>CM075498.1:1005000-1350000 GCA_037950675.1 Hypophthalmichthys molitrix
CCAAGGGTAGCATGTACAGAGTGAAAAGCAACGGTCCTAGTACTGAGCCTTGCGGTACTCCATATTGAACTTGTGATCGATATGACCTCTCTTCGTTTACTACTACAAACTGATAACGGTCAGATAAGTATGATTTGAACCATGACAATGCAGTTCCACTAATGCCAACATAGTTTTCAAGTCTATTTAAAAGAATATTGTGATCGATAGTGTCAAATGCAGCACTAAGATCCAGTAACACTAATAGAGATACAACCACGATCTGATGATAAGAGCAAATCATTAGTAACTCTAATGAGAGCAGTCTCAGTACTATGGTACGGTCTAAAACCTGACTGGAAATCCTCACAGATACTATTTCTGTCTAAAAAGGAACATAGTTGTGATGATACTGCCTTTTCTAGTATTTTTGACAGAAAAGTGAGATTTGAGATCGGCCTGTAATTGACTAATTCTCTAGGATCAAGTTGTGGTTTTTTAATAAGAGGTTTAATAATAGCAAGCTTAAAACTTTTTGGTACGTATCCTAGTGATAAAGATCAATTAATGATATTAAGAAGAGGATCTATGACCTCTGGAAGCATCTCTTTCAATAGTTTAGTCAGTATAGGGTCTAACATACATGTTGTTGATTTTGATGATTTAATAAGTTTAGACAATTCTTCCTTTCCTAAAGCAGTAAATGAATTGAATTTTTTCTCAGGGACACTACAATGCACTGTCTGACGCGATACTGCAGTTGACGGTTGCATGGTTATAATTTTTTTTCTAATATTATCAATCTTACAAGTAAAGAAGTTCATAAAGTCATTACTGCTGTGCTCTTTGGAAACATCAGAAGTTGAAGCTTTATTTCTTGTTAATTTAGCCACTGTATCAAATAAATACCTAGGGTTGTGCTTATTTTCTTCTAAAAGTTTTGAAAAATAGGCAGATCTAGTATTTTTTAAGGCCTTTCTGTACTCAATCATTCTCTCTCTCCGTGAAATGCGAAAAACTTCTAGTTTTGTTTTCTTCCAGCTGCGCTCCATTTTTCTGGCTGCTACCTTTAGGGCCCGAGTGTGCTCATCGTACCACGGCGTTGGATTAATTTCCTTAATCTTTTTTAAACGCAAAGGAGCAACCGAGTCTAATGTGCTGGAAAAGACAGAGGCAATAGTTTCTGTTTCAACATCGAGGTCTTCTAAGCTATCTGGTATGCTAAGGCGATGAAACTGATCAGGAAGATTATTTAGAAAGCGATCTTTAGTGGTAGAAGTGATGGTTCTACCATATTTATGGCAGGGAGGCAGTTTAGCTGCCTTGACTAAATGTAGTATACACAAGAAATAATGATCTGAGATGTCGTCACTCTGCTGCAGAATTTCAACGGCATCAATATCGATTCCATGTGACAATATTAGATCTAAAGTATGATTACGACAATGAGTGGGTCCTGACACGTGTTGTCTAACACCAATAGAGTTTAGAATGTCTGTAAATGCCAATCACAATGAGTCTTTTTTATTATCTACATGGATATTAAAATCACCAACAACAAGGACTTTATCTGCAGCTAGTACTAACTCTGAAAGAAAATCAGCAAATTCTTTGATAAAGTCTGTATGGTGCCCTGGTGGCCTGTATACAGTAGCCAGCACAAATGTCAACTTACATAATGTTACGTAAAGCACCATCACTTCGAAGGAATTATATTTGGAAGACTTTTGACTAATACTGTAAATATTACTATAAATTACAGCAACACCTCCCCCTTTGCCTTTCTGACGAGGATTGTGTCGATAATCATAACCTTGAGGGCTAGACTCATTTAAAGTAATGTAATCGTCTGGTTTTAGCCAAGTTTCTGTCAAACACAGCACATCTAGATTATTGTCTGTGATAATATCATTCACAATAAGTGCTTTTGAAGAAAGGGATCTAATATTTAACAACCCAAGCTTTATCATTTGTTTATCATTTTTATCTCTATTTTTTATTTGTTGAACATCAATTAAATTTTTACCATTAAATGGGTTTGGAAGTTTTTTGTTTTTACTAATTCGGGGTACAGACACAGTCTCTATGTGATAATATCTAGGTGTAAGAGTTTCTATGTGTTGGGAATTATCTGACTTCTGCAACGTGAGGCAGCTAGCAGACGGTCGGTTTAGCCAGTCTGTCTGCTTCCTGACCTGGACCCCAGTTTGTCATGTTTTAGTTCTAAGACTATGTGCCATATTACTAGAGAGAAGAGCAGCACCATCCCGGGAGGGATGAATACCATCTCTTTTCAACAGGTCAGGTCTGCCCCAAAAACTTTTCCAATTGTCTATGAAACCTATATTATTCTGCGGACACCACTTAGACAGCCAGCCATTGAGTGATGATAATCTGCTAACTATCTCATCACTCCGACGAACAGGAAGAGGGCCAGAGCAAATTACTTCTTGTGACATTGTACTTGTGAGTTCACACACCTCTTTAATGTTAATTTTAGTGATCTCCGACTGCCGAAGTCGAACATCATTAGTGCCGACGTGAATAATAATTTTAGAGTATTTACGATTAGCATTAGCCAGCACTTTTAAATTTGCTTTGATGTCAGGTGCTCTGGCTCCCGGCAAACATGTGAGTATGGTGGCTGGTGTCTCTATTTTCACGTTCCGTGTAATAGAATCGGCAATAACTAGGGCACTTTCAACAGGATTCTCAGTGGGTGCGTCACTGAGTGGGGGGAACCTGTTTGATGTTCTTTTTGGAACGGAAGAGTGGTGTTTTCCGCGGCTAGGCCGCCTCACCGTTACCCAATTTCCCTGCTGCGCGGGCTCTACAGCCGGAACTGAACAATGTACAGAGTTCACTAAGCTAGTCGCATCCAAAACAGTATCTGAAGCCCTTGCATTCTTACTATCCTCGATTAAAGTTTGGATGCGTGTCTCTAATTCTGAGATTCTCTCTGTCAGCCTGACTATTTCCCTACATTTATGACATGTAAATCCCTCATCGCTGACAGAGAGAGCTATATTGAACATGTTGCATATGGAACACGACACGATACAAGGAAAGGATGACATGACTCACCGTGTTTGTAGACTGATCCGAGTTACCACAGCTGTTTGATGAACGCGTTGAAAAAGGAGCACGCGAGAGACTGATGACAAGTTAACAAGCTAGCGAGACGCAAACGCGTTGTAACAGCGATTTAGATTCAAAGATTACAAGCTAGCGACGTCAGATTAATGTGGTAGGCAATATTATATAAGGTAATGATAATATAAGCAACAATGAACAAAAGTAAGAGATTCAAAACAAAGCTATACGGAGTTACAGACGCAAACCACTCTGAGCAGCGAGGCAGAGAGAATCAGACTGGACCAATCGATCAGCAACCTTACAGAGGCAGCTCAACGAAGTCACTTACCGGGTCAACCTCCCAGCACAGTACCGTATCTCACCTTCATTTTTAATGTGTCTCTGTTGAAACCCCACACTGATCCCATGCCTTCTCCATCCACAGATCCTGGTGACTAATAGACTTAAGTCATGACCTTTGAAGTCCCGATCATTTAACATACTGTGCAATGAAACGGGGTCTGAGCATCAGAGTCTGTTGCTGCATACGGAGGTGCGCTGGCTGTCACGGGGTAAAGGTGCTTTCCCATGTCTATGATCTTAAACTCAGGCAGTTTTCAACTGAGCATGACATTTCTAATAACTCAAAGGATGGCATGAATGAAATCTGTGTAAAATGTATCGTATTATTTTTAGAGAAATCATTCTAAACTGTACTCTCTGTACTCTCTGCTAAGAGGAAAGTTAAGAGACCACTGATAACATGTAATTTACGGTGAGAGGAGGAGAAAAGCCACCTCTGAAACAAAGACAATACCTAATTGGTTAGAACTCCTCAAAGAGGTTGGACAAACACCTCAGTTTAAAAATTCAGGACACGAACAAAGAATCAGACGGATGAGAAGACAATGATGACAAAGATCAGATTTGGGAGATGAAAATGGGTTAAGAACAAACAGCTTTATTCAAGCCATCTAACTACTCTCGTCTCACTTACTTTTCTTTCTTCTACTTAGTTTCCTTTCTTTTCCATGAGAGTCTCTTGTTCCAAGTCAAGTTTTGCCGCAAAGTTTAATCAACGGCTCTACAGTCTTTGCCCGCCTCAAAACGTCAGACGAGGGAGACTCCATGGGGAAACACCCTTCTCCAAGCAAAAGATGCCAACAAAGGGAATTCCCATTTAAAGACACAAACATCGAACGCAAGTATACCTCCAGATTCTAGCTGAACTGGTGCATTGATATAAAGCCTAATAATCCCGCCTAAGAAGCGATAGAAGGGTTAAATTAATGATTGATGGTTCGTTCAGATGATGTCTTATGAAGTGCATATATTGCTAGAAACTTGGGATTTCATCCTATCACTCTTTAAAAATTCATTCTTTCCTTACTTCCTTTCTTTCTGCAACTGGTATGAATGTGTGTGTGTGTTAGATTTTAGTTTATGTGTTAGAATAATCAATAAAGTCTAATTTCTATATTTTTAAAGAGAAGTGCTTACTAATTTAGCATCTTAAACTGCCAATCTATGTTACCTTGCTGATAAATAGTGTTTTCACTATAGTTTGGATATTTATATCCACTACAGAGCTGATCGTTACGACCCATTCAAATAAACACTGGGCGATCCATTTGCTCGGTCGTAAAATAAATGAAGTTTTAAAATTAATTAATAATTCCCTTTGAGCTAAATTGACCTGTGTTCCTTACACCAGTTCTATGAAAATCAATAGCTGCACATCTGAAATGCTACAGTTTTACAATTTACTTCCCCACTGCTAATGAAAACTTTGACTGCATCTGTGACCATTTTAACCCTCTCTCAACAGAATCAGCAAAGATGTTGCCAATCAAAGTCTAATAAGAACTGGCAGAACTCTGTATGGATCGCACTTAAAAACTAAAATTTAAAAAAAGGTCTTCGGATGAATTTTGGCTGCATGTGAGACACGAATACCCATCTATCTCAGAATGCGCTGTCAATGTGCTGTTGCCGTTTTCAACTTCTTACTTGTATGAGCTAGCGTTCTCAAAATTTGAGTTGTTTATTATTATTTAAAAGAGTTAAGTATCCGTCTTTAAATGTGTTTTGTTCTAATGATTCCCACATACAGTAAATGGTTCAAATCAGTCTGTTGACATGTGTCATCCAGTTGTAAAAGACAGATGGTTCATTTGAATGGGTTGTTTCATCTCATATTATGTCTGTTGTGATAAATTCATAATAAATTCATGCTGCTGTTTATGCTTCATTTGTTGTTTGCTCATCTGGATTTAACTTTATATATGTATGTACGCATGTATGCTTAGTTTAATTGGGTTGGGGTGCAGTGGAAAAAAAACACTACAAAGGTGTGCCATGCTTTCAAAAAGTTTGGGAAATACTGATTTAAACAACACGTTTTGCCTCACATTATCTAACAAATCCAGCCGAGCAGGTGCAGAGGTGCAGCTCTGTGATGTCTTGAAACTTATTACAATTGTTTTAACAGCATTTTTGGTTTTTAATAATGGCCATTGGTCTTCTAATATTTGTATGGCTGCCTATTTAAGCTAATTAAAACACAAGACTTACATTTAAATGTAAACCATCAGTCACCACCGAAGCACAACTTGTCGTTTTCTTTGAAAGGATCCAGTCGTCACCGGTGCGCAACGGATCTTGGAATAGGCTGGGCTGTAAAGGATCCACTCGTTCTGTCCTTCACGGCCCGGGGAAAGAAGGATTTTTCATTTGTAGGCCATATTCGAAGAAGCCTTTGAAATAGGAAAGCCTTCGTTGTGCCGCTGTGAGGCATTGGTTTTTCAAGTACAACCTTCAAAGGATGCAGTATCTGAACTGAGACACAGCTTATGTATCCTCAATATGTTTGAATGATGATTTAAATCAGTGGTCTCAAATTCAATTCCAGGAGAGCCATAGCTCTGCACAGTTTTGCTCCAACCCTAATCAAACACACCTGGTGTGAGATGGAGCTGGTTGAAGATAAACTCTGCAGAGCTGTGGCCCTCCAGGAATTGAGTTTGAGACCACTGATTTAAACCATGCTGGATTTCGAAAATATCACTGACAAAATTAGAGACCTCGGTTCAAGACTTAAAATGCCAAATAAACAGTGTGGAGAGCAGAATCCGGGAGACGGAAGAATGGATAAACGTTGCTGAGGAAACTGAAATGAGGCACAAAAGAGCGCTCCGATATCTCCTGGAACGTGAGGTGGATCTTACAGTTTAGATGAGAATAATCTGCGAATATATCAAGTTCCTGAGGGCTGCGAAGGAGAAAACACCACAGTTCTCCACAGTTCTACAGCTACCTCGGGATATGATTGGAACAGATCGGCTGCACGCACCCGGTGCACTTTTGGCACCCCAGGGGGTCTGTCTGATGGGGAACATTTAAAACTGAGAAGGGAATGGGTGGACCAAGTTTACAGTGCCTCATACAACAAGGGGAAGAGGAGAGGTGTTGCAGTCATGTTTGCCAAGTCATGCATCATGGTAGTTGGAACAATTTTAGGCAAAAAAATTACGATTCTCAATCTTTATGCACCTAACGAAGAGCATCCACAGTTTTTCAAGAATGTTTTCTCTCTGTTGGCACAGAATGGTGAAGGAATGTATTTAATTGGTGGGGACTTTAACTGTGTATTAGATAGTCATGTGGATAGGTTGCCAGCAGAGGGACCACAGTCAAAATAAGTAAAGGCTCTTTTAGGAATAATGAGAGAATTAGTGTGACCAGAGCAGTATCTTCTGGTGAGATTCAGCTGATAATGACTACGGCACCCTGGGGTTTGCACCCAAGGAAATATGGTAAAAAGGACACAGGTTTGGTGGTACAATGAAAAGACAGAGACGTGTTGCCCAATTTATCAAAAAACTTTTATTAACAAAAATAAATAAATAAATAAATCAACCCAGAACCATCATAATCATCATATACAATGACAAATGTATTATAACAATAATATTAAAACTCACAAGGCTAAAAGAACATTTCTCTGAACATCTGCAAAGGCCTATTCACAATCAATGTGAAAAACTAAAGAAAAATTGGACCTTCCACACCAAAAGATATATTTAACAGAAACAAATGAATCACCAAAATAACTACAAGGCTAAAGCTTACCTTAGGGGTGGCAAACTAGATGAAAGAAAGCGTGCTCTCAACCACACGTGCACAAAGCAAACAATAGGAAGAGGTGCTCACAACCTGGTGCTCCAAACTCACAACCGTGTGCTCCACCCAGGTGACTAGCCTCCCCCTCAGCACACTCAGCCTGGGCTCAAACTAAAGAAAAAAGGAAAAATTAGTGGGTCCAGTACAATATCAATTAATCCTTCAACATAAGGAAAAGACCATACAATAAATAACACCAGTTGATAATGGAATACAGCGTCCTACCTCGCTCTGGGAATAAGCCCAAGATTACACAAACACATAAATGTCGTAGAGATAAAGGACGCGCAACCAACACAGCCTAAACGGCCCGATGCCAACTGATCAAACCAAGATCTCAAAACAAGAATAACAAAAATGAAGACACAATCATAATATAATTAAAGAAAAAAAATAAATAAATAAATCAAACTCAGAAAAACAGCAGCGCGACCAGCCATTCACCATGTGACCTGCGGGAGGCTGCAAAACAAAACATACCAATGAAAAAGAAACTCATCCAATTAATAGAAAACAAAAACTAAATCATACATACTCAGATCCACGGATCAAAGAACATCAAGATGCTAGAAGGCCTTCATAAATGTTCCACTAAAAACACACAATAAAAAACAATGATTGAATACTTTGATATTAATGACAATGGACTGGTTACTCCATCTATTTTGTGGGAGGGAGCCAAAGCAGTGACAAGAGGTAAAATAATAGAAATAACATCCAGGAATAAAAAATTGAGATTAGCCAAACAAAACGAGATCAGAAAACTAGAAATTGAACATAACAAACAGGTAAAATTAAAACTCTAGAATGTTTAAAACAAGAAAGAAAGAAATTGGATGATTTTCTTACAAATCTGAGTGCCCCCTCTGCTTTATATGTAAGTAGAAAATATTATGAGATGAGTAATAAAGCAAACAGGCTCCTAGCCTTCCAATTACGTAAGGCTAAAGTAAGCAGGGTAGTTCCAAAAATTAAAGACCTAGATACCTCAATAATGCTAACACAACCAAATGATATAGTTAATGCATTTGAAGATTATTATTAAAAAAATATATGAAGGCCAGAAATTAATAAATATGGAAGAAAAAGTTAAAGGTTTTTTTGCAACTAATTGAATTAAATAAATGAACAGAAGAAGAAGCAAAGGAAATGATATCCCCTATCACAGAAGAAGAAATAAGAGAGATTATTGCAAAATTAAAAAAATAATAAGTCACCTGGCGTAGATGGATTCCCCGAAAAATTTTATAAGGAATTTGTAAATGAATTGGCTCCTAACTTATGTAAGGTGTTTAACTATGTATTACATAATGAAGACCTCCTGCACTCATGGTCTGAATTATTACTGTAATTCATAAAACTGGAATAAGTTTCCTTTGTCAGGATATGAAAATTTTAACTTCAATACTAGGAAACAGAATTCAAAAACATATTAAAAAATTGTCTAAACCGGATCAGACTGGATTTATTAATGGATGATATGGCATAAATAATGTAAGAAAAGCTGTAAAGGGTTAGTTCACCCAAAAATGAAAATAATGTCATTTATTACTCACCCTCATGCCGTTCCACACCCATAAGACCTTCGTTAATCATCGGAACGCTTATTGAGATATTTTTGTTGAAATCCGATGGCTCAGTGAGGCCTGCATAGCCAGCAATGACATTTCCTCTCTCAAGATCCATTAATGTACTAAAAACATATTTAAATCAGTTCATGTGAGTACAGTGGTTCAATATCAATATTATATTGATCTTGATCTTGATCTTGAGAGAGGAAATGTCATTGCTGGCTATGCAGGCCTCACTGAGCCATCGGATTTCAACAAAAATATCTTAATTTGTGTTATTTTCATTTTTGATTGAACTAACCCTTTAAACTTACAACAAATTGGAAAAGACAGTAAAACACCATCAATGCTTTTCAGACTAGATACTGAGAAAGCATTTGATAGGGTGGACTGGGTGTTTCTGGAGCAGACTCGTAATTATATGGGATTAGAGTTAATAAGGAGCAACCCCAGAATACAGAGGATAACAGGTAAAGGAGGAAAAGATCGTAAGATATTGCTATATGCAGATGACGTATTAGGTTTAGTGATTTTCATATGACGTATTGATTTCGTTGAAATTTAATGATTTCTTTAGATATTTACAATTACAACATATCACAAATTATAAATATTGGGACATAATCAAAAGAACTCCAACTAATGTTAAAAAATATTTTATTAATATTATTAAACATGGTCTACCTACTAAAAATCATATAGCACATATTTATAGGAAGGTAATGCAGGACACGTTTCATATCAAAAGAAATTGGGAGTTAAATACTGTAATAGAGGATGAGATGTGGATAAATATATGTGCTGGCTGTCATAAGGTTATTAGTAGTCAAATGTGGAAGCAATTTGATTAGAAAATGAAAATGAGATTCTTCAGAGTTCTATTATTGGTTGCCAAATTTGACAGTACATCGGCATTATCACAGTGTTAGAGAGAATGTGGAATGGTGGGGGACTATGTGCATATATTCTGGGAATGTCCCAAAGTACTGCTGTATTGGCAGGGGGTTAAAAGGGAAATTAATAAAATTTTAAGAAGAGATATATAAATGCACCCAGTATTTTTTTTTTGCTTGATGTTTTCCCCTCGGATCAGTTCAGTAAATCCCACTTATTTGTATTACATATATTATTAATGGCAGCCAGGAAGATAATCACTGTAAACTGGATATGAAACTGGATATGAAACAGATATATATGTAATATATATTTGAGAAAATGACCGCAGACTTGCAGTTAAAATCTGACTTTTTTGACAGAAGTGGGCACTTATTGAAACATACTTGCTTGAAGGAAATATCTCTAACATATATTAATATTTAAACCATGCAGATAATTTACCGATATGTGGTGCACTTACTGAATTGCTGTCAGGGACTTATTTATTTTTAATTTAGTGTTTTTTTTTTCTTAATGTTTATTCATTTATTCATCAACTTTTCATGTATTAATATTGTATGTAAAAGTTCTGTAACAGTGTTTTTTTTTTTTTAGTTCAATAAATATACCGTTCAAAAAAAAAAAAAAGAAAAAAAGATGAGATTGCTGGTTGTTCATGAGTTTATTTGAGCTGCTGTTGTTGACACGTTCTTTTATGTTTAGCACAAAAGAATTCAATATGTTATACACAACCTTCACTCCTTTAAGAATGAACAATATTTCATTTAGCTGAGCTGCTCATTGATTCACATCATCCAGTCATTTCTAAGATAAAGTCATTATTAACACATGAAACTCAATATAAGAGAGAGAAGTACCACAACAGCATACAGAGATCCTTAAAACACAAATGAGGAATTTAAAAAACTCACACCATCTTCAGTTACATGAATTATATCATGATTGAATAGAAAGAAAACAGTATAAACATACAGTATAATGATGAGTATATGATGCCCTTTGACCCTTAACAAAATTCAATTAATTCTGAAGTTAGTAAATAACACAAAAAGAGACAGAAAGAGTTTGTAAAAGCAAACAGCGATTCTGTCCGTCGAGGCTCTTAACAATTAACAACTGAACAACAAACGTCAATATTTGAAACTGTTTATTTAGACTTACATGATACCCTACTGTGTAAGTCTCTTTTATTTTATTGTGTAACCATAAAGACACTGGTTCACAGAGATCATAGCGGCAAACCATTAAAATTTCGAAATGTTTAAAAAAGTAACAAAGCCTTGTTTACTGAAATCACGTGACTTTGGCAGTTTGATACGTGTGGTGAATGATTCACAACAAACCAAGTGATGAATGAAACTGAAGTTATAGGAAATAAACACACAAGCATTTGTTATCTTACATGAAAGGTGTGTGTTTCCATTCACTCTTCATATCTGCTGCAGATGAAGTTGAGTTTGCGAGTTTCAGGAAGGCTGATCCAGCGCTGATCTCCTCCAGACTGAACTGCTCCAGATCTCACTGTATGCTCACACTCTTCCTCTCCTGTGCCGTTCCCTGGAGCCCAGTTCTGATAGCACACGGTCTGTCCACTCACCCAGAACCAGAGGCCCACAGTGCAGGAGTGACGTAAACCCAACCACACCACCTCAGTAGACGCCTGTTTAACCACATTCATCACCTCACGCTGCATCTCTTCTGAATGAACCGAGACCAGATCCTCATGATTCTGTCTGCAGTATCTCAGAGCTTCAGACCACGTCAGCTTCTCTTTGATCAGAATCAGTTTATCTGGACACAAAACAAACCACAAGCAGAAACTAGAGAGAGACTGATCAAAAACAACATGCAGAACAAACACTGTGGAGGAATTTGTCATGTCAGACATGTAGTGTGAACTTTAAGATATCTGGAGGTGATGGATGGATTGTGTGTGTTTTGTGAGGATCTGCTCACCTTCATGACACACAAAAGGAAGTTGGTCACTGCAAGAGGCATCATTCCATTGTCCCTGAGCGTTTGGATAAATCTCTGTACAGTTTTGATTTCCTCCAGCATTATTAGGTTCTCCAGTATTCCAGTATCTGAATGAGGAGTTACTCTGATCTGACCACTGCCATGAGTCTCTGAACAGACCGATCCAGACATCACCAGATATGTGACTATCATTGATGAACTTCTGAAGCTGTTGACTCTCATTCTGGTTCCTCACACTGACCAGATCAGTGTGATTCTGTCTGCAGTAACTCTGAGCGTCTCTCCAATTCTTCCTCTGATTGACAAAGACGAGTCCTGTGTTCGCTTTAAGAACAACAAATGGAAACAGATTCATGAATCAGTTTGTTCATTATTCTTATGCTGCTTTATGGTTTGGATGTGAATAAGAGCAGCAGTGGAAACATCAGAAACACGTGTCATTCAAAGACTGTTTCTACAGCTGATGATATATTAAATATTCACAATATATTCATGATGATTTTGCTGATATAACATTAAGTAACATTTGTGATCATTTTATTGAAACTTTATATTTCTTCATTATGTTTTGTTACACATTTCTCTAGAATACTTGATTCAGACACAAAGATCTGAATGAGAGAAACATCAAACAGATGAAGATGTTTCACTGCAGCTGAATATATTTGTTAACTAGTCCTTAGAAATATGTCAGTAAAAAGTTCATTCAAAATGTTGGATTTTAGACTAATTATATAGACAAATGAATATTGTTGCAATTGTGGTAGGGTTAATAAGTTCCCTCCCCCATACTTAGAGCGGCAGCCTAAGCACTCGATTCTTGTCTATTTAAAGACTGCGATTATGCCACCTGGAGATGCGTCATTGCTACCTCCGCCCTTTGGGGCGCGTGCGTATCCAAAGCTGGAATAGAAAGTGTTGAGGCTTCGCGGTGGCGTGCAGGCTGTTATTACCCCCAGCTGTTCTTGTTCCATTCATGTGCTTAAGCTGTGGTAAATCATACTGTGAGCAGCTATATGATCTGTTTCAGTGATCATTACCCGTAGGAAGATTGTGGCATTGCTAGCATGCTGTTCTTACGGGGATAATGGGCCGATCGTTTTCCGCATGAACGCTCCTAAGACGGCGCTGCTGTTTTGCTGTTTTTGTTTTGTGTGTATTTGTTTTGTTTTTTTCCACGCTGAAGCCGGTGGCTGTGGCAGTAGCTGCTCCGATTGTCTCACCGCTGTATGTGTTGGACGGTGTGCCCTGGCCTGCCCTCAAAAGCCAGTTATAAAAATTACTGGCTCCGTGTACGCTTGTTGGCGTGATTCTGTGGGTTCGTTGTTGTCCATTGTATGTTTTCTTTATTGATTTAGTTTGATTTGGATTATTTTCCATATTGTTTTTGTACTTATTTTTCTATCAAGTGTAAATTGTCTATTGTCAATTATGTTGAATATTGTGTATTTTTGATTTCTGTTTCATATTAGGCTTTAGTATAATTTTGTTAATGTATTTGATTTAATTGATTGTTTCTTGTGGTGTTTTAGGCCCCTGAGGCAAGAGGCTAGCTGTTCCAGTACCTTGGTGGTGGTGTTTGGAGCACGGAGTGTGGCTTCACTGTGTGTGTGTGTGTGTGTGTGTGTGTGTGTGTGTGGTTTAGGAATAGTCACTTTACAGCTAGCTTACCCTGCTGTGGGTAAGCCTCCAGTTACTGCTGTGGTTATTTATCTCATTCCAGCTATATCTCTGTCTGGTCTTTTAAGTGTTTTATCTGAACATCGTGAATTTAATAAACATTTTTGTATATTGATACCTATTGTCTCTCCCCTTCATGGTAACGAACCTGTGTGTCTGATATTCTCAGTATTCAGTTCCCCTTATTTTAAAGGGGTGGGGTAGTCAGCATTAATACATTTTTCTTGACATTTATGGTATCATCAGTGTAATAGGTAGTGATGGGCAGATCGAGGCTTCGTAACAATCTGGCACCCGTCTCCACGGTGACCTCTAGTGGTTAGAACAGTGTAAATGCAACAAAACTCAGGCCAAACATGCATTAAAAACACCTTTACAAATGTATTGCAAAAGTTTTATTGAAAGTAAAATCTATCAAATGCAATTAACTAATCATCTAATAAGATTAAATATAGAGTGTCTGTATAATGTGTTCTTTTATCAGTTTTCAAGGCTTGTTTCTCTGTTCCATGGCTCAAGATAAACAGGCAAATAAGGGATTAATAACTACCATTATTCATTTTAATTATTGTAATGTCTAATTAAAACATCTACAAATGTATAAAACTGAGCAGAGATCAGGTAAAACCATAGGGTAAAACCCATAGACACGTGTTCAATAGTTCTCAGTGAATCTGCATGATTCATGGGTTCACTTTATCATCGCCCTCTACTGGTGAACCATTAAAATTTCAAACTGTTTTGAAACAGTGATGACGTAATGAAGCCTCGTTTACTGAAATCACGTGACTTTGGCAGTTTGATACACGCTCCGAATCACTGATTCGAAACAAAAGATTCATAAAGCTTCGGAGCTTCATGAAGTAGTGTTTCGAAATCGGCCATCACTAGTAATAGGTTGTTTGCAATCACGAGGTTCTGGTGACGCGCGAAATTCCCGTGGAGGGCAAGCAGTGAAAATTAGAATGGAAGAGATGGGGAAAAGTCTGTACTGTGCTGGTTTAGAAAGGTATAAACAGAAAATCACAACACATGTTGGACGTGATCCTTATGTTATGAAGAGGAGCAACTTTTCTACTGAACTGAAAGACTTGACTGACATCGAGGCTTATATCGCGCTGCCTTTCTACTAGTGACATTAAGGGCAGTATTTTAATTTTCTGTCGTGATTGTGAAAAATGTCGCCATTGTAAGTCATTTATGCTGAATCGAGAATTGCAATAGGAACTCACATCATCGTTCGGGGAAAAAGACTGGACTGTTGAGTAGGTGAGGGAAGATGACGTTTAGCAAATGTAATAATGTCACTGAATAAACCCACTGCCTTTCACTCAAAATAATCACACACTTAGCTGAGTTTTGTATTTGGTTTTTGTGAATGAGTATAACTTGCACACAGCCACTTCAAAACTGTTCACGAGCTTCTATGGGTTTGATTTTGGTTGTCATTTGTTGAAATAAATACAAAAATACAGTGTATCGGTGTCTGTCCGCTGAATGTGACCCTCCGATTCTCCTTCATGGCCATATGGGAAAGTGAATATTTACAAAGAAAACATTAAAACTACAGTTACATTTACACCCTTCCAACAAATAAATGGATCGACTTCTGTCAGCTTGTTGAACACATTTATTTTATTTGGACATTTTCTACTATATGATGGCTGAAGCAGAAACGCGTGACACTGTTTTCACAGTAACCAGATCAACATTGTGAACAGATTTCTACAAAACTGAAGTGCAAACACCAAATTATTATTCAATAGGATAAAATAGCTTCTCTTCCCTGCAAACAATAGCAAGAAGATTGTGAATATTTAACCAAGTCAAAAACAAAAGGTAAGCAGGTATCCATATTCATTTCAGTATAAGCAGACGCAAAACACCATAAAAGGCGACAACTTTTGAAGTTAAAAAATGAAATAAGTTATAAAAAAACGCCATAAGTTGTGTAAACGATATAAACACCTTCTTGATTATAACGATTTGAGCAACCATAAATGACGCAAAACATACAAATTTTGAGTTTTTGATAGGATTCCTGTATCGAAAAATCACTCCATGACGTCATGACCAGGGTTTCGCCAATCTGCGGGGTTGCTGACGGTTTAAAAGGCTGTGGCGGCGTTACACCTGCAGTGAGCGTTTTGGCTTCGGACCTCACTCACCTTCTGTGCCTTCGTCATGCTAGAAGCCAGCCAGTGTGTCTTTGAACTGTTCACTTAGTCTGTGGTTTATTGAGACTGCATTTCTGTGAGTTGTTTGTAATGAGACGCACTCGTGTATTAGTTAACCTGTTAGAGAAAGAGCGTGCTTCAACTTTCAAATGTTCAGTGTATGTGCGTTGTTGTGTAGATGCTGGTGTGAATTTCTTTGTTATTGCCCACCTCGCAGAATGCTGTGGGCAATCTCCCCCTTTTCTTAGTTCAGGGCACCAGTCAAGGTCTATTACCTTTGCAGTATGAGAACACTCTCAACAGGGGCTTTTCATTCATTTAGAATTAATGTAAAGTGGTCCGCTGATTTATTTGAAAGATTGGTGAGATTGCTAACTTGTAGAGCCTTTTCTGTATTATCAGCACAAGGAAGACACAAGTGTAATAAAATAAATTTTATTAACAAAAGATAAACGAGAATAACTAACACAACTACTAAATGAATACCATGAATGATAAAGGAATAAAGTGCATAAAATACATAGAATACAAGTGATTAAGTTGAGTGTGGCTAAGGAAGAGTTACATTATCTTATGGAAAGATAAACTGTTTCTCTGAAAATAATAAGGTGGAGAACCTTATTATGCACTAAACAAATAAACGAAAGATTATTTGTTATTAACTAACATCAGCTATATTACATCTAATGGGAATTAGGAAATTATATACTGACAATATACAACAATGCCAAGGTCTCTGGAAAGAGGTTTGGTTAAGTGATATTTACGTTCCACGTGTTTGAGTCCGATGACGGTGACGTCTTCCACTGGTTGTGCTGGGTGACAATGCAGTGGGGAGAGGAGCCAGAATCTGTTTCAACAGTCTTGAACACGAAGCTCTGTGGGATGCTGATCTCCCGGAGCACCAGAGGGTCCTAAAATCTGGAACACGCAGATGAGGCCCTGGCGTAGGTGCAGAAGGTCCTTAACAATCTGGAACACGCAGACCAAGGTACCTTGGAGTGAAGGTTTGCTCTCCTGAGCTTAACCTTGTTGCAAATGTCGTTACTGTCTTCGCTGGACGGAAACAACGTAATGTTTGTCAATGTCTCTTTCCTCACAGGCTGGAGGCCCAGAACGTGGTCGTATCGGTTGCTGCCTCGCTAGCTGTAGACTCACATCATGGGATCTGTTGTTGTCTCTCTGGACAAACCAGAGGGTCAGAACGGTGTTGTATCTGTTAGTGTCTCACCCGATGGGAGACTCAGAACTTGGTATATCTGTTAATGTCTCACTCCTTACAGAGTTGAGACCCAGAACTTGGTATATCTGTTGTGTCTATCCCCGTACAGGACAGACTCAGAACGGTATATCTGTTAATGTCTATCCCCGTACAGGACAGACTCAGAACGAGGAGTGTCTGTTGAAAGGGTACCTTTATCCCTTTCCGATGAGGAGGAGATTGCAATTTGGCACTTCTCCATTCGAGTGCTGTGATTGGCTGCTGGCATCGGAGGGGATACACACAGTGTGGCCCACCCTTCTTTCCCCTGTGGAGCTCATTTGCATAAAGCACAAAGTTGGAAGTCTTTACAGTGCAGTGAAGTTTACCAATGCATTTCTCACTTTCCAAACCACCACCAGAATACCTTTGGCAATATTCTAAACAAATAGAGACTAAACATGATGGAAAAAGATTGAACTGTCATGCATTCATTCAATTGTACATTAACAGCTGTATTTGTGTCTGATGTTGCATTACAAATAGCTGTCACTGAGAATACTTATTTCTGTGAATAAGTATGAAATGGATGTGTAGTTTGCATCAGTTTAAGGTTTTCAAACATAGTTTTGAATGGATCTTTGTGATCTCTCCTTGTTTCACCCACTGCTGCTGAGGTCCCAAGGAATTTTTATGGCAGTCTCTGGCCAACCTTAGGAAGTAGTCTCTAGATGGGTGAAGGGCAGAAACTGCATGTGGACCAATGAGAAGTCCTGTCCTTCCAAGGCTTGGTACAAGAGGTCTTCTTCTTGCCCTCTAAGAGGTGTCTGGATCTTGTCCTTACATCTTTATCTGATGGCATTGGACAGTTTGTTTGTGTTAGTCCACAAAGATCCAATCAAAATGTAACAAACCTTTGTCTGCTGTTACAGACAGAGAGGGGCCCGGCCATAAACTGGGCCCTGGAATGTGCTGTTCACTACAGTAATTACAACGAATTTACAGCGTAACTTTCGATAATTATAGTGTACCTATAAAGTAAGTATGTGTAAGTATATGGGAACAATAAAGTCTTGGGAATAAAGGGGTAACAACCAGGAAAATAACTAATTATTTATACTGTAAGTATTTTAGAACTAAGGGGTACTTATACTATTATGATAGACAACAATCTTACGTTTGAGAGCAATTTAGCGAGAAAGTGCACTGATTAAGTTGTTTCAAGGCAAGTAGAAAGAACTATTGTAATCTTTTTTAATACATGGGGAAATATACTTTTGTTTCATGTAGTTACAGGTATGACATTGCGGACTGTAAATTAAAGTAGTGCATGTTACACTATTGTTAATACTGTAAATAATTACATGTAATGTTTCTTGAGCAGCAGATCATCATATTAGAATGATTTCTGAAGGATCATGTGACACTGAAGACTGGAGTAATGATGCTGAAAATTCAGCTTTGATCACAGGAATAAATTACTTTATAAAATATATTCAAACAGAAAACGTCTCGGGTTACGTTTGTAACCCTGGTTCCCTGAATAGGGAACGAGACGCTGCGTTGAATCGCATTGGGATCACTTCTGCGTGATTACGTCTTGAAGCACTCAAATCGAACCAATAGTGTGACGGGATGTCAGAGCGGGTGACGTCACGGACCAGTAAACTATAAAGCACCCCTGAGAACAAAGAACGCCAGCTTCTGATATGGATGAAGCAGACGCTCACAGGCGCGCAGGGAGTATGGCTAAGCAACGCAGCGTCTCGTTCCCTATTCAGGGAACCAGGGTTACAAACGTAACCCGAGACGTTCCCTTTCATGGGAACATCGACGCTGCGTTGAATCGCATTGGGAACCCTATCCCAACTAGGCCATAAGACCAAGTGCCTGTCCATTATCTTTGGGACGAGAGCACCGCGGACCCCGGAGTGGAGCCCAAATCAAGGTTGTAAAACCTAATAAAGGTGTGCTGAGATGACCACCCAGCTGCATCACAGATCTCATTGATGGGAAGTCCCGAGAATAAAGCTTTTGAAGCAGCCATACCCCTAGTGGAGTGTGCCCGGACAGCCAAAGGTGAAGGCTGCCCGGATGACTCATAGGCAAGGGAGATGGCCTCGACCACCCACTTGCTCATTCTCTGCTTAGGCGCTGGGCCCCCTTTGTTAGGGGACCTGTAACAAACAATTGATCAGTCTTACGCCACAGGGCAGCTCTGTGGACGTAGGTGTCTAAAGCCCTCACCGGGCACAGCAGATTTAGTTTTTCCTGATCCGGATTTGTGAAGGGTGGAGGACAAAAGGCCTGCAGAACAATGGGCCCTGGGACATTGGTGGGGACCTTGGGTATGTAGCCAGGTCTATGATGCAGGAAAGCCTTGACCATTCCAGGCGCAAATTCCAAACAAGAAGGAGCAACAGAGAGTGCTTGTAGATCTCCAATTCTTTTGAGAGATGATATAACCAACAGAAATATGGTTTTCAAAGTGAGGAACTTTTCAGACACTTCCTCTAAAGGTTCAAAGGGAGCCAACCCTTCCAAAACAATGGCCAAGTCCCAGGACGGAGTTCTTGCACGCACAGCAGGCCTCAGCCTCTGGGCACCATGGAGAAAACGTATAACTAGGGGGTTCTTTCCCACAGAAACATCCCCCAAAGGAGCATGATAAGCAGAGATAGCTGCAATATAAACCTTCAATGTAGAAGGGGATAGACCATCCGAGAACTTTTCTTGGAGAAATTGCAGTACAAGACCCACTTATATGCGTAAAGTTTTCTCGTGGACGGAGCTCTGGAGTGGAGTATGGTCTCCACAACCTCAGTTGAGAGACCGGATTCTATGAGCTCGGCCCCCCCAGAGGCCAAGCCCACAGTTTCCACAACTCCGGGCGGGGGTGAATTATCGTGCCGCCCGCTTGGGACAGGAGGTCCTGTCTGACTGGAATCTCCATGGGAGAGCTTTCTAATAGGGACACTAGATCCGAGAACCATATTTGGGTCGGCCAGAACGGGGCTAGAACCCTCTCCAGAACTCCTGGGAGCAGAGCAATCGGGGGAAATGCGTACAGACGTAGCTTCGGCCACGTCTGTACCATGGCATCCAACCCCAGCGGGGCTGGATGAGACAGGGAATACCACAATGGGCAATGAGAGGTCTCTTTCAAGGCAAATAGATCGACTTCTGCGCGACCGAAATTCTTCCAAACGAGCTCCACCACCTCGGGGTGGAGTCTCCACTCCCCGGGCCTCGGCCCCTGTCTCGACAGGATGTCTGCCCCCAAATTTTGATGCCCTGGGATATGAGCTGCTCTCAGGGAGAGAAGCTTCCCCTGGGACCACAGGAGGATCTGATGGGCTAATTTGCACAGCTGGCGAGACCTCAGACCCCCCTGGTGGTTGATATAGGAAACCACCGACATGTTGTCTGTGCGAACCAACACATGGTGGCCCCTCAGGTCTGGGAGGAAGTATTTGAGTGCTCGAAATACCGCCATCATTTCCAGCCGATTTATGTGCCAGGAACGATGATGGTCCTCCCAGAGACCCTGAGCCGAGCGACCACTCATGATCGCTCCCCAGCCTGTGAGGGACGCATCCGTTGGTAACATTACGCGACGACAAGGAGCTCCCAGCACAGGTCCCTGGGACAGGAACCAAAGCTTCTTCCACATGACTAAGGCACGAAGGCATCGCCGCGTGACCTTGATCGTGCGGAAAGGATTTCCCCTCGGAGAAAACCCCTTGGTCCTGAGCCACCACTGTAAAGGTCTCATGTGCAGCAGGCCAAAAGGTATCACGTTGGATGCAGCTGCCATCAGACCCAACAGTCTCTGAAACTGTTTTACAGTGAGTGACTGGCCTAATTTCACCCCTTTCACGGCTGAGAGAATGGAATTGACCTGAGCAGGAGACAGACGTGCCTGCATGGTGGTGGAATCCCAAACTACCCCTAGATAGTTGGTAGTTTGTGCTGGAAGAAGTACACTCTTCTTGGCGTTGAGTCTCAGCCCTAGCATTCTCATTTGTGACAGAACTACATCTCAATGTTGAACTGCTTGATGCTCTGACTGAGCTAAAATCAACCAATCATCGATATAATTTAGCACGCGGATGCCCTGGAGTCTCAGGGGAGCCAGAGCTGCATCCACGCACTTCGTGAAGGTGCGGGGTGAAAGAGACAGGCCGAACGGAAGAACCTTGTATTGGTAGGCTTCGCCCCTGAAAGCAAACCTGAGGAACTTCCAATGCGAAGGATGGATTGACACATGAAAGTAAGCGTCTTTCAGATCTATTGTCACAAACCAGTCCTCGGACCTGATCTGTGTGGTGATCTGTTTGAGTGTAAGCATCTTGAACTTGAGCTTTTGCACTGAACGATTTAACATGCGTAAATCTAGAATAGGACGCAACCCTCCATCCTTCTTCAGAACGATGAAGTAACGGCTGTAAAACCCTGACTGCTTGCTGGGAGGAGGAACCCTTTCTATAGCTCCCTTTTGCAAGAGTGAAATGACTTCTTGTTCCATAACCAGAGACTGCTCGGGGCCGACCACTGTTGGAAGAACCCCTTTGAACTGGGGCGGGCGAAACCCGAACTGATATATATATATATATATGTATATACACTAACATTTTAAAACATATTCTTTTAAAGAAAGAATACGGCATGAATTATTTGTGTCGGATTTTAAAAATTGTAATTATCTAGTTTAGATAAAATGTGCTCATTTCCGGCTGTACCCACTAGAGGGTGCTAGTGCATCATGCATCACCATAGAGTTGCCATGCCACGACCGTGAAATAATTCGGCTGGAGGTCTCATGACGCCAGCCTGTCTGCTCTCCAATCGCAGATTATCCCAGGAAGGGCGATTTAACTTTTGATCGTGCTATAATAAAGGAGACCTGAGGACTTGACGCCTGACTGTCTCCTGTTTTAACACGCGTTGTAGGATTATTTTACATATTATTCGATTCCGGATTGACTTGTGGTAATAGCATGATACATTTATTAAACTTTTCTATGTAGTTTAATATATTTAATTAGAACAGATAGATTAAATCATTGTGCAGATCTTATCAGCAGACCGTATGATATGAATGCAGTCACGTGTATTGACATGTTTCACTGAGATCTGAAGATAAATCAAACAGTATTAACTAATTTACTATTAAATAATAGAATAAGATCAAAGAGGTCATTTAAAACTGTTTTAAAATATTATTTAAAACTTTTTGGTGTTGCTGTATAAAAAACTGTGAGACTTCAGTAGGTGACATTTTTGAGGAAGTTTTAACACTTTCATCCAGACAGTATAGAGTTATCTAAGCATTCAGCTACATTTGCCAGGGCAATTGTTGGTACATCCTGACATTTGGAAGCATCGACACCTTCCTCAAGACTAGCTATACAAATCTAACCTATTGATCTTACAGCACTGGCCAGTGTAGAGGTGTCAAAACTCCATGTGCTTTTAGATGCAGCATTTTAGGGTCTCCCAGACAGCAGGAAAGGAAAAGACTCCCAGACAGGATGGAGCCAGGAAGGTAAAAGAAAGGAAGGAAGAAAGATTTAGCTTTGATCACTGAATAATAAACCATGAGAGGTGTTATATCCATCCTGACTCAATTGTAATTGTTTGACACGTTACAAACCGATCGCATCCACAGACAAAGTTGGACCGGCCGCCACAGCAAAGCTGGAAAACAGACTCATTTCAGTTTAGCAACCGAACTGCCTGCATCACAACTCAACTCTATTAAAAATACAATTTCAGCTTACTACATACAATTTCTATTTCAGCTGCTTTACTTAACATCAGTACTATTTCATCTGCCTTATTTAATACTGTTTCATATAAACACTTTCATATGTTTCATTTAACAACAGTGCTTCTTATTTATTAATCTCATTTGTATTGTTTCATTCACAGACATTATGGCTGGATGCTGTCACACATGAGCCGGAATGCGGATATCAGACATCAAACAAACGTGTCAAAGTTCAACACGGTCAATCATCAAACTGTACCACCTGTATAAACATTCCCAAACCATTTCACACCCAGCGCAATCGTCAAATTGCCCCCCACCTGTATAAACACCCAACACCATCTCACTTCCTGATCATAAAAACATATGACACTCAAAAACACAGTCTGAAAACAGATGGCCAAACTTCCTGGTCATAAACAGTCTGGAAACGGAAGGGCAAAAGGTCACACCTGTCATATGTCATAAATCAAAAGGGTAATAAATCATTTTGACACAAGCACCCTCATATAACTACTAATACATAACAGTAATTTTACTGTAAATTCTCTAGGCTCTCTAATGGCAGATTCCCACAGTTATCCCAAGTGACAACAAAACAACATGTGTGTGAATTAGAAATTGACTTTAGTTGAAAGTGTGAAAAATATCCACAGTCTCTTTATGACCACATTAAAAAGTAGAAGCATTTATTATTGCATTGCAATTTTGTACAACATATGGAGCATCTTTCTATAAATTAATGTTCATTGTCATTGTAGGGAGCTGAACTTACTGTTGTTAGATGAACTGCAGATGAAAGTGAAGCTGTGACTACATGAGAAATCATGCCATTGTCTCTCTCTCATCCCAGCACACCTCTCTCCTCTGTTATTTGGTTGTCCAGGTCTCCAGTTCAGATAGAGCGCAGGATCACCTGAAGACCACTGCCATTCATCAACACCCGTCTTCTTCAGCCCAATCCAGACACGTCCATCATTCACACTCTTCTTCAGCTCGTTCATGTCGTTCATGTTGTCAACGGTGGCCAGATCTGTGTATTTCTCTCTGCAGTATCTCTGAGCTTCAGTCCAGTTCTTCATCACGTTTATAAAGTGATACTGACGCTGAACACATTCAGATACGGAGCAGAGAGCTGTGAAAGAGAGGGTTTGATTTAATGCTTTTCATAACAGAGTCAAACCTGATGAAACTATAAACCATAAATAAAACAACAAACACACTCACCAATGAGAAGAAGAATGAAATATAGAGTCTGCTCCATTTCTGAGGAAGAAACACATTGAGAAACTCAGATATCAAACATTCACAGATTCTTTTTGGAGTAAAATATGACAATTTCAGTTAGTATCTGAACAGCAGCATGAATTCACTGTACATAATCATTCAGACAATATTAACATCTCAAAGTCTAGTTGTGTTTGAAGAATGAACATGTGAGTTGTTCTTACTTTAAAGGTCGTGTGTTTCTGTCCTGAGTCTGATGTTTCTGTCTGCAGCTTTAAACAGTGTGATTATTATATCTGCTCTCGTCCCTCATTCATCATCACATCATTTGTTTATTACTCTGAAAATAAACAGATTTTCATATTTACTTCCTCTATATTTGTGTATTTGTCCAACTCTTTCCCTTCATTTACATCTTGACGTCTGTGTCAGTCAGTGTCAGTCTATATGAATATGGACCTTAATTAAAATATCATGTATGTTTGTGTTTCTCACTTTTTATCTGGTGCTGGTGACAAAGAGGGAGAAACATTTTTCTGCTCTCATGGGCTTTCTTCTTTTCCCTCTTCTGAGAGCAGAGACCCCTGGTGTTGAGGAGGAGACATTCACAACAGAGACGAGATAAAGACATTAAAGTGCTCATATTGTGCTTTCATTCCCCTGAAGTTCATTTATAATGTTAGTAAAGGTTGTTGGACTCTCATTATCCCACTGAAATAATAATAACATCATCTTCTGCTGCTGTTTCAGTCTTATTTCCTCTAAATACTTGATTGTGATTGGCTGGAATGCAGACATTAAAGCATTGTTAATATTTTTTTTTAGAATGAATTTTTTCATGAGAATTAAATTTATTTTAATTATTTTGTTTTGTTTCATATTCCTGCTGTTTACTGTTTATTTCATGTTTATAAAATATGAACACATTTGCATGTAAACACATCCTCATCACTCATTTGCTTATCTCCACATCACATGTAGACGTTCAGTCTAGACAATATTTAAATTTCTGACGTGAAACAGGATAAACAGTGAGAGTTATTGTTCTAGTCATATTTCATATTTCATCCAGTCTTATTCATCTATTAGTTTTATTGCAGCAACAGGAACGTTACACTAAAACTGTGTCTCAAATCAGAGCTGCATCCTTCGAAGTCCATGAAGGTTGAAGTGAGAGTTGTTAAATGAGGAGACAGGGGTCACTGCAGGTCAGAGTAATGGGCGTGCCGAAAGGTAAATTTCTACAACAGAAACTAACTCTAATCCTACCCCACACCCTGGTGACAGTTTTAGTGACCAATGATGAAGATCTTTCTCCACGCCCTCTACCATTTAAAGGTTAGTCTGATGTTCCTGAAACATTTGAACACCTGCTGTTAACAAGCAGAATCACCGAAGTAAAAAGAGAAACAACAAGAACAGAAACTATAACTGACTTCAGCCACAGCCTCAGGTGAAATCAAGTGAAGATAAAAGAACAATAAATCTCTCCAGATCTCAGCAGAGGATAATTAAACAACTCCACAAACAGCATTACCAGCTTCAATTATTACTAACCAGACTGACTTTATTTCTGTCAGACGTCTACAGAAGTTCTAATTGAGAATCAACAGTTTAGATGTTGATGTTTGGTTGAAAACATTTTTCGTTTGAATTTCTATTATTTTCAGTGTTTGCGTTTTTTGGCCTCTTGCTGTTTGCTAGTGTATTTCTCTTTCAGCAATTGCAGGTGTTTTTAGAAAATGATTATAGAGACTGAGAAGGCAGATCAATATGTCTGTTTTAATGACAGTTACTGGACTAAAAGTGATTTAAACCAGTGTTTCCCAAAGTGGGTGCCAAACTGGCTGGCCACAGAATGTCAGCTTTTTTCCAATTTAAAGACCCTAAAACAAGTATTGTACCATATAATAACCTTTTACAGCATGTATTTTAAAAATATATCAAAACACCAACATATGAGCATGTCCAAGCGAAAATAACTAAACAAAAAAACACTGATATATTTCATACATATTTAAAGTTTAAATATTTATTTACCGCCAATTGGACTGTTCTCAGGAGAGAATCGCAGAAATGTCACAGTCCAGAAGACAGACGGACATCAACCCGGAACCAACACCACCCATAAAAAATAAAATCAGGCAGTACAGTGAAAACTACCTGGCTTACAGTTTTATATAGATTGGAGATGCTCATCTGCAGGGAAAAGCTATCAAATGCAGCAATGGTACCAAGTAAGCTGAAGAGACATTTAGACACAAAACACCACGATTTAGCCAGCAAAGACAGAGAATACTTCAAGTCACTAAAAGCACAAATGATGTTGTGTGTGTGTGTCTGAGAAAGCTCAGGAGGCAAGCTTCTTAGTAGCAAATCAAAGAAGAATTAAACGTCGCATTGACGGCATGGCCGCTGATATAGAAACACAACTAACTGAAAAACTGAACAAAAGTGGCACATTTGCACTCCAAATTGATGATTCTACGGATTGCAGTGGACACCGTCATCTCCTAGCCAGTGTAAACTACCGAGTCGTGCAACAGGGAAAGAAATATTTATTGTCATTGATACGTACTTGAAAGAACGCAGTCTCAACTGGGGCATGTGTCATAGTATTTGCACAGATGTAGCAGTATCTGTGACTTGAAAAGTAAAAGGACTGGTAACTATAGTGAAGAACATAAAACCCAGATGTGCAGATTACCCAGTGCATGCTGTACAGCAAAGCACTCGTCACAAAAGCAATGCACCCGGACCTGACTGTAGCATTAGAACAAGCTGTCAAAATTAACTACATTAAGTCATGACCTTTGAAGTCTTGATCGTTTAACATACTGTGCAAGAAGACAATGATGACAAAGATCAGATTTGGGAGATGAAAATGGGTTAAGAACAAACAGCTTTATTCAAGCCATCTAACTACTCTCGTCTCACTTACTTTTCTTTTTTCTACTTAATTTCCTTTCTTTTCCATGAGAGTCTCTTGTTCCAAGTCAAGTTTTGCCACAAAGTTTAATCAACGGCTCTACAGTCTTTGCCCGCCTCAAAACGTCAGACGAGGGAGACTCCATGGGGAAACACCCTTCTCCAAGCCAAAGACGCCAACAAAGGGAATTCCCATTTAAAGACACAAACATCGAACGCAAGTATACCTCCAGATTCTAGCTGAACTGGTGCATTGATATAAAGCCTAATAATACCGCCTAAGAAGCGATAGAAGGGTTAAATTAATGATTGATGGTTCGTTCAGATGATGTCTTATGAAGTGCATATATTGCTAGAAACTTGGGATTTCATCATATCACTCTTTAAAAGTTCATTCTTTCCTTACTTCCTTTCTTTCTGCAACTGGTATGAATGTGTGTGTGTGTGTTAGATTTTAGTTTATGTGTTAGAATAATCAATAAAGTCTAATTTCTATATTTTTAAAGAGAAGTCGTTACGAATTTAATGGTTCAAACTGCCGATCTATGTAGCTGATAGTTACAGCCCATTCAAATAAACACTGGATGATCCATTTGCTCGGTCGTAAAATAAATGACATTTTAAAATTAATTAATAATTCCCTTTGAGCTAAATTGACCTGTGTTCCTTACACCAGTTCTATTAAAATCAATAGCTGCACATCTGAAATGCTACAGTTTTACAATTTACTTCCCCACTGCTCATGAAAACTAAAATTTAAAGAAAGGTCTTCGGATGAATTTTGGCTGCATGTGGGACTCGAATACCCATCTATCTCAGAATGCGCCGTAAATGTGCTGTTGCCATTTTTAAACTTCTTACTTGTATGAGCTAGCGTTCTCATCCCTGCCATACGTGAAAAACAAAAAGGCAGAGCATGTCAATGGAGCACGATCTACGAGTTGCACTATCCTCAATCTACCCCCGTATCAAGAGGCTGTGCTCATGTATCCCATTAAAATGCCTGTGACACAGTTCCATGCACAAACTAAAGAAAAAAATGAATTTGAGTTGTTTATTATTATTTAAAAGAGTTAAGTATCCGTCTTTAAATGTGTTTTGTTCTAATGATTCCCACATACAGTAAATGGTTCAAATCAGTCTGTTGACATGTGTCATCCAGTTGTAAAAGACAGATGGTTCATTTGAATGGGTTGTTTCATCTCATATTATGTCTGTTGTGATAAATTCATAATAAATTCATGCTGCTGTTTAACTTTATATATGTATGTACGCATGTATGCTTAGTTTAATTGGGTTGGGGTGTCGTGGAAAAAAAACACTACAAAGGTGTGCCATGCTTTCAAAAAGTTTGGGAATCACTGATTGGTTGATCACTGGTTAATGCTTTCCTGCAGCTTAGTGGTTAGAGCATGGCACTAGCAATGCCAAGGTTGTGGGTTCGATCCCAGGGATTGTACATATTCAGATACAAATGTATAAAAGCGTCTGCCAAATGCATAAATGTAAATGATTTAAACAACACGTTTTGCCTCACATTATCTAACAAATCCAGCCGAGCAGGTGCAGAGGTGCAGCTCTGTGATGTTTTGAAACTTATTACAATTGTTTTAACAGCATTTTTTTATAGCAGTTTTTAATAAAGGCCATTGGTCTTCTAATATTTGTATGGCTAGCTATTTAAGCTAATTAAAACACAAGACTTACATTTAAACGTAAATCATCAGTCACCACCGAAGCACAACTTGTCATTTTCTTTGAAAGGATCCAGTCGTCACCGGTGCGCAACGGATCTTGGAATAGGCTGGGCTGTAAAGGATCCACTCGTTCTGTCCTTCACGGCCCGGGGAAAGAAGGATTTTTCATTTGTAGGCCATATTCGAAGAAGCCTTTGAAATAGGAAAGCCTTCGTTGTGCCGCTGTGAGGCATTGGTTTTTCAAGTACAACCTTCAAAGGATGCAGTATCTGAATTGAGACACAGCTTATGTATCCTCAATATGTTTGAATGATGATTTAAATCAGTGGTCTCAAATTCAATTCCAGGAGAGCCATAGCTCTGCACAGTTTTGCTCCAACCCTAATCAAACACACCTGGTGTGAGATGGAGCTGGTTGAAGATAAACTCTGCAGAGCTGTGGCCCTCCAGGAATTGAGTTTGAGACCACTGATTTAAACCATGCTGGATTTCGAAAATATCACTGACAAAATTAGAGACCTCGGTTCAAGACTTAAAATGCCAAATAAACAGTGTGGAGAGCAGAATCAGGGAGACGGAAGAATGGATAAACGTTGCTGAGGAAACTGAAATGAGGCACAAAAGAGCGCTCCGATATCTCCTGGAACGTGAGGTGGATCTTACAGTTTAGATGAGAATAATCTGCAAATATATCAAGTTCCTGAGGGCTGCGAAGGAGAAAACACCACAGTTCTCCACAGTTCTACAGCTACCTCGGGATATGATTGGAACAGATCGGCTGCACGCACCCGGTGCACTTTTGGTACCCCAGGGGGTCTGTCTGATGGGGAACATTTAAAACTGAGAAGGGAATGGGTGGACCAAGTTTACAGTGCCTCATACAACAAGGGGAAGAGGAGAGGTGTTGCAGTCATGTTTGCCAAGTCAGTCTTCTTTAATGTGGAGCAAGTATACAAAGATAAAGAGGGGAAATACATCATGGTAGTTGGAACAATTTTAGGCAAAAAAATTACGATTCTTAATCTTTATGCCCTAACGAAGAGCATCCACAGTTTTTCAAGAATGTTTTCTCTCTGTTGGCACAGAATGGTGAAGGAATGTATTTAATTGGTGGGGACTTTAACTGTGTATTAGATAGTCATGTGGATAGGTTGCCAGCAGAGGGACCACAGTCAAAAAAAGTAAAGGCTCTTTCAGGAATAATGAGAGAATTAGGTTTAACAGATATTTGGCGACACTTGCATCCTAAAGAGAAGGATTTTACTTTTATGTCACATGTACACTTTAGTTACTCCAGAATAGACTTTTTTGTACATCTAGAGCAGATTTACACAGTGCTACAGAATGTCATATACTGTAGATCCCATAACTATATCCGATCATGCTCCAGTTAGGTTAAAACTTCAGTTAGGACAAGGTAAACAATTTAAATACTGGAGATTAAATGGATCAGTGATAAATGATTGTAAGGCCAAAGAAGAAATAAGAGAACAATTGATTGAATACTTTGATATTAATGACAATGGACTGGTTACTCCATCTATTTTGTGGGAGGGAGCCAAAGCAGTGACAAGAGGTAAAATAATAGAAATAACATCCAGGAATAAAAAATTGAGATTAGCCAAACAAAATGAGATCAGAAAACTAGAAATTGAACATAAACAAACAGGTAAAATTAAAACTCTAGAATGTTTAAAACAGGAAAGAAAGAAATTGGATGATTTGCTTACATATAAAGCAGAGGGGGCACTCAGATTTGTAAGTAGAAAATATTATGAGATGAGTAATAAAGCAAACAGGCTCCTAGCCTTCCAATTACGTAAGGCTCAAGTAAGCAGGGTAGTTCCAAAAATGAAAGACCTAGATACCTCAATAATGCTAACACAACCAAATGATATAGTTAATGCATTTGAAGATTATTATTATAAAAATATATGAAGGCCAGAAATTAATAAATAAGGAAGAAAACGTTAAAAGTTTTCTGTGACCAATTGAATTAAATAAATGAACAGAAGAAGAAGCAAAGGAAATGATATCCCCTATCACAGAAGAAGAAATAAGAGAGATTATTGCAAAATTAAAAAATAATAAGTCACCTGGCGTAGATGGATTCCCGGAGGAATTTTATAAGGAATTTGTAAATGAATTGGCTCCTAACTTATGTAAGGTGTTTAACTATGTATTACATAATGAAGACCTCCTCATGGTCTGAATTATTACTGTAATTCATAAAACCGGAAAAGACCCTACGCAATGTATGTCTTATAGACCAATAAGTTTGCTTTGTCAGGATATGAAAAACTTCAATACTAGCAAACAGAATTCAAAAACATTTTAACAAATTGGTTAAAAAAAAAAGAAAAAGCTTTTTATTAACCACATTACAAAAAATTGGCTTTGGGGAGTCGTTTATTAATTGGATTAAAATTTTATACACAGCACCTTCTGCCACAGTCACCACCAATGGACTAACATCACAAAGCTTCACACTGCACAGGGGGACTAGGCAAGGATGCCCACTCTCTTCTTTATTCACCATCTTCATTGAACCCTTAGCAGCAGCCATCCGTCCGAACCCACTCATCAGAGGAATCCACACACCCCAAACACAACATAAGATTAGTTTATATGCTGATGACATTTTACTCTTTTTGCAAAATCCTCAATCATCTCTGCAAGAAGTAACTAAAACCATTGACTTATACTCTACAATATCAGATTATGCAATAAATTGGAATAAATCTTCAATTCTTCCACTACATCAAACCAAATGGGATGTGGCAGCCCAGGTATCACCCATTCCTCTATGCACAGGCCACATCACTTATTTAGGCGTTAGGGTTTCCTCCAGGCTGTCAGAGCTGACTGGACTCAACTTCACTCCTTTACTGAAAACATTAGAAGACGACCTTCACTGCTGGCACAACTTACCACTTTCCATCCAGGGCAGAATAGCTATAATCAAAATGACTTCCAAAAATAAACTACTTATTCTCAATGATCCCAACCCAACCTACTCTCACTTGGTTCAAATCTTTAGACTCCATCATTACCCGATTCTACTGGAAAAATAAACCACCACGGATAAAATTAAGCACTTTACAAAAACCCAAATCTTTAGGAGGATTAGAAGTCCCACATTTTTATCATTACTCACTAGCAAACCAACTTCAATACATATATAAATGGACTCATCCCACTCAGTCAGACATAATATGGCTAGACATAGAACAATCAGACATCCCATTTCTTAGTCAGTCCATTAAACATCACCCATGCTTCAAAGCATTGACAATAGCTTCTGCTCTGACAGCCTGGTGGAAATATCATCAAATCACAAACTCCATTCAGGCCCCATCTAAACTCACCCCACTCTGGAACAACCCTGATTTCACAAGCAACAAAAAACACTCAATTTCCATAAATGGGCAGAAAAGGGCACATATTAATCACATTTTTCAGTCTAACAACTTTGTTTCATTTTCCTACTTAGTCCAGGAGTACGGTATTGGGAACAATCAATTCTTTAATTATTTGCAACTCAAATCAGCTGTTTTATCCAAAATCAACAATAGAACCATCAATTTTCACCTTCCTTCCGCATTAGCAGATTTAGTTAATATATCCTCCCCGAAAAAATTACTTTCCAAAATATACAAAATTATAACCAATTCAAATAAAACCATAACTTTACCAACAATCAAATGGGAAGAAGACCTTTCGATTGCTCCTGATACCGACTTCTGGACTCAAATTTGTAATAATATTTATTTCATGACTAAAAACGCCAACCTTCAGCTCATACAGTATAAGACTCTTCATAGAACACACTACACTGGGGAAAGGCTGTCTAAAATGGGATTCACATCAGAAACTTGCTCGCACTGCTCACAAAATTGTCCGGACACATATATCCACGCCACATGGCACTGCCCACCCATTAAACACTTTTGGAAAGACGTCACTGAATCCCTATCCCGCCTCCTGGGCTGCCGCATCCCATTATCCCCCTTACTCTGTCTACTGAGTGATCTATCAACTCTCAATTTAGGAAATAACAAACAAAAGGATGCTCCTCGTGGCCTTAACCATCGCCAAGAAAACTATCTTCTTGAACTGGAAATCACGAAACACTATTCACATAACGCATTGGAAAAATTTGCTCACAGACTACATCTCCCTAGAATATTTTTCACCTTATTACAACTGTATATCGGAACCACAACACTCCAGATCAGACCTCATTCAACTATTACAAATCTGACACACTCATCCTAATTAATTATGTACTATTATATTATTGACATTATTGTTATTAATAATATTATCAATATCATAGAAACATTGAGCAGTAATAAGATGATGTTGATGGGATGATATTTTGCTTTGTATAAGGACGGTAACGGTTCAATGAATATCTTTAATAATTTAAATAATTTAATATATATTTAAAATATATAAATATAACTAAATCGAATCTACACCCAACATATACCACACATTATTTTAATGCACCGAATGCTGATTTTAATGCACCACACCCTTCTTTTAATGCACCACCTCAGCTTAGGCATACATATATATACAAATAATAATCTTACTGTGAATGAGAAATAAATAAATAAATAAATAAATAAACAAACATGCACACTGACACAGAAGCTAGGATAGGTGTTGTATGTATTGGATATGTGTCATTATTTCATTATTGCATTCTTATTATTACTATTGTTATTTTACCATTATTATAATAATAATAATTATTATTATTACTGTTATTATTTTTGATATTACTGTTGCCGTCATCACAAAATATTATCATCATCACCATCTTTAGTATTACTATTGTTATTATTATTATTGTTATTAATGTTATTATATTATTATTGATATTACTATTGCCGTCAACACAAAATATTATCATCATCACCATCTTTAGTATTACTATTGTTATCATTATTACTGTTATTATTATTATTGATATTACTGTTGCCGTCATCACAAAATATCATTATCATTATTATTATACATGCTATTACTACTTAAATACTTCTACTATTACTCGTTTGTCATTTCTGCTTATTTTTTTATTTTTTCTGTTTTATTGTTGTTTTTGTGTTGTTTTGTGTTCACCATATGTTGTATGTTTTGCACTCCTAATAAAAAAATAAATAAAAAAAGAACTCCAATAAATGTATAAATATTTTATTAATATTATTAAACATGGTCTACCTACTAAAAATCATATAGCACATATTTATAGGAAGATAATGCAGGACCAATCTGATGACACGTTTCATATCAAAAGAAATTGGGAGTTAAATACTGTAATAGAGGATGAGATGTGGATAAATATATGTGCTGGCTGTCATAAGGTTATTAGTAGTCAAATGTGGAAGCAATTTGATTAGAAAATGAAAATGAGATTCTTCAGAGTTCTATTATTGGTTGCCAAATTTGACAGTACATCGGCATTATCACAGTGTTAGAGAGAATTTGGAATGGTGGGGGACTATGTGCATATATTCTGGGAATGTCCCAAAGTACTGCTGTATTGGCAGGGGGTTAAAAGAGAAATTAGTAAAATTTTAAGAAGAGATATATCAATGCACCCAGTATTTTTTTTTTTTTTTTGCTTGATGGTTTCCCCTCGGATCAGTTCAGTAAATCCCACTTATTTGTATAACATGTATTATTAATGGCAGCCAGGAAGATAATCACTGTAAACTGGATGAAGGTGCACGAACCTACTGTGACAGTGTTACATGTGCCCTGGGTCCGTGTTCTATTGTCATCATATGGACTCCATTTCCCACAATTCCCCATCTAGGAACCAATCACACACTCACACCTGTTTCCCATCAGTGACACTTTATAAGCTGCACACAAACACACACACATTGCTGAGTATTGTTTAGCTCTTTGTTTGCATTCCGTCTGTTCCTTGTCCTGCCTAGCCTTGCCTGTGTTTTTGACCCTGGACTGACTCCTTGTTGATGATCGTTTGCTGCCTGCGTTGACCATTGCTTGTATGTGGATTACTCTTTTGCCTTGCCCTCTTGTATCTGTTTGCTGGTGTTTGACCCTCTCCCTGTACGACTACGCTCTTCCTATTTTATTAAAGCCTGCACGTGGATCTCCAACTCCGTTGTCCCGTCCCATCCGTTACAGACAGACTGGACACAAAGACTGAAACAGATATATATTTGAGAAAATGACCGCAGACTTGCAGTTAAAATCTGACTTTTTTCGACAGAAGTGGGCACTTATTGAAACATATTTGCTTGAAGGAAATATCTCATATATAAACATATATTAATGTTTAAACCATGCAGATAATTTACCGATATGTGGTGCACTTACTGAATTGCTGTCAGGGACTTATTTATTTTTAATTTAGTGTTTGTTTGTTTTTTTCTTAATGTTTATTTATTTATTTATTCATTCATATACTTTTCATGTATTAATATTGTATGTAAAAGTTATGTAACAGTGTTTTTGTTTTTTTTTGTTTTTTTTAAAAAGTTCAATAAATATACAGTTCAAAAAAAAAAGAAAAAAAGATGAGATTGCTGGTTGTTCATGAGTTTATTTGAGCTGCTGTTGTTGACACGTTCTTTTATGTTTAGCACAAAATAATTAGATATTTTATACCCAACCTTCACTCCTTTAAGAATGAACAATATTTCATTTAGCTGAGCTGCTCATTGATTCACATCATCCAGTCATTTCTAATATAAAGTCATTATTAACACATGAAACTCAATATAAGAGAGAGAAGTACCACAACAGCATACAGAGATCTTTAAAACACAAATGAGGAATTTAAAAAACCACACCATCTTCAGTTACATGAATTATATCATGAAAAAACACAAAGAAAACAGTATAAACATATAATGATGAGTATATGATGCCCTTTGACCCTTAACAAAATTCAATTAATTCTGAAGTTAGTAAATAACACAAAAAGAGACAGAAAGAGTTTGTAAAAGCAAACAGCGGTTCTGGCCGTCGAGGCTCTTAACAATTAACAACTGAACAACAAACGTCAATATTTGAAACTGTTTATTTAGACTTACATGATACCCTACTGTGTAAGTCTTTTATTTTATTGTGTCACATTATCTGAGAGACGTGATCGTCAGCGCTGTCAGACATTAGCAGCACACAGCTCAAGTTACTGCCAGAGGAATCATCAGACTCATTTCATTTTATTTTTAATGCTATTTTGTTTATTTTTGCATTATATTACCATCCATTTTTGTCTACAGTATAATGCTATCCAATCATTGCACTCAAACACGGAGGGTATGATCAAACCAGATATTTTTGAATAATCATCTAAGGGCTGGAAATATTCCTTTATTTAAACAACTTCAATTTGATCTAATTATTGATGATTGTATTATAAAGTGCATGAAAAATATGTGATCATTATTGTTAAATACAATAAGTTTCCCCAAACCTTTGATTTAATCTCTCTATAGACTTTAGTTGTAATTAATATTTTAAGCTTTGTCTAATTCTAGTGCTCTTTAATGTGATCTGTTGTTTATATTGTATTCTTGAGTTCTGTAATAAAATAAGGTGATCAGACTGTGAAGTATTGCTCATACACATACAGTATGGCTTTCACCCTTTAAATCATGAACTATGGGTCAGAATATCATGACACCTTTTTCTTTCTTTCACAATACTCAATTAATGGCTGTAAACTGAGGTTGGTGTCTTTAGAAGAAGTTTCTGTGCTGAATTTTACATAAATAAATCACAACAATCCCGTACTATGAGCACAGCGAGAGCAGAAGTTTTCTTATGCTACTATTTGAAGCTTACGCTTTTCAATGAAAGTGTGATAAAGGAATATTGAAAAGGTAATCTTCACAGAGATGCAAACCACTAAAATTTCGAAATGTTTCAAAAAAGTAACAAAGCCTTGTTTACTGAAATCAGCAGTTTGAAACGTGTGCTGAATGATTTACAACAAAAGATTCTCAAAGCTTCATGAAGCAACCATCACCCCAGATACAGCTGCCTACTGAGGGTGAAATTATTACTTTACAACCAAGTGATGAACGAAAATGAAGTTATAGGAAGTGAACACACAAGCATTTATCTTACATGAACTGTAAGTGTTTCCATTCACTCTTCATATCTGCTGCAGATGAAGTTGAGTTTGTCAGTCTCAGAGCGGCTGATCCAGCGCTGATCTCCTCCAGACTGAACTGCTCCAGATCTCACTGTATGCTCACACTCTTCCTCTCCTGTGCCGTTCCCTGGAGCCCAGTTCTGATAGCACACGGTGTCTCCGCTCACCCAGTACCAGATGCCCAAAATGTAGGAGTAACGTAAACCCAACCACACCACCGCAGAAGACGCCTGTTTAACCACATTCATCACACGACGCTGCTTCTCTCCTGAATGAACCGAGACCAGATCCACATGATTCTGTCTGCAGTATCTCAGAGCTTCAGACCACGTCAGATTCTCTTTGATCAGAATCAGTTTATCTGGACACAAAACAAACCACAAGAAAAACTAGAGAGAGACTGATCAAAAACAACATGCAGAACAAACACTGTGGAGGAATTTGTCATGTCAGACATGTAGTGTGAACTTTAAGATATCTGGAGGTGATGGATGGATTGTGTGTGTTTTGTGAGGATCTGCTCACCTTCATGACACACAAAAGGATATTGTTTGTTGCAAGAGGCATCTATCCATTGTCTCTGAGCGTTCTGTTAGATCGCTGTACAGTTTTCATTACCTCCATTATTATCAGGTTCACCAGTCTTCCAGTATCTGAATGAGGAGTCACTCTGATCTGACCACTGCCATGAGTCTCTGAACAGACCGATCCAGACATCACCAGATATGTGACTATCATTGATGAACTTCTGAAGCTGTTGACTCTCATTCTGGTTCCTCACACTGACCAGATCAATGTGATTCTGTCTGCAGTAACTCTGAGCGTCTCTCCAATTCTTCATCTGATTGACAAAGACGAGTCCTGTGTTCGCTTTAAGAACAACAAATGGAAACAGATTCATGAATCAGTTTGTTCATTATTCTTATGCTGCTTTATGGTTTGGATGTGAATAAGAGCAGCAGTGGAAACATCAGAAACACGTGTCATTCAAAGACTGTTTCTACAGCTGATGATATATTAAATATTCACAATATATTCATGATGATTTTGCTGATATAACATTAAGTAACATTTGTGAATATTTTATTGAAACTTTATATTTCTTCATTATGTTTTGTTACACATTTCTCTAGAATACTTGATTCAGACACAAAGATCTGAATGAGAGAAACTACTGAAAAAAGGTTACTTTTGAGAATTACAATCTTCAAAATAAAATGACATTAATTAATTAATTTATTTATTTAAAAAAGTGAACACAGTAAAATCAGACTGACGTGTATTAAGACAATAAATGAACTTTGTTCTCAGGACAAGAGTTTTGTCAAGATGTGACAGGTTGTCATATGTCTATTGCATATTTAAGTTTTATCCATTCATCAAAACAATGGTTTGATATATTTGTATTTTATGTAATTATGGTATAAATTCTCTAGGCTCTCTAATGGCAGATTCCCACAGTTATCCCAAGTAACAACAAAAGATCAACATGTGTGTGAATTAGAAATTGACTTAAGTTGAAAGTGTTAAAAATATCCACAGTCTCTTTATGACCAGATTAAAACGTAGAAGCATTTATTATTGCATTGCAATTTTGTAAAACATATGGTGCATCTTTCTATAAATAATGTTCATTGTAATTGTAGGGAGCTGAACTCACTGTTGTTAGATGAACTGCAGATGAAAGTGAAGCTGTGACTACATGAGAAATCATGCCATTGTCCATTCATCATCACAGCACACATTTCATTTTTGTTATTTGGTTGTTCAGGTCCCCAGTTCAGATAGAGCACAGGATCACCTGAAGACCACTGCCATTCATCAACACCCGTCTTCTTCAGCCCAATCCAGACACGTCCATCATTCACGCTCTTCTTCAGCTCGTTCATGTCGTTCATGTTGTCAACGGTGGCCAGATCTGTGTAATTCTCTCTGCAGTATCTCTGAGCTTCAGTCCAGGTCTTGTTCACGTTTATAAAGTGATACTGACGCTGAACACATTCAGATACGGAGCAGAGAGCTGTGAAAGAGAGGGTTTGATTTAATGCTTTTCATAACAGAGTCAAACCTGATGAAACTATAAACCATAAATAAAACAACAAACACACTCACCAATGAGAAGAAGAATGAAATATAGAGTTTGCTCCATTTCTGAGGAAGAAACACATTGAGAAACTCAGATATCAAACATTCACAGATTCTTTTTGGAGTAAAATATGACAATTTCAGTTAGTATCTGAACAGCAGCATGAATTCACTGTACATAATCATTCAGACAATATTAACATCTCAAAGTCTAGTTGTGTTTGAAGAATGAACATGTGAGTTGTTCTTACTTTAGAGGTCGTGTGTTTCTGTCCTGAGTCTGATGTTTCTGTCTGCAGCTTTAAACAGTGTGATCATTATATCTGCTCTCGTCCCTCATTCGTCATCACATCATTTGTGTATTTCTCTGAAAACCCCTTTTCATATTTACTTCCTCTACATTTGTGTATTGTTCTAAACTAATTTTCATATTTTTCTATATTTGTGTATTTGTCCACCTCTTTCCCTTCATTTACATCTTGACGTCTGTGTCAGTCAGTGTCAGTCTATATGAATATGGACCTTAATTAAAATATCATGTATGTTTGTGTTTCTCACTTTTTATCTGGTGCTGGTGACAAAGAGGGAGAAACATTTTTCTGCTCTCATGGTCTTTCTTCTTTTCCCTCTTCTGAGAGCAGAGACCCCTGGTGTTGAGGAGGAGACATTCACAACAGAGACGAGATCAAGACATTAAAGTGCTCATATTGTGCTTTCATTCCCCTGAAGTTCATTTATAATGTTAGTAAAGGTTGTTGGACTCTCATTATCCCACTGAAATAATAATAACATCATCTTCTTCTGCTGCTGTTTCAGTCTTATTTCCTCTAAATATTTGACTGTTATTGGCTGGAATGCATATATATATATATATATATATATATTAGAATATTTTTTTCATGAGAATGTTTTACATTTTTTTGCTGCTGTTTACTGTTTATTTTCACTTTGTTTAAAAAATATATGAACATTTGCATGTAAACACATCCTCATCACTCATTTTCTTATCTCCACATCACATGTAGACGTTCAGTCTGGACAATATTTACATCTCTGACCTGAAACAGGATAAACAGTGAGAGTTATTGTTCTAGTCATATTTCATATTTCATCCAGTCTTATACATCTTATTAGACAGTTTTAGTGACCAATGATAAAAACTTTTCTCCACGCCTTTCGGCACACCCATTACTCCAACCTGCAGATACTCACCCAGCTAACAAATTTTTTATTCTAAAAACGTTTTCCAAACATTCTGTTTTGGTTAAGGAAATGTTAAAATGTCCAGTTTCTTAATGTTAGAGAAACATCAATTAAATGTTAGTCTGATGTTCCTGAAACATTTGAACACCTGCTGTTAACAAGCAGAATCACCGAAGTAAAAAGAGAAACAACAAGAACAGAAACTATAACTGACTTCAGCCACAGCCTCAGGTGAAATCAAGTGAAGATAAAAGACATTAAATCTCTCCAGATCTCAGCAGAGGATAATTAAACAACTCCACAAACAGCATTACCAGCTTCACTTATTACTAACCAGACTGACTTTATTTCTGTCAGACGTCTACAGAAGTTCTTATTGAGAATTAACAGAGGTTTAGATGTTGATGTTTGGTTGAAAATAATATTTGTTTGTAATCACCATTATGGTGATAATTGTTTGCTTTAGTTGGGCTCTTGACATTTGCTAGTATATTTCTCTTTCAGCAATTGCAGGTGTTTTCAGAAAATGATTCTGCATTGATAGAGAGACTGAGAAGACAGATCAATATGTCTGGCAGTCAAATGATTTAAACAACTGTTTTTTTCTCTAGTTTCATTGTTTTTGTTTTGTTTTATTGACTTTTCAGCATTATCACAAGTTCACTAAAGAACACTGAAGTATTTTACTGCTACAACGATGTCCATACAAATCTATAAAGTAAAATGAAATGCATGCAATATTTTAAAAAATACAACTCTAGCCATCAAACCATCCCATATTACAAGAATAATTTCATAAAGACCACCATTTTCTAAATTCTAAACACAATACAAAAATGTATTCTAAAATCCATAATCATTTAAAAGTCTGCACACATAAGGAATTGGTGATCTCCGGTATCTCTCCGTTCGGCATCTTGGAATTGTCCGCTTATTCGAATTCCTCATCTGGCGATCTGTAAGTAGCCTGTCTCTGAAACTAGACTTATATAACTTTTAGCAGAAAGACACAATTGAGTTCGTCTTTCCATAAGGGTACACAGTCCAAGGTGGCCAAGAGCATCAGAATACCCCAGGTAACTTTGACCGAGTGTACTATACAGACCCTATTCTGCTCACTTTCCAGTCTTTTGGCTTGATCTGCGGTCAAGGAACTATGCCAGACTGGAACCGAATATTTCAGCACTCAGCACACATACCCTTTATAGATGGCAACCAAATCAGGATTACAGACACCAAATTTCTTTAAATGACAGAAGACAAAAAGCTTTCTGTTAGCCGGGGACAACAAGTGGTCCACTAGACAATCCCATTTCAAATCACTCTGAATAATGACCACCAAAACTTTAGTACTGTCACAAATTTCCAAGGTGTTCTGATCAATGGTGAATAAAGGCTTCACCAGTTCCCGCCTCGTGCTAGTGACATGCAAGACCTTGCATTTCTTTGGGTTAAGTTTCAGTTTCACCTTTGTTGAGGTTTGTATGATGAGTGTTGTTGTATAAGTGTGTTGTATAACTATTACACAGGAGGTTGTGTCAATGGCTGGATTTGTTTATTTCTTTTTTCATTAATGTTTCAGTGCCACTGATTTAATTAATGATGGAGTTGAACAAAAACAAAGTTTACAAAGGGATGCAAATTAATGATGATTAGAAAAAATAACACAGCAGGACAAACACACAAAATCCCCCAGAAATCATATTATTAGATGCCCAAAATTGGTTTAAACATGATCAGGCAAAACTTGCATGACAGCAAAAACATTCTATTGGCTGACGTATTGTTGAGATCTTTGTAAAGGGTGAGGGTTAATTAAACATATGTACAAGATGGTTAAATAGAGATATTATAAAAGGGTTGTTGTCTTTATCTTCAAGCCATGACTCGTTTATGATGATCAAACCAGATATTTTTGAATAATCATCTATGGGCTGGAAGTATTCCTTTATTTAAACAACTTCAATTTGATCTAATTATTGATGATTGCATCATAAAGTAAGTACATGAAAAAATGTGATCATTATTGTTTAATACAATAAGTTTCGCAAACCTTTAATTTAATCTCCACAAAATAGTCTTTAATAGTAATTTATATTTTAAGCTTTGTCTAATTCTAGTGCTATTTAATGTGATCTGTTGTTTATATTGTATTCTTGAGTTCTGTAATAAAATAAGGTGATCAGACTGTGAAGTATTGCTCATACACATACAGTATGGCTTTCACCCTTTAAATCATGAACTATGCGTCAGAATATCATGACACCTTTTTCTTTCTTTCACAATACTCAATTAATGGCTGTAAACTGAGGTTGGTGTCTTTAGAAGAAGTTTCTGTGCTGAATTTTACATAAATAAATCACAACAATCCCGTACTATGAGCACAGCGAGAGCAGAAGTTTTCTTACGCTACTATTTGAAGCTTACGCTTTTCAATGAAAGTGTGATAAAGGAATATTGAAAAGGTAATCTTCACAGAGATGATAGCGGCAAACCACTAAAATTTCGAAATGTTTCAAAAAAGTAACAAAGCCTTGTTTACTGAAATCAGCAGTTTGAAACGTGTGCTGAATGATTCACAACAAAAGATTCTCAAAGCTTCATGAAGCAACCATCACCCCAGATACAGCTGCCTACTGAGGGTGAAATTATTACTTTACAACCAAGTGATGAACGAAAATGAAGTTATAGGAAGTGAACACACAAGCATTTATCTTACATGAACTGTAAGTGTTTCCATTCACTCTTCATATCTGCTGCAGATGAAGTTGAGTTTGTCAGTCTCAGGACGGCTGATCCAGCGCTGATCTCCTCCAGACTGAACTGCTCCAGATCTCACTGCAGACTCACAGTTCTCCACTGCTGTGCCGTTCCCTGGAGCCCAGTTTTGAAAGCACACGGTGTCTCCGCTCACCCAGTACCAGATGCCCAAAATGTAGGAGTAACGTAAACCCAACCACACCACCGCAGAAGATGCCTGTTTAACCACATTCATCACCTCACGCTGCATCTCTTCTGAATGAACCGAGACCAGATCCACATGATTCTGTCTGCAGTATCTCAGAGCTTCAGACCACGTCAGATTCTCTTTGATCAGAATCAGTTTATCTGGACACAAAACAAACCACAAGCAGAAACTAGAGAGAGACTGATCAAAAACAACATGCAGAACAAACACTGTGGAGGAATTTGTCATGTCAGACATGTAGTGTGAACTTTAAGATATCTGGAGGTGATGGATGGATTGTGTGTGTTATGTGAGGATCTGCTCACCTTCATGACACACAAAAGGAAATTGGTTGTTGCAAGAGATGTCTATCCATTGTCCCTGAGCGTTCTGTTCGATCACTGCACAGTTTTCATCACCTCCCTTATTATTAGGTTCACCAGTATTCCAGTATCTGAATGAGGAGTTACTCTGATCTGACCACTGCCATGAGTCTCTGAACAGACCGATCCAGACACCACCAGATATGTGACTATCATTGATGATCTTCTGAAGCTGTTGACTCTCATTCTGGTTCCTCACACTGACCAGATCAGTGTGATTCTGTCTGCAGTAACTCTGAGCGTCTCTCCAATTCTTCATCTGATTGACAAAGACGAGTCCTGTGTTCACTTTAAGAAAGACAAATGGAAACAGATTCATGAATCAGTTTGTTCATTATTCTTATGCTGCTTTATGGTTTGGATGTGAATAAGAGCAGCAGTGGAAACATCAGAAACACGTGTCATTCAAAGACTGTTTCTACAGCTGATGATATATTAAATATTCACAATATATTCATGATGATTTTGCTGATATAACATTAAGTAACATTTGTGAATATTTTATTGAAACTTTATATTCCTTTATTATGTTTTGTTACACATTTCTACTTGATTCAGACACAAAGATCTGAATGAGAGAAACATCAAACAGATGAAGATGTTTCACTGCAGCTGAATATATTTAACTAGTCCTTAGAAATATGTCAGTAAAAAGTTCACTCAAAATGTTGGATTTTAGACTATTAATATATGCAAATGAATATTGTTGCAATATTAATATTAATGTTAATGTTTGTCTTGTTTCTAGTCTGATTGTTTTTTTATATTGTAATGGACAATGTGAGTTCACTTAAAGTTCATCTAAGAATAACGTTTTTACAGGTTTGTGTTGAGATCCTGAAAAATGAATGAATCAAGTTATCTCTTATGGAAATAAATATATGTCAACAACATCTCATCTTCAAACATCTACTTAAACAAGGTTACTTTTGAGAATTACAGTCTCCAAAACAAAATTACCATTATCTATTTATGTAAAAAGTGAACACAATAAAATCACACACATGTATTAAGACAATAATTTAAGTTTTGTTCATAAATATCAAGATGTGACAGGTTGTCTATTGCATATTGAAATTTCATCCATTGATTAATTTCTTAGTGTTTATGTTAGTCAAAACAATGGTTTAATATTTTTGTATTTTATGTGATTTTACTGTAAATTCTCTAGGCTCTCTAATGGCAGATTCCCACAGTTATCCCAAGTGACAACAAAACATCAACATGTGTGTGAATCAGAAATTGACTTTAGTTGAAAGTGTGAAAAATATCCACAGTCTCTTTATGACCACATTAAAAAGTAGAAGCATTTATTATTGCATTGCAATTTTGTAAAACATATGGTGTATCTTTCTATAAATAATGTTCATTGTCATTGTAGGGAGCTGAACTTACTGTTGTTAGATGAACTGCAGGTGAAAGTCAGGCTGTGACCACATGAGAAATCATGCCATTGTCTCTCTCTCATCACAGCACACCTCTCTCCTCCTTTATTTGGTTGTTCAGGTCCCCAGTTCAGATAGAGCGCAGGATCACCTGAAGACCACTGCCATTCATCAACACCCGTCTTCTTCAGCCCAATCCAGACACGTCCATTATTCACACTCTTGTTCAGCTCGTTCATGTCGTTCATGTTGTCAACGGTGGCCAGATCTGTGTATTTCTCTCTGCAGTATCTCTGAGCTTCAGTCCAGGTCTTCATCACGTTTATAAAGTGATACTGACGCTGAACACATTCAGATACGGAGCAGAGAGCTGTGAAAGAGAGGGTTTGATTTAATGCTTTTCATAACAGAGTCAAACCTGATGAAACTATAAACCATAAATAAAACAACAAACACACTCACCAATGAGAAGAAGAATGAAATATAGAGTTTGCTCCATTTCTGAGGAAGAAACACATTGACAAACTCAGATATTCATCTTGAAGTAAAACTTGATCATATAAAGAAAAAAAACAAAAAAAACAGAAGTTTTAGCAATCACTAAGACAATATTAACATCTCAAAGTCTAGTTGTGTTTGAAGAATGAACATGTGAGTTGTTCTTACTTTAGAGGTCGTGTGTTTCTGTCCTGAGTCTGATGTTTCTGTCTGCAGCTTTAAACAGTGTGATTATTATATCTGCTCTCGTCCCTCATTCATCATCACATCATTTGTGTATTGTTCTAAACTAATTTTCATATTTTTCTTCCTCTACATTTGTGTATTTGTCCACCTCTTTCCCTTTATTTGCATCTTGACGTCTGTGTCAGTCAGTGTCAGTCTATATGAATATGGACCTTAATTAAAATATCATGTATGTTTGTGTTTCTCACTTTTTATCTGGTGCTGGTGACAAAGAGGGAGAAACATTTTTCTGCTCTCATGGGCTTTCTTCTTTTCCCTCTTCTGAGAGCAGAGACCCCTGGTGTTGAGGAGGAGACATTCACAACAGAGACGAGATAAAGACATTAAAGTGCTCATATTGTGCTTTCATTCCCCTGAAGTTCATTTATAATGTTAGTAAAGGTTGTTGGACTCTCATTATCCCACTGAAATAATAACATCATCTTCTTCTGCTGTTTCAGTCTTATTTCCTCTAAATACTTGATTGTGATTGGCTGGAATGCAGACATTAAAGCATCTTTATTTTTTATTTTATTTTTATTTTTTTCTTAAATTCTTTTTTTTTCATTAGAATTGTTTTTTTTTTAGTTATTTTGTTGTTCCATTTCATATTCTTGCTGTTTACTGTTTATTTCATGTTTATAAAATATGAACACATTTGCATGTAAACACATCCTCATCACTCATTTGCTTATCTCCACATCACATGTAGACGTTCAGTCTAGACAATATTTACATCTCTGACGTGAAACAGGATAAACAGTGAGAGTTATTGTTCTAGTCATATTTCATATTTCATCCAGTCTTATTCATCTATTAGTTTTATTGCAGCAACAGGAACGTTACACTAAAACTGTGTCTCAAATCAGAGCTGCGTCCTTCGAAGTCCATGAAGGTTGAAGTGAGAGTTGTTAAATGAGGAGACAGGGGTCACTGCAGGTCAGAGTAATGGGCGTGCCGAAAGGTAAATTTCTACAACAGAAACTAACTGTAACCCTACCCCACACCCTGGTGACAGTTTTAGTGACCAATGATAAAAACTTTTCTCCACCGGAGCTGAACGAGGACGCTGGAGCGATTGAGCAACACACGCCTCACGAGCAGCGGGACTTTTATTATGTCACAGTCGCCGGCGCCGCTTCCGCTTTTCCGGTCATGAGTATGAGGTAACACAGCTCTGTTTATCATATTAGACACATTTGAGAGTGTTGAAAATGATGTTATAACGTTACTCTGTGCGTTCGCTCAGCGGCTGCTGTGAGACTCTTGTTTGAGACACACTGCAGTAAGATAGATCGATTTTAGAATATCATATTAAATGCTGAATGGCTTGTGTTGATAAATGGCATGCAATTAATTTTAAAACGTATTGTATGATGGAGAAAATGCTGCATTACTGTTAATAAAAATAAAGCTGCATCTGATTATTCTATGTTAGCTACTTCACAAAATAGTGTTTTTCTTTGAGGCATGGTAAAGCATGGTACTCGCAAAAAATCAAGAAGGTGTTGAGCTATATAACAACAATTAGTTTTCTGTCTATAAATATATCAAAACAGTTGTTCCCTTGTCTATTAAAACGTACTATATTAAAGCGTCTTTGGTGTTTCCATGGTTTCTACAAAATAAACAGGAAACCGAGGGTAACGCGGGTATGACACCATTGACAGGTGACTCCTCACACGTCCCGGAGCCTTGGTTACAATTGCAATTTTCTCACGATTTACAAATAGTTGGAAACATTTGGAATATTGTAAGTACTCAAGTGAACAAAATATATAACACTGGCCTAGTTTTTGGATATTTTACTACAAAAATATTACATATTGCACCTTTAAATCTCTCCAGATCTCAGCAGAGGAGGATTAAACAACTCCACAAACAGCATTATAATATTCACTTATTACTAACCAGGGGTGCGTTTCCCGAACAACAATGTAACTCGCTGCTGAACTACCATAGTATGATGCATCATTGAACAAATCAACTAGCTGGTCACGACTGTTTCCTGAAACCATATTGTCGCAAACCTGTCGTTCGGCCACGTTGGTGAATGATAATAACTTCTTTAAATGAGATTCTTTGAGATCGAATTAATGCTAGATTTTTGCTATAAATTACTCACATGGCATCTGAGAACTAATTCTCATTGTCCTCAGTTATTTTGCTTTATTTCCAGATTCAATCATAGGCTTGTTCTTGCGTACTAGAGCACGTACGCACATGTGCACTCTTCAAAAACGGTGCTTTAAATCTCTTGACAAACTAAAATATGTAAATGACATTTGTATATATTAAAAATAAAAGATATACATTGTAATTAATGTCAGCTTGCTTATTTTGCTCAAGATAAAGATTTATAAAGTCCACGTCATAAAAACAAGTGCTTCTAACCACAGTTGGCTAACGATGCTTTAGGGAAACACACCCCAAATCGGCTTTATTTCTGTCAGGCGTCTACAGAAGTTCTTATTGAGAATTAACAGAGGTTTAGATGTTGATGTTTGGTTGAAAATAATATTTGTTTGTAATCACCATTATGGTGATCATTGTTTGCTTTAGTTGGGCCCTTGACATTTGCTAGTATATTTCTCTTTCAGCAATTGCAGGTGATTTCAGAAAATGATTCTGCATTGATAGAAAGACTGAGAAGACAGATCAATACATGTTTTAATGGTAGTTAAATGACTGAATTAAAGTGGTTTAAATGACTGCTTTTTCTGTACTTTCATGACTAACTTAAATAATTAAGCAGCTGAAGCATTAATGAAAAAAGTAATACATTCAGCTGCTGACAACCTCTTGTGTAAATGTTGAGACACACTTAGACATCAACAATCATCATACAAACTTCAACATTGGTGACAATCAAAAATATTCAGATATAAATAGTAAAAGAATTCAGCTGCAGAATTTATTTGTGCTGCAATGCATGCTGGGAATCTGAGTTTTGTGTGCTGGCACGAATTATGTCACCATTGTGAGTTGAATTGGTTTAAACATGATCTGAGAAAACTTGCATGACAGCAAAAACACAACAAAGTGAAAGAATATCGCATCGTCTATGGGTTGATTTATTGTTGTGGTCTTTGTAAAGGGTGAGGGTTAATTTAACTTATGTACAAGATGGTTAAATTGAGATATTATAAAAAGGGTTGTTGCCTTTATCTTCAAGCCACACTGGCTGAATTTCTGGCCTCAGTGAATAAATCATTATTTTTACCCTCAGTTTAAACTGAGCATCTGCTCTTTTCTCCCTAAAACAAAACCAAATGTTTTGGCAGGAACACAGCAAGTCGACGGTCAGCCGTCGGGCAGTTTTTGTTCATCAGCCGACTAAGTTTTCTCAGTGTGTTCTGCACAATCGGCTGAAGTTGATCCTCATCAGCTTTTTTTTGGCCATTTCGACATGTTGAATCGCCGGTCAGTCGGGCCATCTGATCATTCTGATTGGATGTTCAGCAACTGCCACCTGCTGGTACGGAAAGGCATTTCATCTTTTGATTCAACCCCGCAGTCTGCTTTCGTCACCACTAGTTCGTCGGCGTCGGCTTGGTGTGTTCCAGGCTTTAGAGCAAGTTTTGCTTCACATCACATAACAGATGCAGCTAATCAAGTGCAGAGGTACGGCCTTGAAACTTATTACAATTGTTTTAGCAACATTTTTAGTTTTTTAAAGGCCATTGGTTTTCTAACATTTGTATGGTTAGCTGTTTAAAAAAATTAAAACACAAGACTTACATTTAAATGTAAATCATCGGTCACCACCGAAGCACAACCTGTCGTTTTCTTTGAAAGAGCAATGAATCTTGGGATAGGCTGGGATATGAAGGATCCACTTGTTCTGTCCTTCACGGCCCGAGGAAAGAAAAATGCATTTATAGGCCGCATTCAAAGAAGCCTTTGAAATAGAAAAGCATTTGTTGCGCCACTGTGAGGCATTTGTTCTTCGAATTAAATTTCTAAATTGAGACACAGTTTATGTATCCTCAATATGTTTGAATTATGTTGGATTTTTTCATTTAATTATCATTCTGATGTTGGAAAACAGTCAAGAGATGAGATTGCTGGTTGTTCATGAGTTTATTTGAGCTGCTGTTGTTGACACGTTCTTTTATGTTTAGCACAAAAGCATGAGATATTTTATACCCAACCTTCACTCCTTTAAGAATGAACAATATTTCATTTAGCTGAGCTGCTCATTGATTCACATCATCCATTCATTTCTAAGATAAAGTCATTATTAACACATGAAACTCAATATAAGAGAGAGAAGTACCACAACAGCATACAGAGATCTTTAAAACACAAATGAGGAATTTAAAAAACTCACACCATCTTCAGTTACATGAATTACATCATGATAGAATAGAAAGAAAACAGTATAAACATACAGTATAATGATGAGTATATGATGCCCTTTGACCCTTAACAAAATTCAATTAATTCTGAAGTTAGTAAATAACACAAAAAGAGACAGAAAGAGTTTGTAAAAGCAAACAGCGGTTCTGGCCGTCGAGGCTCTTAACAATTAACAACTGAACAACAAAAGTCAATATTTGAAACTGTTTATTTAGACTTACATGATACCCTACTGTGTAAGTCTTTTATTTTATTGTGTCACATTATCTGAGAGACGTGATCGTCAGCGCTGTCAGACATTAGCAGCACACAGCTCAAGTTACTGCCAGAGGAATCATCAGACTCATTTCATTTTATTTTTAATGCTATTTTGTTTATTTTTGCATTATATTACCATCAATTTTGCACTCAAACACAGAGGATATGACTCGTTTACGATGATCAAACAGATATTTTTGAATAATCATCCATGGGCTGGAAATATTCCCTTATTTAAACAACTTCAAATTGATCTAATTATTGATGATTGTATCATAAAGTAAGTACATGAAAAAATATTGTTTAATACAAGTTTCCCAACTGATCTGAGATCAGTTAAAACCATATAGACACTGGCTCATGCGTTCAAAGAGATCATAGCGGCAAACCAATAAAATTTCAAAAAAGTAACAAAGCCTTGTTTACTGAAATCATGTGACTTTGGCAGTTTGATACGTGTGCTGAATGATTCGCAACAAAAGATTCATGAAGCAGTGTTTTGAAAGCAACCATCACCCCCAGATACAGCTGCCTACTGAAATTATTATATGTAAAATTATTTTATGATGTTATTATGGCTGATGTGATTTCAAGTCTTAGCAAACTGAAGTCAAATAAGACCACTGGCTCAGACGGTTTAAAAGCCCACCTTCTTAAAGACTGGGCTCCTCAATTAAAAGGAGTTCTTGCAAGGTTTTTCAGTTTCTTTTGTATACATGTACAGTGCCGAAACTACGGGAATATTCAATAATCAGGCCTGTGGCAAAAAAAAAAAAAAAGTCAGGTGCAAGTATGCTAAATGATTTCCAGCCTATTACAATGAGTTTTGGCCATCCACTTAACTTCAACTGTGGCCTCAGAGCTTGATTCATTTCAGTTTGCCTTTAAGAGTAACAGAGGGACCGATGATGCTGAGCTGACCTTGAGGAATATTTTAGATTATGTAAATATGCTGATGATATGGCCTTAGTTGGCCTACTGGACAAAAAAACCTCCTCACATGATGTTGTCTACCTGGCTCACACTAAGGCTCTTGAAAGTTGGTGTTGCTTTATTCAACTAGAAATCAATGTCGCTAAGACCAAAGACTTAATTATGTGTACAAAACGAGATATGACAATTCGGCCGATTTGACTTGAGGGCCAACAAGTTGAAATTGTGCAAAATTTTGAAACATCTTGGTTCAATTCTCACGTGTGCTTTACTGAAAATACAGAGTATATTTTAAAAAGATGTTCGCAGTGACTCTTTCTTAGACAACTGAGCAGCCTTGGTGTTAGTCAGCATATTTCTCTCTGGTAATGATCACTTAAACTGCAAATCCAAGAACAAACTAGGCAGGATCCAGAATCGAGGAGTATTCTAGCTGATAGTTCTCATCCTCTCTTTTGTCGGCTTGAGCCTTTGAAATCAGGAAAGCGCTATCAAATTCTTTTAGCAAATAAAAATGTTTTAGAGGTCTTATGTTATTTGATTCTGTCTGTGTATGGTTTTTTAAATGGCTTGTTTAGCTGTTTTATGTGTTGGTGAGCCAAAGAAAAATTTCCACCTTGGTGGACAATAAAGATGTACTCTACTCTATTACTTTACAACCAAGTGATGAATGAAAATGAAGTTAAAGGAAGTGAACACATGTAATGTAAGTGTTTCCAGTCACTCATAATTTCTGCAGATGAAGTTGAGTTTGTCAGTGTCACGACGGCTGATCCAGCGCTGATCTCCTCCAGACTGAACTGCTCCATACTCACAATTCTCCTCTCCTGTGCCGTTCCCTGGAGCCCAGTTCTGATAGCACACGGTGTCTCCGCTCACCCAGAACCAGAGGCCCAAAATACTGCAGTGACGTAAACCCAACCACACCGCCTCAGTAGACGCCTGTTTAATCACATTCATCACACGACGCTGCTTCTCTTCTGAATGAACCGAGACCAGATCCGTATGATTCTGTCTGCAGTATCTCAGAGCTTCAGACCACGTCAGCTTCTCTTTGATCAGAATCAGTTTATCTGGACACAAAACAAACCACAAGAAAAACTAGAGAGAGACTGATCAAAAACAACATGCAGAACAAACACTGTGGAGGAATTTGTCTTGTCAGACATGTAGTGTGAACTTTAAGATATCTGGAGGTGATGGATGGATTGTGTGTGTTTTGTGAGGATCTGCTCACCTTCATGACACACAAAAGGAAATTGTTTGTTGCAAGAGATGTCTATCCATTGTCCCTGAGCGTTCTTTTCAATCGCTGCACAGTTTTCATTATTTCCATTATCAGGTTCACCAGTATTCCAGTATCTGAATGAGGAGTTACTCTGATCTGACCACTGCCATGAGTCTCTGAACAGACCGATCCAGACACCACCAGATATGTGACTATCATTGATGAACTTCTGAAGCTGTTGATTCTCATTCTGGTTCCTCACACTGACCAGATCAGTGTGATTCTGTCTGCAGTAACTCTGAGCGTCTCTCCAATTCATCGTCTGATCGACAAAGATGAGTCCTGTGTTCACTTTAAGAAAGACAAATGGAAACAGATTCCTGAATCAGTTTGTTCATTATTCTTATGCTGCTTTATGGTTTGGATGTGAATAAGAGCAGCAGTGGAAACAGCAGAAACACGTGTCATTCAAAGACTGTTTCTACAGCTGATGATATATTAAATATTCACAATATATTCATGATGATTTTGCTCATATAATATTAAAGGAGACTTATGCAAAATTCACTTTTTAAGGTGTTTGAACATAGATGTGTCTCCACAGTGTGTGTAAACAACCAGCCTATAATAGTAAAAATCCACCCAATACTTTTTTATAATCCTCATTTATCATTTTCAATCTCTCAGAACATGTTGTTTGATATTTCCCTCTACTCCAACATAAGAGTAGGGAAACCCCGCCCATGACCGGTGATGATCTGCCAACTGATGAATCCGCCATTTCTGTTTACTCACTGCATCACCTGGAGATATACAATGTCTGTGCCAAAAAGCATTACAGATGTTCTGTTGTTGGATGTACCAATGAACATACGAGGAAACAGGAATTTTCTGACTTTTGAGCACTTTGTTACTATTGTACACATTGTCATGTTAATTATAATTCAAATGCATTTTGTTTTATTGACCACAATATTATTATTGCTATTTTTCTGAGAGGGGCACTTTTGATTAATTTTGAAAAAGGGCAGGGGCTTTGACTTAAGTTGAAAGTGGACAAATATCCTGTCTCCACTATATTTAGGACTACAAGACACATTTATTATTGCATTGCAATTTTGTAAAACATATGGTGCATCTTTCTATAAATAATGTTCATTGTCATTGTAGGGAGCTGCACTCACTGTTGTTAGATGAACTGCAGATGAAAGTCAGGCTGTGACTACATGAGAAATCATGCCATTGTCCATTCTTCATCACAGCACACATTTCATTTTTGTTATTTGGTTGTCCAGGTCCCCAGTTCAGATAGAGCGCAGGATCACCTGAAGACCACTGCCATTCATCAACACCCGTCTTCTTCAGCCCAATCCAGACACGTCCATCATTCACGCTCTTGTTCAGCTCGTTCATGTCGTTCATGTTGTCAACGGTGGCCAGATCTGTGTAATTCTCTCTGCAGTATCTCTGAGCTTCAGTCCAGGTCTTCGTCACGTTTATAAAGTGATACTGACGCTGAACACATTCAGATACGGAGCAGAGAGCTGTGAAAGAGAGGGTTTGATTTAATGCTTTTCATAACAGAGTCAAACCTGATGAAACTATAAACCATAAATAAAACAACAAACACACTCACCAATGAGAAGAAGAATGAAATATAGAGTCTGCTCCATTTCTGAGGAAGAAACACATTGAGAAACTCAGATATCAAACATTCACAGATTCTTTTTGGAGTAAAATATGACAATTTCAGTTAGTATCTGAACAGCAGCATGAATTCACTGTACATAATCATTCAGACAATATTAACATCTCAAAGTCTAGTTGTGTTTGAAGAATGAACATGTGAGTTGTTCTTACTTTAGAGGTCGTGTGTTTCTGTCCTGAGTCTGATGTTTCTGTCTGCAGCTTTAAACAGTGTGATTATTATATCTGCTCTCGTCCCTCATTCGTCATCACATCATTTGTTTATTTCTCTGAAAACCCCTTTTTATATTCACTTCCTCTATATTTGTGTATTTGTCCAACTCTCTCTCTTTATTTGCATCTTGACGTCTGTGTCAGTCAGTGTCAGTCTATATGAATTTGGACCTTGTTTAAAACATTATTTACATATTAGCATTCATCATTTATATTTTAACATCTAAACGGCTGTTTTAATGTTATTGCTGGACTGTATAACTCGTGTCACATCCCTGTTCAGTTTGACATGTATGTTTGTGTTTCTCACTTTTTATCTGGTGCTGGTGACAAAGAGGGAGAAACATTCTTCTGCTCTCATGGGCTTTCTTCTTTTCCCTCTTCTGAGAGCTTCTTTTTTTAGAATTATTTTTTTCATGAGAATGAATTTTTTTAATTATTTTGTTTCATTTCATATTCCTGCTGTTTACTGTTTATTTCATGTTTATAAAATATGAACACATTTGCATGTAAACACATCCTCATCACTCATTTGCTTATCTCCACATCACATTTAGACGTTCAGGATGGATAATATTTACATCTCTGACGTGAAACAGGATAAACAGTGAGAGTTATTGTTCTAGTCATATTTCATATTTCATCCAGTCTTATTCATCTATTAGTTTTATTGCAGCAACAGGAACGTTACACTAAAACTGTGTCTCAAATCAGAGCTGCGTCCTTCAAAGTCCATGAAGGTTGAAGTGAGAGTTGTTAAATGAGGAGACAGGGGTCACTGCAGGTCAGAGTAATGGGCGTGCCGAAAGGTAAATGTCTACAACAGAAACTAACTGTAACCCTACCCCACACCCTGGTGACAGTTTTAGTGACCAATGATGAAGATCTTTCTCCACGCCCTCTACCATTTGGCATGCCCATTATTCCAACCTGCAGATCCACCCAGCTAACAATTTTTTTTTTCTAAGAACGTTTTCCAAACATTCTGTTTTGGTTAAGGAAATGAAAAATGTCCAGTTTTCTTAAAGGATTAGTTCACTGTAAAATGAAAATTACCCCAAGCTTTACTCACCCTTGTAGAAGAAAAATTCATTTTTATTGATATGTATGCTTTTTTTAATATTACCATTATGCTTATGGAACATTGTGTCATTTTTCTGTACTGCTTAGAGACACACGATGTCATTAATCTGTCCATGAGGAGGTCATGAAATCCTATATGTTCCCCCGTCTTTGCCTGAACAAAGAAAAGCACTCTTTCTCTGTCACACACTCTGTAGCAACTTTGTCTCTGTATGACTGTCTGACCTTCTTATAAGAAAAACAATTTTTAAAAGACAATTCAAAGTGTTTGTCTCCCACAACACCCTCAAGCCATAGGTGTATATGAATTTCTTCTTTCTGATGAACACAATCAAAGTTATATTAATAAATATCCTGATGCATATAAGCTTTATAATGACCAGGATCAGCGAGTATGAAGCTGAAGAAAGTGCATCCATCCACATCCAACCATCATAAACTTACTCCACATGGCTCTGTGGGTACATAAAGGCCTTCTGAAGCAAAGCGATGCATTTGTGTAAGAAAAACATCCATATTTAATAAGTTAAAGCAAAATATCTAGCTGTCGCCAGACCGCCTTCCGTATTCAACTTATGAAGTGTAAAACTCTCGCAGTTCAAAATGCTACATTCTACCCCTTCCACTTCAGAAGGACTTTATTAACCCCCCAGAGCTGTGTGGAGTATGTTTATGATGGATAGATGCACTTTCTTGAGCTTCGTATTTGTTGGTCCTGTTCACTGCCATTATAATGCGTGGACGGGTCAGGATATTTATTATTATAACTCTGTGTTCATCAGAAAGAAGAAAGTCTCATACACCTAGGATGGCTTGAGGGTGAGTAAAGCTTGGGATAATTTTCATTTTAAAGTGAACTAATCCTTTAATGTTTTTTTTTTTTTCCAAGATTAGTATGATGTTCCTGAAACATTCTTTCAATTATATTTTTATTAATAACTCAACATTATAGGAATGTTGATTTGTAATATTTCAAGAACATAAAAATGTTCAGTTTCCTTAAAGGTGCAATATGTAAGATTTTTGCAGTAAAATATCCAAAAACCACTAGGCCAGTGTTATATATTTTGTTCACTTGAGTACTTACAATATCCCAAACGTTTGCAACTATTTGCAAATCATGAGAAAATTGCAACCCTCGGTTTCCGGTATTATTTTGTAGAATCCATGGAAACACCAAAGACGCTTTAATATTTACATGTTTTAATAGACAAGGGAACAACTGTTTTGATATATTTATAGACAGAAAACTAATTATTGTTATATAGCGTAACACGTTTAGTCTTATTGTTTAAATCTAATTTTCTTGATTTTTTGCGAGTACCATGCTTTACCATGCCTCAGAGAAAAACACTATTTTGTGAAGTAGCTAACATAGCATAATCAGATGCAGCTTTATTTTTATTAACAGTAATGCAGCATTTTCTCCATCATACAATACGTTATAAAATTAATTACATGCCATTTATCAACACAAGCCATCCAGCATTTAATATGATATTCTAAAATCGGTAAGGTAATAAATTCAGTTGTGATGCAAAGATAATTTCATTTTATTTTAATCATTTAACAGATGCTTTTCTCCAAAGTGACTTACAGTACAAATGAGAATAGAAGCAATCAAACCAACATGAGTGCAACATTATGCAAGTGCCATGTCAAGTCCCAGTTTTTTTTTCAGCAAAGTGCTCATCGCAAGGATTTTTTATTTATTTATCTATTTATTTTGTGTAAATAAATAAAGAAAGAGAACAGAAATAGAAAAAGTAAGTGCTAATATTACTGGGTCAAGTGTTGACGAAAAAGATGTGTCTTTAGCAGTTTTTTGAAAATGGTTAAAGACTCGCTGCTCAGATAGAGCTTAGCAGGTCATTCAACCAGCCGGAAACAGACAAGGATGGCACTGTTCACTTGCAGAACACAAGTTTCTGGAGGGTGCATAAGTAGTGAGTTTAGGTATAGTGGTGCAGAGCCAATGGTTGTCTTGTAGGCAAACATCTGAGCCTTGAATTTGATGTGAGCGGCTATTGGCATCCAATGCAAACTGATGAAGAGAGGGGTGACCTGCACTCTCTTCGGCTCGTTAAAGACCAGTCTTGCTGGCGCATTCTGGATCAGTTGCAGAGGCTTGACAGTACATGCTGGAAGACCTGCCAAGAGAGCATTACAGTCTGGATAGTCCAGTCTGGATAGAACAAGAGCTTGGACAAGAATTTGTGTGGAATGCTCCGATAGGAAGGGTCTAATCTTCCTAATGTTGTATAAGGCAAATCAGCAGGACCGGGCCGTTGTAGCGATATGATCTTTGAAGCTTAAACGATCATCCATCACAACTCCAAGGTCCCTGGCTGTATTGGAAGAAGTTATGGTTGATGAACCATGTTGAATGGAGAGGTTATGATGACGTGTTGGGTTGGCACCGACCATAAGCAGTTCCATCTTTGCAAGGTTGAGTTGAAGGTGGTGGTCCTTCATCCAGGCAGAAAGGGCTGTCAGGCAGGCTGCGATGTGAGCAGCAATCGTTGGATCATCTGGCTGGAATGAGAGGTAGAGTTGTGTGTCATCAGCATAGCAGTGAAAGGAAAAACCATGTTCCTGAATCACAGATCCTAGAGATGACATATAGATGGAGATGAGAAGTGGTCCAAGCATTGAGCCCTGAGGCACTATTAAAACTAACAAAACAATGAAGAGTCAAGAGCCCAACTACAGGAAACACTGATCACCATGATGGTGACCCCAAATGTTTGTTCCTCTTTCCTTCAGTGTTTCATCACTAATGCTCGATCATCATTTAATTATCTAATAAACCCCAACACTGTTTCAGTAGTGTGATATGAACACCGAGCGATGTTAATTAAACACAGAAGAATTTGCTGTGTAACATCCAACTTATTTAGCCAAAAAGTTAGTGATCCTTATTGATATTTAAAGGAGAATCGAAAAATGTTGTTCTAAGAACATTTTATTTCAACATTATGAGAACATTTAAAAAAACCTTCGACAAACAATGAATAAATAAAGTTTTTGAGTGAACCTTTTGAGAACATTACTGAATAACAGATAACATTGAACAAACGGTTCTATCACCGTCCCTGAAAGAACATTTGTTCATAACTTTGAGAGACCGTTAGCTAAAGTTACGAGAACGTTCCCTGTTAGCTAGGATGTTGCCACTAACACATATGCATGCTTAGCATGTGTAATTCTTTTTAGGATTTGCTATAGCACCATCGGTCACTATATTTTTAACTATGACAGTGAATCACATGTAGAACTTTGTATCAGGGCTCTGTGTGGATGTACTTTTCATGTTCTGTTCTAGTGAAGTCCTGACAAAACTCAGCCTTGAAGGGAAAAGATATTGCCTATGTTTTATTTAATTGTGCTTGCAGGGGTTGCTTATTATTGTTAGTCATGTGACCATGCCAAATAAATATTGTCTCCAGGAGAATTCAACAGCGTCCCAGATGAGAAGAGTTTATGACTTACCACTGACCCTTACCAAAGTTTCTTAAGTAAACAGAACAAAGTCTGTGAAAGATAATGAGAACATAAGAAGAACATAATACCATGTTCAGATGTTGCTAAAGTTATCTGTACTGTAAACCTATCAGAACCTGTAGAAATGACGTTAACTGATTACCCATATGACTATAAGTATTAGCATTTCTGTATCCTAAGTTGGATCTTCTTACTCATTTTCCACAGTCAGTGGTGTAATGTAACAAAGTAATAATGCTTTGTTACAGTACTTGAGTATTTTTTGGGAGAATCTATACTTTACTTGAGTTTTTATATTTCTGTCAACTTTTACTTTTACTCCACTACATTTACTAAATAAAATGTATACTTTTACTCTGATGTATTTGCCCAAAGCATTTTCGTTACTTACTACAAAATAAAAATGGACGAACACAGACTGCAAGCAAGCATGTTCAAACAAGTGCTTGTACAACTACGGTTGATTTAATTTTCCGGGTTGCGTCTGTTGCTGGAGCGGCTGAGAAGAGTGCGCTGTCTTTATACAGTACGAGAGCGGCCTCTAGAGGCGAAATAAAAACTAACACTGACGCCTTGGAGAGTTTGTTTTGACACGTGACGTGAGGCTGCGCGCTGCACAGAGCGCGACACTTCAAAAACGGATTTAAAACAGACAACAAAACTGTATGTTATACAGTGCACACTACAGTACATGTTTTCATATCATTATAAAGTAATTAGTTTGTTGAGTAGATGCTGCATTAGTGAAGAACAGCAGTATGTTTGCCGTCGAGGCTGAGAGGATGCTAACATTAGTAGTGCCTCAAGCGGTTAAAACAATGTAACAAAAACAGCAGCTGTTTAATGTCACGATTGTTTCCATTCATTTGCATTAGTTTATATCCATTTGTTCACTGTTATGCATTCATTATCCAGTGAAGTTGCATATTTAAACTGTATCCTCATCATGCAGTGACAGAAACACAACAAATCAGAAATGTATTTCTGAGTAAGTTTTCTAAAATTGATCCAAATAATGTGTGAAAGTATATGCTATGCCTTTGTGTGTAAAGATGGCAATTTTTTAAGCATGACTATTTGGATTGATATGAAATGGTAACACTTTACAATAAGAGTCCATTTGTAACATTAAATAAGGTTAATAAAAGTACTGTTCATTGTTATTTTCTCAACTCTAATTCATGGAAGTCCTCCAAAACTATACCGTCTACATACAGAAAGAAAAGTGCTTGATGAATATGGAAATGTCCGAAAATGGACTTATGGGATAAAAGATGGCAGTAAACAAAACAAAATTCTACTGCTGGTGGGAGAAACCGGTGTTGGCAAGACGACTCTCATCAACACCATGATCAACTACTTACTGAGAGTGAAGTTTGAGGAAGAACTATGGTATGAAATCACAGAAGAAGCAGCCAGAGACCAATCAGAAACACAAACCTCTGAAATCACCATGTATGAGGTTTTTCCTTTAAAGAGTCCAGTATCTCTCACCATCATTGATACTCCAGGTTAAGGAGACACTAGAGGTCTGGAAAAGTTGCTGAGAATTTATCCACTCTGTTTCAGAGTGTGTGAAGTCGACACTGTGTGTTTTGTGACTAAAGCGTCTAAGAATCGTCTTTCAGACAGACAGCATTACATCATCAGTTAAATTTTGTCTTTGTTTGGAAAAGACGTTGTGAACAACATTGTGTTTTTAATCACACACTCTGATGGTCTGCCACCCAAAAACGTCCTTGGCGCCATTAATAAAGCTAGAATCCCCTGCAGACGAGACCACAATAACCAACCTGTTTATTTCTTATTCAACATACATTCATGCTCAAAAATGTGCCTGGGAAGACAGCATGGAAGAGATAAAGAAATTCTTTAAGTCTCTGGATGAAAAGAACAGACTAAGTTTAGAGTTGATCAAGATCTGCAGGAAATTGAAGACCAACAGTCAATTCTTCTGTCTGAAACTTACATGACCATCAAACATCTGTCTCAGATCTCATTAAAGCCAGGCTCAGCCTTCACTCTTCAGCATCTGGACTTCTTCATCCCCAAACTGAGGGAGGCTGGGAAACAAGACTGGGTCCGAGAACTGGAGGAACTGAGGAGAACCTCTGAATCAGAGGAAGCCAATAAAGATGCTCTGAATCCGGTCTAGCAAAACTGAATCTTTTCTTTAGTGGGCAATGAACATATGCAGACAGTACAACAGATAAAACCATGCTAATGAAGACGACTGCTTACTATGAGAAATCAATATAGGAGACTTTCTGTAGATCTGAAGATAATATTAAAGTTTATTTAATCATTGTATGAGCCATTCAATTTAATTTGTTAATGTCATAGTGACAGTATAGTAAGTGTCCCAAGTAAATGATATAATTGTTTTGTGGAACAGTGGAAGGCACCAGCAGATGTAAGGTTTTCAATTGTTGTTTACAATAATTTTGGATGACCGTCATTGTATTGATTGTTTTTTTTTTTTGTGAATAAACAAAACCATCGTATCATACCATCTCATCATTGGAGCACTACTGAATTCACTGTAACAGTGTCTAAATGAAGTGACATGGAAATCACACTGCAATCATATTATCAAGTTATTTTTTATTTGTTTTTATTGTTTGTTTGTTTAAAGGGGTCATATGATGCTTTTTAATGTTTTCTAGTATATCAACATTTATTTATTTTGATATACTATAGTAAGTATTATCAAGTGGCCAGAATATTGAAAATCGCAATAGACGTGAAGGACTATAATGCGCTTAAGTATAATGCCTTTAGGTTACAAATCCAACTCTCTAACCATTAGCACCAACTGCATGCCAAACAATGGCTTGAACAAAAGCAGATTTACAGATAAACCCGGATGTTTAGGTCACCTTTATGGAATCATGTAATGGTCATGTAACGCAGGTTTTGCAATGCCCTTGTATTTAAAAAACTATAAACAAAACTACAGATCAAAAATATGATGTAGGCGACATTAAACACGTGTTCAGTTGTGCCGTCTGCTAATAACAATAATCCACTGAATTTAAAAAAAAAAACAAAACAAAAAAGACATTTAGAGAGCAAAAAAAACAGTCATTTCTCATTGTTGTCGTCGATGTCATTCATGGTAATACATACCAACACTTTTTAATGTATTTTAACCATATTTCCATGTACAATAAATCATTTTGTTACTGTGTTGGGATGCCACTTGATTTTAGCTTGATTTTTCCCCAAATAATCTTTCAGGGATCAGATCATAAAATAACCATTCTTTCTTAGTGTAATTAACATTTTAAAATTCTAAAGAACCTTTTTCCACTATAAAGAACCTGAGATAAAATTGAAAGATTCCATCGATGTTAAAGGTTCTTTATGGAACCATCAATGCCAATAAAGAACATTTATTTTCAAGAATCTACTGTAAATCTAACTAAAAATGTTCACTGAAATTATCACTGTCACAGGTTCAGGGTGTGACACCGGCTCTTCCTGTTGTTTGTCTTGTCCTGTCATTTTTCTGCAGCTCGTGATTGGAGTAATCAGCGCTACGGTGCTTGATCACGAGCTGATCTCCCACACCTGTCGCTCGTTCCTTCTACTCTTTATATGCCCAGCTGTGTCTATCCCTTGTTGTCAGTTGATCACTTCATGTTGCGTGGATGTTACATGTCTGTACTGCATTTTTGCTCTGTGTCTCACCTGTTTTGATTTTGTGCTCAGGACCCTTAGACGAGGAGTTTTTAAGCAAGCCATATTCTTTTGCTGGGCTCGGTCTCGTCCTCTGCTGGGTCGTCCTGTCTCCTGCTTTCTCGGTGCATACTGTTTGGCTGCTCAAAATCCCATTGAAAGAAAGTAAGAGTTTCATTTTGAAAAGACCAACGGCAGCTGTTCGTATCATCATACAGTCCGATCCAAATGTAAAACTGTAGTTCAGCTCTCAACTTGTTCAATTCGCTCCACTCTTCATCAGTCTGAACAGTAGCCAAGTCAATGTAGTTCTGTCGACAGTCATCTTGAGCCTCGTCCCACGTTTAATACTCTTGGATCAGAATGTACTCACGTGAGCTGCACAGAATTACAGAGAGAAACCCTGAGTGGGTAGAAATGTTATTACAAAGTTAGAACAAAAATCCAGTACAAAAATCAAGTTCAGATGGTCAGTAAAAAGTGACTTAATGGAGATCACATTCATTCACAAAATTACACTCACCTGAGAGCAAAAACAGATCTTTGCTCCATCGCTGCTGAGATTAGATTAGTGAGCTCTTCTCCATAGACTAGCTAAAAATTAATGAACCCTGTATTAAAATATAGTACTGACCAGGTGTAAACATACACCCATGTTCATTTGCGTATTGAAATCACTATTGTCTTTATTATTTGACAACAGCAGCTTTAGGGATTTATGGTGTAAACATTTGCTCAGCTCATGATGCACATCAAATGTGTTTACACAAATACTGAGAAAATCAATCCAGACAAAAGGGAGTTGTTTGCATGGGAAAGCATGATAACATTGGCTTTTGTTCATGGAAAGCTTCTGCGTTGTGTGCTTGACATCAGTATGAATCTTTTAAGATGAAGTACACAATTTAATATCTTATATTCGATTACGATCAAATTCAGCGATTCAATGACGTCACGCCTGCTCCAATGACACTCCTCCTCCTAAAAGAATATTAGTTATACAACTTCAAATCTTAACAATGTAATGTAGCCTTTTAGTAGTAAAACAATTCTATGCAGCAGTTAGTGACAACACTTTTTATTACAATACACCCACCAATCTCAGCGCCATCACTGTCCAGACGCCAAAAATGAAGTTGTAGTATACAGACATTCACTTTGTTTTAAAAACTAGTCAAGACCAGGTGTAAAAAGACACAATTTCATTTTTATTTATTTATTTATATTTTGCACCAAGTCGTGTTTTACTGTAACTTCAGCAGCTCCAGGCACGTGAACAAAAGCGCCAATCTCATTGGTCTGCCAGTTTTTAACGCGGCACGTCAAACCAAAAAACGAACCTGAGGCATTTTTTAAAAAAATGATGCTTTTACGCCTGGCGTTTTTCACGTCAGTGTGCACACTTACATTGGCGCCCTTTGTTTAGTCACGAGACATTAAACGTAGGCGATAATCATGCGCAATATTAGTCCCGGTGTGTACAGGCCTTGAGGTGTTCATGGTGAAGGTATTCATAATTTCCTCAACTAATGATGCTCAACAAATGCATTTACACAAATACAGATAATCACTGCCAAGGATGAAGGGAATTATTTGCATGGGAAATCATCTTGTTATCAGCTTTTGTTCGAGAAACACTTTTAAGTGTACATCCTCTGAATGTATCGGGTGCTGTGGTGAAGTATTGATCTAGCCAGTGGAGTAACCATTCTGCTCAATATCGAAACTCACCTGGTAAAGTTGGTAAACCAGTGAAGCTGTCGAGAAAGTCTTGCCAGTTATAATGAAACACAACTTAAACAATTATACAAAATAACATGCTGGTGACCAGCTAATTGGTCTTTTCAGCAATGAATTTTAAAAAGCTCTCTGAATAGCTTGCACACACCGATTCTTACCTATGTACACTTAAAAATGTTTTTTCTGGATAATTTTACTAAAAGCACAAAACAGAAATACCTTTATCACAAAATAATTGTAAAACTTTGAAGCAATGTCAAACAATGTGTATAATAATATTATACACAATAATATTCTCCACATTATTCAAGAGATTTAATCCAATCACTGCTCTGGCTGATACACAAGATCACAAAACAGCGGAAGATCCAAGAAAGTGTAACGCACACACGAGTACATGGCAGTAAATTCACTCAGATTTATATTTGAATATCCATGACTAACTGTAAACATTACACAATGTCTGCTCATGAACTGCTCATTATATTTATTATGTATATATTTTTGTTTATAAAACATTTATAAAAGGTAATTGTCAGGTGAACTAATAATATCATCAGTGCAGGTGATTTTTGTTTTTGCATTTTCAAATGTAAGGAATTATTAGTATTATTGTTTGCATTTTCAAAGCTATAATACACCTTATGCAGAATTATTTGGCAAGTTAATTTTCTGATCATATTTTTTTTCCAAGCACATTTTACCAACTCCAAACCACATCAATCTTAATAACTACTATTAATTTTGTATTTAATCATTTATAAGTGATATATACTAATTGTTCATGAAAGCTGGAAGTGAAAAACACCTTATAAAAAATTCATATGAAATCACCACCTCATAAAATAGTAACATTTTCTTGTAAAATCAGGTTAAATAAATTCTAAAAATTCTAAACATGCAATTAAGCGACTAAAATATATTGTTTCTTTCAGATATAATGTAAATAAAAAGGTTACTCTGTTCTTCTGGTAATATAATCATCTTCTCCTTTTAAGTTTTTTTTCTCTCTCATTTATAATGATCCTTGATTTTTTGGAACACCATTCCATTCGGCTGCTCCCGCAACACCAACTTAACATCTGCTGCCATCGTCTGCTCTCTCAGCTTCTGATGAACCTGAGGACAGACTAATGTCAGACAGAACCACTGTAAAAGTACAAGGTTAAGCTTTAATCGTCTGGGATTTAACTGGGTAGAAAAACATTCCAAAAAAGTGAAAAGAATATAGAGGTTAATTTTAATCTCTGAAATACAAAGAACCTGGAAGCCAGTCTCAACAGGACATGTGGGATAGTGAGATAAAACACTACTGTAGATTATAGGTGCCGTGAGAAGCATATGACTCACCTCCTTCAACACAGCATCTCTAACCTCTTTATCATTGACATTATCACCTGCTTTCACCTCCAGTCTTAATATCTGTTGCTTCGGCCGTACTGAGACAAGCAATGAAACACATGAAAATACAGACAATTAGACAGTTATCTATAGGAGAACCTGAAGCAAAGATTTTGAGCTATTGTAATATATTTATTGTAATATTTTAAACTTAGTTTTTTTTTTTTTTTTTTTGTAGTCAAGACATTGTTTTTTATGCACTGTCTACTTAGTTTCCATAACATGTCTTATTTAAAGATTAGTGGAAAGAAAGCATCTAAAATACACATTTAAGTGCTTATTATCTATTTGTGTCTGTTGATTACAATACGGCAGTTTTCACAAAGTTTTTTTTTTCTTTTCTCCACTTCAGTTACACTTACATACACCAAAACGTACAGTTCCCTTTCAAAAGGGAACTCGCACTGCGTCTTATGGGGACGCCTTAGCGGGAACGCCTCAGCGGGAACGCCTTCGCGGAAACCGGTGTCTGAAACGCTATCAAATCACGGCAATCGTATTGGCTGGCAACAGCCTATGACGTCACTACTAGTGCGACCCGAACGCACATAAGGAGCGCCTAGAGAACAAGTCATCCTCTTTCGTCTTTCAGGGATTGTTTTGTTTGAAGCGCTATTCAAAGGTAAGAACGGCTGTTTACAGACATTTCAGTCAGTGTGCACATCCATGTATAGTTACCTGGTAACACACTTGACTTGTGCGTCTTTGTTAAAGCATGCATGCCCAGTGCTTGAGAGCTCTGTCGGCACGCGTTGTGAGCGTTTCCTGTCGAGGAAAGCTCCACTCTCGTTTGTCTGTCCCTTCTCGAGGGAAGCAGGACGGGTTTTTTGTTATGAGAGTGTTTAGCTGATTTAGGATGCATCCTCTATATCAGTAAGCTATGCTCTAATAATGTTTGGATGAGTGATGTGTAGGTTTTTGTGCAAGCTTTACATTTATCAGACACATTACTTGTGCATTGTTTGTTTGGACTAGGAGCACATGCGTTCGCCTGTATAAGGCTGTTTTTCTCGCACTTGAGCGTTTCCCTTGGCAACCCTAGTTGCGTGTTTCCTTTCTGCACTCGCGTTTATGCATTATGAAGCAGAAAACATCCCTGTCTGTATATGGCAGGACATACGGGGTGGCAGATTATGCTGTGCTCCAACATCCCCCTGCCCCTTAAATACTGTTAATATCAGGCTTGAAGCTAGGTCGATGATGAGTTTGTTCAATTATTAGAGCCCTTCTGTTGGTCCAGCGCAGGGCTTGTTAGTAAGTGTTTATTTCTTTCAGTTTACAGCAGTATGGCAGGCCTCATTTATGTTAAGGTCTCCGCTTTCTGTTGTCACAGGTTGAGCTTTGTAGGTCGCCTCACCGTTGGTGAGAATTCTTATATTTCTAGTGATCTCAGCTCCCTATGGAGAGGATTAAAGGGGGTGTTTATTCATATTAGGTGCTTTTTTATCAGGCCTGAGAATGGACCGATGTTGGGTTCTGTTCCATTATTATTAACCCTTCTGTTGGTCTGGCATAAGGGCTTGGTATTGAGTGCATCCTTTCAGTCTACAGCAGTATGGCAGGCCGCATCTACATTTAGGCCTCCATTTAGGTTGCCTTTCTGGCGTGAGAGCCATTTTACATTTAGTGACCTCAGCTCCCTATAGAAAGGAATAATAGGGGGCTTTTATTCTTTTATATCCCAGGCGCTTCACACCAGGCCTGAGGCTGGACCAATGAGGTGTTGGTTCCATCTTTTTTAACCCGTCTGTGGATCCGGCACAGAGCTTGTTAGTGAGCGCATCTTTTCAGACTGCAGAGTATGCAGGCCACTTTTACGTTTAGGCCTCTGCTCTTTGAAGTCTCAAGTTGAGCTTTTAGGTTACCTCTCCGTCTGTGAGAACCATTACAAATTTAGTGACCTCAGCTCCCTGTAGAAAGGAATAAGGTGATGTTTATTCTATGTTTTTTGTATTGGGGCATTTAAACTGGGGCACTGGAGCTCCCATTATTAGGGAAGGTTATCGTGGCACCCTTATTATGTCCCTCTTTTCTTTATGAGGTCTTAATAGCGGGTAGCATTAAGATCGAAATATCACCTGTAGTGAATGGCATGCCTCCTTTCGATCTGAGAGTTGTTTTTTTTAGGCTGCCGCTCATCGGAGCTTCAGGTAGTTGATATGCCAGGTGTTTGGCCCTCAGGGGCTGCCCTGATAATCCTCCTGGGTTGAGTGGGCTGGCTTCCTCTCATTAAAGAGAGTTGTTTGTCGGTTGAGAGTAGGTTTCCTCTCACTTAGAAAGTAGAAGGCGATACGCTGAAGCCTCCACTCCCCTGAGCTCAAGATAGATCATGACGGTAGGTGATGGCCCTCTCTGGGCCACCCTTGACATCACCCTGTGATGAGTGAACTGGCTTCCTCTTGTTTGAGAGTCTCTATTCAAGGCTGCCGCTCCATTTGAGCTCTAGGTAGTTGAGGTTTTTGAAGTTGGCCTACTGCAAGGCCACCTTGACAATCACCCCATCATGAGTATGTTGGCTTCCTCTTATTTGAGTGTTTTTATTGAAGCCACAACAGGTAGTTGATGTCCTCAAGTGATGGCCTGTTAAGGCCACCTTGACATTCCCTATGGTGAGTGTGTTGGTTTCCTCTCACTTGGAGAGTCGTTTTGTTGAAGCCACCGCTCCATTGAGCTCTAGGTGGTTATCCTTGATTATTATCAAGTCGCAGAGTCGAGTGTTGCAGGCCCCTCCTGTGGAATTTCTTCCTGTTGGAGCCTCCATTCCTCCAGAGCTGAGCTCAGATGGCCTTTCTCATCTTGGAGAGAGAGTTTTTGCTCAGGTTTTTACCTTTGAGCCTTTCTCGGGTTAGCTCACTTCGCTCGCAGAGCTCTGTGCCCCATATGTGCCCAACACCAGTGATGCTCAGGTCGAGTGTGTCGAAGTACTCCCCCTTTTCAGGGCGAGTTGAGCACGCTCCCTTAGAGCTCAAGCATTAGCCTCGGGCCTGTGGCCGTGTTATGCTAGAGGAGTAGGCCCGCATAGTTTTGTACTCCTCTTGTTTTAAGGGTAGAAAGCGATATGTTGAGTACACGGCTTGTTACGGCAATGCGAACAAGTATTCCAAGCCTGCATACCTCTAGTAGCTATCTCTGCTTGAATTAAATTTGCTTCCAAGTAGTTGGCCCTCTTTGGGTCACCTTGAAAGTGATCCTCTGGGTTGAGCTAGGTTCCTGAGTGTCCTAGTTCCCTAGAATTGAACAGATAGTTATCAGGTAGCTCAGGCTCCTTTGGAGCCTCCCTGATACTAGCCCTGGAGTTCTAGATCTTTACCAAGTAGTTGGCCCTCGAGCAGAACACCTTGAAGGAGATCCTCTGGGTCGAGTAGGTCCTTAGCACTTCCAGCTAAGATAGTATTCTGACTCCCTAGAGTTACATCAGAGTGTAGGCTCTTTAGGAGCCTCCCTGGTACTTGCATTGAGCTTGGTCAATACTCGTCTCGGTTGAGTCCAGTGGGTACTCCCCTCGCATTGAGGGTCGTTCTTTACTTTAGTACTGCGCACCCGAGGTCTGATCGGAAGGTTGAAGGTCTCTCATGAGACCTCCCTGGGAGGTCAGTATTGAAGGCTGAGGACCTCGTCCCTGAGTTGGTCATTGAGGTTTAAAGGGTTCTTTTAGTAAGAACTCCCTTGATCAATCAGCTCCTGTTGGAGCTGGAGGTACATCTCTCTTTAGGGACCCTAATTAGTATTCAGCCTCCAGAGTGCTTATTAAGAAGTGCTCTGTAGATCCTAGGTTGAGCAGAGTATATCCCCTCGATTGCAAAGGTTCTAAGCGCTATGCCGAGTTCTGCTCCCCAGGATGACCGTCTCTACGTCCGGTCTAAGTTGGTTACTTCCAGTTACTGCCAGTTTGCAGTCCCTCTTTCTGGACCCCTCCTCTGGAGGCTAGTGTGTTAGAGATTCTGTTTTGGTAACAGACAGGTTGCTGGCCAGATTAGGTTTCTACTAAGTAGGACCAGGTCGGCCTCCCTGCTGGCAGTCAGGGTAGACTATGCTCCCCTGAGAAGTGACTGGCTGGGGCTCCTTTCAGCTCCCTGGCCACATTCCCTTAAAGGGACCCCTTCTGTTTGAAGTTGTTGGTTCCAAGCCTTTGAGTGGCCTTGGTAGGCCTCTAGATGTTTCTGGAGGCCTCTTTGAGGCTTATAGCTTGGGTGGTGGCCATAGGAAATGCTGTCACTGACAGCCTTTGGGACCCTTAGGAGGAGTGTTTTTTTGGCATTTCAGTTGAAATGGTTTCTGATATATTCTCACAGCCATTCTTTGGCATGCACTCCCCTCAGCATGGCGGCGTGGGCGTTCGTTCCCCATATGCGTCAAGATGCAGTGCGAGTTCCCTTTCGAAAGGGAATGTCTCAGGTTACGCATGTAACCATGGTTCCCTGAGAACAGGGAACGAGACACTGCGTCTCCCTGCCATGCCTCGGGCCGCCTGCTGAACAGTCCCTTCAGACGATAAGAGGATGACTTGTTCTCTAGGCGCTCCTTATGTGCGTTTGGGTCGCACTAGTAGTGACGTCATAGGCTGTCACCGGCCAATACGATTGCCATGATTTGATAGCGTTTCAGACACCGGTTCCCGCTAAGGCGTTCCCCATATGCGCAGTGTCTCATTCCCTGTTCTCAGGGAACCATGGTTACATGCGTAACCTGAGACATTTTATTCCTATCTATATTCTGAAGGTTTTAACTGAAGGGTTTGTTCATAAATCATTCGCCTGATCATATAAAACCTTTTATTTCTAAAAACAAAAAAAAAGTGTTAATTTTTTTTTTTGTCTGTTGACAGTTTCTTCTGATTCATGCAGTGCTAAAAAGAGAAATCCAAAATCTCCTTTGAAAAAACTATTATGTGTGAATTTTAAACCTGGCTTCAACCAATGTTCAGATTATTGTTATGAAAATGTAATCAAATGAGAGAATGTTTAATTAAATAATGCCTCACTTGAATATTTAATCATAACATTTAAAAAACTTGTAATACAAAAATGTCTTAATGTGCTGCGATTCTTCAACTAGAAAAAGTATGGTGCATCTATTAGTTATAGTTCACTATAATTCACCTGTGGTGTCTTGCCTTAAAAAAGTTTGTTTTATGAAGAATATATAAGTTCTGTCTGTCCACACAAAACTCACTGTCACCTTAACAAAAGGAATCATCATGTTTGGACAATGCACACATTAAACTTCAGTGTTTAGTGTTATTCAAATCCTAAACTCTTAGTACGAGCAATAACAAATTGACCTAATAGATTAATTATATACAGGTCCAAGCATTTTCAGGCATGGTTGTTTGAATTTTACAGCTAAAAAAAAAGTATAAAAATAGAACCCGGAAACAACCACAAAATAATAATAAAAAAAACACTTAAACTTACCATTGCAAAAGAAGAAAAACTGTTTTGAGCAGCGCTCATCAGCAATCTGACCATCATTGTCTACAGCAGCACAGATTTCACTGCCAAATGAATTATCTGGTTGTCCTGCAGCCCATCGCAGAGGGAAATAAGGGCTTGTGGTGGTCTGATCTGACCACTTCCATGAGTCCCTGAACAGACCAATCCATGCACAAGTGTATTTTTGTGTCATTGTGGTTAGCTGTTGATTGTCATCATCATTCTTTACGGTGAACAGGTCTTCGTAGTTTTTTCTACAGTAACTCTGAGCCTTGTTCCAGGACATCAGTGAACCATTAACTAGTACCGGCTGTCCTTCTGCAAAACATTAGACTAAACTGATTAAGTTTGTTGGCAAAGGCATTTTTTTTTTTTTTTTTTTTACTAATTCCAACAACCATATGGTGCAGGGATGACTTCAAAACCAAGAAGACTAAATCGCCACTGGTTACCTCAAGATTTCCTACGGGTTTCCTTTGAAATAATTCTCATTTAGAAATTGCTAGTAAATAATTACAAAGAAACAAGCAAGTAACACATTAAATTAAAAGAGAAATGTTGAAGTAGAAAGACTGAAATAGTATATTCTTGTAAAAGTATATGGGTCTTACTGCTTTGACAAATAATAACACATCTGAAATCACAGCCTTTGTCATGCCAATATCCACTTGAACGAAGAATTACACAATCTTGGTTCCCTTCAAAATTATTTGGCTGATGCGCATCCCATTTCGCGTATGTGATGCTTTCATCTTGAAAAGACCAACGCCAGCTGTTTACATCATCATACAGTCCAATCCAAGTGTAAAACTGTAGTTCAGCTCTTAATGCGTTTAATTGGCTCCACTCTTCATCACTCTGTACAGTGGCCAGGTCAATGTAGTTCTGTCGACAGTAATCTTGAGCCTCGACCCACGTTTTATACTCTCGGATCAGAATGTACTCATGTGAGCTGCACACAATCAATGAGAGAAACCCTACTGAAAAAACAGAAATTTCAAAAGTTTCAAACAAATACATTTACTCAGCACTCAGATGTGACTTAATATGGAGAGAAAATCAATTGAGTCCATCTTGTATGTGAAAAATGAAGACAAAAATGTAGGTTCTACAGAGATGCATATGACAGACAAAAGACACAAGAATACAAACTTTATAAAATTTCTAATTCTTTATATAAAACGCATGCACAGTCATACAAGACAAGGCATGTTAATTGTTATAGCACATTTCATTCACAATGGCAATTCAAAGTGCTTATTTAAAAATATAAAATGAAAAAATATGATAAGATAAGAAAATAGGATTCTAATAAAACTGTATTTAAAATTTAAATAAACAAAAATATGAAAAGGGAATAAATAAGATGCTGTGCAGCATCTTGTGTGTATATATATACATATATATATATATATAAAAAAAAAAAAAAAATCATAAAAACTCACCTGAAAACAGAAGGAGCTGAATCAATCTTTGTTTTATCATTGTTGAGGTTAGATTATGTTAGCTAGTTCCTCTCATCTTCTGCTAAATTTGAAGTTTCTGAAGATGTTTTGAAATATAGCTATGACTGAGAGGTGAAAAGACACCCATTTACATTTGCATATTTAAATCAGCATCATTTTTAGTCTTAAACAGCAGCAATATTCGAAATTCATGGTGTACAAAATTTGTTTAGCAAATGATGCACATCAGTGTGTTTTTACACAAATGCAGAAAAAAAATCAGAGAAAAGAAAGGAGTGATTTGCATGGGAAATCATCAACACCTGTTTGGGAGAAGCTTTGGCCCCATCTCAATATGAGAATCACCGCTGGCAGCATCACTATTCCCAAGAAGCGAATGTCATATAGTGCACTATACTGTATGATGAAGCAGAGAATTAAAATGAGTGAGCGAACGTGAACAGAGGTCAAGTCGGAGGTCATGAGCTGAACTGTGTCACAGCTAACACATATTTTTGTTCATAATGATTAAAGAAATAAAAAAAACTGTGAGTAAAAGCAATCACACATTGAAAAGAGTACATGTTTCATTTTTATTATAGCATCTTAACCCTGCAAAGCCTACTGTATTATATTTGATAAATTAAATTCTAAGGCCTCTAAATGATCAACATGATCAAAACTTTGCTGTCGCACACAATCTACTACAGTCCTTCTGTCGTCTGATTGATAGTTTAGATATTATCAAGTAAAATTTTAGTATTGTTGGATATCAGATGTTAAATGTATCCAAAGTTCACTGGAGTAATAGAAACGTAGGCGTCTTATATTTCACTGAGTTCAGGAAGCTTACATCTTGAGTAACTTGAGTAATTCACATGACATGAAGTTCATGGATTCACATGGAACAGATTCACAAGATGTAAATGGACAGATGTTGAGAGAAGGACAAGATGAACAAGATGGACAGGATGGTCTTAAGTCATTAACGCATCCTAAGGAAAGGACTCAAAGGATATGGTTGGGTGTCCACTCAAACACCCACACCTCAACAATGCAAAAAACATATATAAAAAAAAAAAGTGAGGTCTACTTATAGACCTTGATGGAACTGCTGACTTGGTGGATAAAGGATGTCCAAAACTGGTCAACAAGGACCTGGCTGTCTACGGCCAAGGAGCTCAGTGTTGATGTAAATCACCTGGGGTAGAGAAGAGTCTCGCCGGCTCATTAGGAGGAGATTTGGGGTGATGGGATCGAGGTCTGTACCAAGTGGCTTTGAATTTAACACTGCTTCAACTTCTGTCAGCACTGTCCGTAGGACTTCCTCTGATACTGTTTGACTGCCAAGTACCACCCACAGAGCTGTTTTAACCAAACGGATCTCTGTTTCCCATAACCCTCCAAAATGAGGAGCTGGTGGTGGATTAAACTTTAATTTAATCTGCTGATTTGTCACAATAACTCAGTTGTTGCAGATTTCAACTCTACCAAAGACTCTACCCAAGTTTAAGATCTTCCAGTTGCGTTAACCCACAAAAAAAGTGGTTTACAGAGCTGAGGATCAGGACTAGCAAATCTGGATACTAGATTTTGGGGCCACTGATGTGGAGGAAATTTCAGAAACAATGGACATTGTCGCCATCTATGATAAGGTTTGGATAGCTAAACAAGCGTTCTGCCTCTAGTAATGTCATCTGCTGGATTCTGTGCAGAAGGAATATATCTCCAAGAAGAGAGATCATTAAATTCCAGGATTTCAGTGGCTCTATTGGCTACAAAAACTTTGTAACATGCAGCCAAGACAAGACCATAAGACAATATTTATCAAAGGAAGAGACATTCTGCAAGAGTTTAGAAGCTGTGCACCTGTTAGAGCAGTGCAAAGTTCGAGGTGAGGGATAGATATTTGTCTTTTTGGGGCAACTTGGGATCTTGCCATGATGAAGGAAGTATGTACCACACCCTTGTCAGTTTCCATTCGCAAATAGGCTACTGACCCAGATGCGCTCTCTGAGACATCGCAAAAAATATGCAACTTCCTGGATGTGACCTGTTCTTAAGTTAAATAACAGGGAAGCATGAGAATAACTTAAATATTGTTAGAAATATTCCAACTGGACTGAAGCGACTTTAGTTTACTTGATTATCCATCATTATTAGAAAAATCACAAGCATCAGATATGATCATCAGGCTTTTGATGAAAGTTTATTTGTGCATCTCTGAATCATCATTGTATTGCATTGCATTATATGTTTTAAAACTACACAGCTTTGATCATAAAACTAAGCATTTAAATATCATATTACTGAGACACTATTGGCAGATATTGATATTTATATGCATTTTATGCAAGTATTTTGTCTAAAGGTTCAATAAACAGTTACATTTAAAAAAGAAAATCTGGCTTTAAAACTCCAATTAAAGCTGTGCAATGTTTCTGCACTCAGAGAAGAGCATCATCTTAAAAGCAAGAATAAAAGCACTAATCAGATGGGATTCATTTTATGGATGTCTGATTTCATGAACAGATCCAGATGCTATTGCATCAATCAACTGTACTTTAAATTGTAACTCATTTCTCTGTTAGTTCTTCTGCTGGTGAGACAAATAAATGTTGCACATATAGTATGTGTACGTGTATAGGATGCATTATGCATACATACATTTCCATTTCACGTGACATTTTGAAATGAATTTCAGCAGGGTTGTGCTTACAGTTCATTACATTGCTATTTTGCTACTGGATCTAATATACAGATATCAGTGTGATCTGATTCCTGAGCAAGGGCGATTCAGGATTTAAGTGAGAATGCACATATAACAAGAGACCATTGCCTCCTTGTGAATTGGCACCACTATATAGTAAGCTAAAAGTAGCCTACTTAAATTGGTACTGTTATGCTCCCCTATTCGTCTAGGAATTGGGAAGGGAGGTAACAAAGGAAAAAGTACAAACAAACCATAAAAAAAAAAAAAGTAAAGAGGAAAAAAATTGAGAAAACACTAATACAGAATGCCACCGTGAGTATCCTCCTGGATCAGGTCCAGCGCCAGAGGTGCTAACATCCACCAGTAGCTTAAATGGTAGGTCAAAGTTAGGTGCAGCCAATGTAACGAAAGCAAGTTAGTAAGAGATGTGCGTATAAACCTCACTCCCCTGGCCTTAAGAAGAATGCTAGAGACTGACACGGTCTGCGGTCTTTAACGTCCTCTTTAGCACCCACCTCCCACGCCGGAGATACCGGTTCAGAACAGGTTGAGTACAACGGGTTACATTTGGTTCCATGACCTGGATGGGAGTGAGGTTTAGGGGGGCGAGTGTAACGGAAGTAAGCTAGTAAGAGCTGTGCATGTAAACCTCATTCCTCTGGCCTCAAGAGAGAAGCGGTCTGTAACATCCTTGTTAGTGCCTGCCTCCCACACCAGAGATGCCAGTTCGAATCCCTTTCGGAGCGGGTCGAGTAGGACTGGTTACACCAACACAGGAGCATTACACAAAAGATCTTTTGCTACTTCAAAAGCTCTGTCACATTCACAGCTCCACTTAAAAACTCTTGCTGTGTTTAGCAGGTCTGTGAGGGGATCAACTACAGATGAGAAGTTCCTGCAGAAGTCCCGGTATTAACCCGACATACCCAAAAACCCACAAAGCTCATGCAGGGATTAGAAATGTTCAAAACGGTCTCTACCTTAGCTTCCACTGGCTTTACAAAATGTTCAGGGTTAGTAAAGCATGTGCTAACCTTTCAAAAACTCCAAATCACCAATGTTTTAATGTGGTCTTCCCACAACTTAGTATGGACCACGATATCATCGAGGTATGCATCACAATTAGGTACACCTCCAAGCACAATTAACATCAAGGTGAAACTTCCGATGCATCGTTCGCTTTGAGTGTAGATCCAGTGTATGCTGCATTTGTAGAAGGCCAGCGTTCAAGCTGACGTTAGCTGCGACGTACATATAAACATAAAAGATCAAATGTGAGACTACAGACGTTTTTCTATTTGTACAGTAATAATTTGATAGGAATACAATGAAATACAAACCTTAATTTCATTAAGTTTCCCCTCATGACGTTTTTCTCTCAGAATAGCCGTTGACAAATTTATCCAGTTTTAACCAGTTTGGCAGACTACCCGACATTGGGTTACATTGACCCAGCTCTGGGTAGGTATGTGAGGGGGTTCATCATTTGTATTGACAGTAAAAATGATCCAGCAGCTGAGTTACAGAAAAACTACCCAGGGAAGCTGAGAAAAATATCAACAACCTGAACCCAGCATTTTTTTTTTTAGAGTGCAGAACCTCCATGTTCCTGAATAAATTAACCAGATCTTCTAAGACTTATCTAAGTGAATTGAAAGCATATATGAATCAGTTGGAGCAGTTTATGAATTCACTGCACTGATCTATAGTTCATGGGAGGACTTTCATAGATTATTAGTGGACATGCACAGGGAATGAGGGACTTTAACATGAGTGCCCCCTGCTGGCCTCACTAACACTTCTTCCAGCAGCAATCTTAGCTTTAGATTCAACTCTAGTTAACTTCAGTGAAAACTAGTTCAGAGCTGCACACTATATTTCATCTGCATTTGATCCAGCTCAAATTAACGCTTTCAGTCCTTCTTCAAATCTTTAAAATGCACACAAAATACCATTTTCATACATACACCAGCATATTTACCTTGACAAAAAAAAAGAGATCCGTCTTTGCAAGCAGTTTCTGTGTTGAGCTTATTGTACGCTGAACACAAAAACATTTAAAATGCACAAAATGTCTAATTAAAAAAAAGTAACATTAGTTAACTACATATTAGTTAACATGAACTAACAATGAACAATACTTCTACAACATTTATTAATAGCTAGTGTTAATCTAAACATTAACCAATACATTTTTAAGATCAAAAGCTGCATATATAAACATGAACATTTTTATCAACTAACATTAACAAAGGTTAATAAATGTAAGAATACACCGATCAGGCATAACATTATAAGCACCTTCCTAATATTGTGTTGGTGCCAAAACAGCCCTGACCCGTCGAGGCATGGACTCCTCTAGACCCCTGAAGGTGTGCTGTGGTATCTGGACCAAGATGTTAGCAGCAGATCCTTTAAGTCCTGTAAGTTGTGAGGTGGAGCCTCCATGGATCGGACTTGTTTGTTCAGCACATCCCACAGATGCTCGATTGGATTGAGATATGGGGAATTTGGAGGCCAAGTCAACACCTCAAACTCGTTGTTGTGCTCCTCAAACCATTCCTGAACCATTTTTGCTTTGTGGCAGGAGCATTATCCTGCTGAAAGAGGCCACAGCCACCAGGGAATAACGTTTCCATGAAAGGGTGTACATGGTCTGCAACAATGCTTAGGTAGGTGGTACGTGTCAAAGTAACATCCACATGGATGGCAGGACCCAAGGTTTCCCAGCAGAACATTGCCCAAAGCATCACACTGCCTCCACTGGCTTGCCTTCTTCCTATAGTGCATCCTGGTGCCATGTGTTCCCCGGGTAAGCGACGCACACGCACCCGGCCATCCACGTGATGAAAAGAAAACGTGATTCATCAGACCAGGCCACCTTCTTCCATTGCTCCGTGGTCCAGTTCTGATGCTCGTGTGTCCACTGTTGACTCTTTCAGCGGTGGACAGGGGTCAGCATGGTCACCTGACTGGTCTGCAGCTATGCAGCTCCATACGCAACAAACTGTGTATTCTGACCCCTTTCTATCAGAACCAACTTTAACTTCTTAAAGAATTTGAGCTACAGTAGCTCATCTGTTGGATCGGACCACAAGGGCCAGCCTTCGCTCCCCACGTGCATCAATGAGCCTTGGCCGCCCATGACCCTGTCGCCGGTTCACCGCTGTTCCTTTCTTGGACCACTTTTGATAGATACTGACCACTGCAGACCGGGAACACCCCTCAAGAGCTGCAGTTTTGGAGATGTTCTGACCCAGTCGTCTAGCCATCACAGTTTAGCCCTTGTCAAACTCGCTCAAATCCTTACGTTTGCCCATTTTTCCTGCTTCTAACACATCAACTTTGAGGACAAAATGTTCACTTGCTGCCTAATATATCCACCCACTAACAGGTGCCGTGATGAAGAGATGATCAGTGTTATTCATTTCACTGTCAGGGGTCATAATGTTATGCCTGATCAGTGTATATTGCTCATTGTTAGTTCATGCTAGTTAATGTATTAACTTGTAAAGTATTACCGATATTTCATTTGTTGAGATCTGATGTTGATCAAATTTCACCACATAAAGACTACAAATAAATGTAATGTTTTGCAAAAAAAATACTATTTCAGTTTTTCTACTTAATTTCACATTTAGTTCAATGCGTTACTTGCCGCTTATTTAAATGTCTGTAAAATTTATTGTTAATTTCTACAAAACATTTTGCCAGTGTAGTTAAATGTCAATGTCTTATAAAAGTTATTCAGAATTTTTATTGCCAATGCCAGCTGATACATGTAAATGGCACACAAACAAACAGATATGTTGTCATCTCCACCTTCACTAGGTCCTTTTTTGTATAATGGTGATAAATGTTACACCACTAAAATTCTTCTCTTATGCAAAAGTACAGGGAAATGAGCCTCAAGTGTTCATGCAAAGTAAATGGATGGTTCAAGGTAGATATGAACTCAATATGCGCTATCATTGCTGTCCACAAAAATAAACAAAATTTTACAAATTATGTGTGCATATATTTTGTGCTTTTTAAACACTGAAGCAGGAGGGAAGATGCTAGTGCCTTCATCCTGAGTCCTATTCATTTCACTTTTGGTGGGAAAAAAACAAAAAAACAAACAAGCCAGCCCAGCCCAGGAGAGAAAAAGTAATGCAAAAGTAACAACGCATAACTTTTAATAAAAAAAGTAACACAATTAGTTACTTTTTAGGGAATAACGCAATATTGTAACACTGCTTTTAAAAGTAACTTTCCCCAACACTGTATATGCATATAAATTCATTTGTGATTTACCTGTTTTATAATTGTTAAAAACAACAACTCTGATTTTACTATTTTCATGCTCTTTGATGCTATTTGAATGAAGAGCCTCATACTGCAGCAAAATCAGAATGTAAATCAGTAATCAGTCTCAGTGATGTATATACAGTATTAGACAAAAGGTTTTGCATAATGTAATGAATAAAGAGCAAGTAAATAGAATTCTGAGAGCAGAAACTTAATATACTTGTGAGAAGCAGCTGGAAGCATCAAGCTTCAGTCGTCCGTAGCAGGTAAATCGGGGTCTGTTGGGATTTTTTACATTTCTACTTTGCATTTGTAAAATTTAATACTGTTTCTATATTATCAATACAAGGCTTTGAAATAAAATGTATACAATGAAATTAAGAAAACCTCTTTATCATGATTTCCAGTGTGATTTTTCTACTTGACCATTAAATATAGTAGTCAACATTTGAAGTGGATCAAAAAAAAAGTTAATTAAAGTTATCCTAAAACCTTCTTCTTAGGACAACTTTGATTAACTTTTTTGATCCACTTCAAATGTTGACTACTGTAGTTTTGTTTAAACAATCTTTGTGACTTGAATGAAGCTGGTTCATTTAGATGTTCGCATATGAAACTCTTGAATGAAGCCTGTTGAAGTGTTTCAAAAACCTTGACTAGAAGCAATGATTGCACTTTCAGTTGCAGAAAACTATCCAGCATTTTGTATTCTTGTCATTTCTTTCTTTCAGTGAATAAACCTGTGAAGACAAGATGATGCTGGACATGATTCAGCTTGTTTTTGTGCTCGGTGAGTGTTAATGTGGGAAACTACAGAATGAAACTAGTGTCACGTTAACTGATTTTCCTGCTCTTATGTCTGATCCCATCAACAGGAATCCTCTCGAAGACCTTGTGCGACCCATATCGCTTCATACTGATCGAAGAGCCGAAGACCTGGTTGAAATCACAGTCGTACTGCAGAGAGAAACACTTGGACCTGGCTACGGTTCAGAGCGATGAAGACAGAGCCAAATTAAAGGAGGCAGCAGACACTGCGAACTTCAACTCTTTTGCCTGGATTGGCTTCTACAACGGCGTCCTTACTTGGCGTTGGTCTTATCAAAATGAGGTGATAAGCTATGTAAAGTGGGGATCCAGGGAGCCGGACATGTACCGCACAAACGAGGCCTGTGCATTTATAGTCAGAGACGAACAATGGGGTGATGCAAGCTGCCTTGAAGAAAAATTCTTTTTTTGCCAAACTGGTAAGAAATAATGCAACATGTTCACTTATAATCTGGATATCTGTTCAGTCTCTTGTGTAGAGTTGTTTTCCCTCATAACACTCATCCTCGCACACCTTAACCCAACCTGAAGACGTTCTTGAAATCTTGATCTTGAAACGAGATTAATTTAATTTAGAAGTAGAACTGCACTGGATATTAACACTTATTTTCAGAGAAAATCTCAAATAAGTTCAAATTTTCCACTTTATGCTTGAAGTGAAATAAAAAAAATGGCAGTTTACTAGAATCTTTTCCAGTAAAAACATCCTTAACATACACTTAATTTGCATTGCAATTTTGCTTTTAAGTTAACACTTGTTTTCAGAAAAAATGTTGAATAATTGCAAGTTTCACAATATAAGGCCTGCACCTTATTTTTCATTGAGTTAAGCTTGAAATATTAATCAAATCCTACTTTGCATCCTCATATCAGGCAAAAAGTTCATGCAAACAAACAGCAACGTGAATTAGTAGCTTGTCATTTCATATACGCTTTTAAAGCATTAAAAACATTCAGCATGCACTTTTATCCAAAGCAACTTATAATTGATGCAAGCAATTTATCATGAGAGCAAACAATATTTGCACAAAGTCAAGCTGCAAATACAAGCTCGATTAGAATAAAAGATCAGACGCTTCTGGTCTAATTCAGCCATTAATCAGGATTCAGAGGTGAATAAAGAAAACAGACCATTCAACACTAATCACACACACAAAAAACAAAGCTATAATTTTCTAAGCAAGCTTTTTCTTTTGAGGACAAGTTTTAGGTCATGTTTTAATCACAAACACTTTCTTTAGCACTTCTGACCACAAATCTGAATCCTTTACAGACAAGAACATAATTGCAGAAAAGTTTCAGTATATCCAAATGAGCATGAAGTGGCGTGACGCTCAACTTTACTGCAGAACGAATTACGTAGACCTGGCCACGATTACAGACGACACGGAGAACAAGGCCCTCGCAGGCATCATTACTATCAATAACGATTGGGATGCCTGGATCGGCTTGTCCAAGAACTTGTGGCTTTGGTCAGACCAGACCAACGTGGAATGGTCTTTGGTCAAATGGCAAAAAGGACAGCCGGATAACATAGACGGCCAGGAAGAGTGTGCGAGTGCAAGTACTCAAGGACAGATGGCTGACGTCTCATGCTCAAAACTACAGTTCTTCTACTGCAAAGCCCGTAAGCTCCTGTATTTCTCTTATCTGCAGATCAATTGCATTCTGCAGTGTGTTGGCACAGTAAGCGATCTGCTTGCGATATGAATTATTACAATAATTAATGTTTGTTTCTTTTAGCTGATGTTAGGAAAATAAATCTGGTCAGAGTTGCAGTGAAATCAGCTGGATATCTGAACGAATATGCAATAATGGCGGCCATTGAAAAGAAGGTGAGATGTATGATTGTTAATATAATAGTTTTTATGAGCATTTTGAATGGGTTTTTATTTTTAAATTTTTAGTTTTTATACACACACACAATTCAATTTAAGTCATTTTAGTACTCGACCTTAAACTAAATGGTGATTAAAATTTATAATCTAATTAATTACATGATGTGCCTATTAATTAACCTAATTAACCACACATCAAATTTGGCTGAGAAACTACACCCAAAAGATCATTTAAAGTCATTATTGTGTTAAATGAGAAAAGCATCTAACAGACATCAGAGAATTTATTACACAAACTTTTAGACCATAAATTTTTTTTTTTTTTTCCCAGAATCTGCACCCGAGTTGGTATTTAGATATATTTACAACATTCTTCAAAATATCTTCTTTTATGTTCCGAAAAAAAAAAAAAAAAAAGTCATACAGGTTTGAAATGAGTACATGTAAATAAACAGAATTTCCATTTTTGGGGCAAACTATCCCCAACATATTATATACGTTTCTCAATATGCGTTCTTGTCTGTACTTGTGTTCTTGTGAAACGCCATCAGTCACTGCCCACTGTTCCAATTCAAAGTTCGCATCTTGCCAAGTACAGTTAAAATCCCCGGATGTGTTCTTGATCCACCCCTTTTATCGAGGATGCATCGAGAGGTGACTTGTGTGAACTCGAGACAGCCAGGTATCCCAGAATGCATCTCGCACTAACCAGCAAGCGTCAATATTAAAGGAGAAAACCTGTGCAATTTAAAGCTGCAGTCCGCGATTTTTTGGCCCTCTAGCGGTTAATAAACAGAACTGCATGCGTCTTGCGGAAGAACATTGTAGCAGAAGTCTATGGCGAGTCACGCAGTTACTGTGATACTCTGCGGCGGGTCTGGTCTGAAATAGTCCGAATATAAACACTTATTATAAGTGTACCATAATGATTCAGGGTAAGACATAAACACGGTTTGGAAAATGGATTCATGTTGTACATTCTCATTATATAATTTGTGTAAATTTTGAACACAAAAAAGTTACAGACAGCAGCTTTAAACATATTACTGCTTTTTATGTCATGACGTAGTTTTGACATAAAGAGTTTTTCAGGCGAGAATGTACTGGTTTAAAGCTCAAATCTGTGCTTTATTGATAGCGCCTATTTGAAATTTTGATCGGACATTTTCGGAGTTGTGAGATCCAGGCGATCACCGGACACTCAGTGCTCATGTACCCCACTGAGAACAGCCTTACCTCGGCTAGTTCTTCTGATGTTTGCCGCTGGCTCTGATGTCTCTGTAGTGGTTATACATGAGATAATTCGTCTCGTGTATATCTAACAGGCAATCTTTGGTCTCAATCTATCATTTGTTCCCTGGCAAAACGTTTTGGCTGAGGTCAAAGTGACGTTTCATAACTTTGTATATTTAGGCTATTTAAATTTACCGTTGTAACCTACTTAAAGCGCTGACTTGTACATTTGACTGAATTTTTTGCTTTATTTGATTCTTATACCTTTTACTTATACTTTCATAATGGCTATTATCATTAAAACTGGTATTTAACAAAAAGAGACAGGGTTGTGTTTTGTTACACTTCATTTTATTACAGAGAAGATAATCAGAGTATGCACATATTGCCTGAACCGCATATTAATATGTTTAATGTTTTTTTCAAATGTAAACAGGCAGGGTTGCAGTGTTTTATATTTCGTTTTGTTCGAAAAACTATACATGCAGTGAAGATAATCATGAACGCGTTGCCTAAACCACATTTGTGAGGCTATTAATATGTTTAAGATTTTTTAAATGAAAACGAAAAGATGCAGAGTGATGTTTTATCACTTATTTCATTTTATTGTTGCCAAAAACATACATACAGAGATAACCGGAGAAACCAGAGCAAGCTGAGTGACGCAATCAAGAATGTTGTTGTACCATTTGCAGAATCACCGGACTTGCGTCCTCATGTCCTCGGGAGTCCATTTTCCTGAGTCGAACTTGCCAAGTCCGAACTACCAAGAAATGGCATTGAGAAATGCCCATTGAGTCATTCATTCGATTCGTTCAAACAGCCGATTCATTCAGGAATGAAGTAAATGGCTCTCTTTATGAATGGGCCATTGAATCATTGGTTCAACCCGATTGATTCATTCAGAAATTAAACACCGTTGTGTGCTGCTTGGAGATGCACAATATCTTCTCTGGCTTTAAAGGTAATATTTTCACTGGCAAAATTGAGCACAAGTAGACAATACTGTGTCTAAAATCACAATATTAACTTATTTATTGAACTGTTGTATAAAATCAATAATCACATTTGCACTTGAGCGAGTTAAGACAAAAACAGCACTCGTGTGATATTGCTTAACTACATCATATTATATAAATATGCAACAAAAACGTATACAGGGTGATATCTTGATTTTTAGGGTCATTATAACCGCATTATATAGGCTTCATCACTCAGCGAGTTGTTGCCCTACATGGTTTGTCACCATCAGCTGTATAAAATGTAAGATGATCTATGTAGGGATGGGGCAGGGCGGGTGCATTATTTATTTTTTTTTTTTTAATAACAAATTAATTAAACTAACGCATTAAATAAAGAGCCCTAATAAATAAATAAATCTATAAATATACAAAACGCACATAAATGTATATTCACTAATCACTCCTGAACTCTCGTCACAGGTGAATCAGATGCTCTCAGAGCAAACGATGGACACTGGATCTAGTGTAACATGGCGAGTCCATCCTGATGGGAAGATCTTCCATTTGCAAGAAAGTGACACAAAAAAAACGACAACAGCATGTAAAGAGAAAGAGCCGAAGAAACGTTAGACACTCTGAAATGTACAATGACTTCTATAAACATTTATGAAACTTTAGAGGTACATATAATAGATTAATATGTTTAACTACATCACATTTAATGTTAATGCTTTACATACTGCACAAATACTTACATTAATAACTTACAAATAAGATCAAATGCATTTCAAGTTACTGATGAACTTTTTTCTCTCATTATTTAATTGAAAACTTAAATATATTTAGTGCTCATGCATGCATTGGTTTCAATATATTGCTATAATGTATCATTTGTTTAGAAAAATAACAATCCAGTCTTAGGCTCTTCTAAGTACCTGTTTAATAATCATTAGCAAACTGGAAGATTTATCTGGAACTCTGTCATGGTATAAACCTTAATTAAACAATTTAATACTCAATTAAAACAGAATTTATACCTGTATGATATTATGCTGTAGCCTCACTGTACCAGCAATTTGGAATATGGATGATGGATAGATGAATCATCTGTGAGCGCCATCTTCTGGTCATACGCGGGAATTCATTAAGACAATGTTCTTGTGGCTTCTGAACCAAACATGTGACAGGGTTTATCACTTTGGGGGCCCTAAGCAAAGTCAGCACCTGAGATCCTCCTCATCTCAAACAACTCTCAGAAACAACTTATTCATATCAAGTGTTATTCTGAAAGCAAAACCCAAACCAAACCACAACCCTGCTAGAGAAGCAGTTCACCAGCCACTAGTTAAGTTGCACAACATGCTACTTGTCCAGTAGGTTGACCGGTTCATTTGGCCTCCATACAGTTGCTGACTAAATCAAACACTTCTATAGTAAACAATCAAATAAACTCATTTTATTAATAGGTCTCATTATAAACCCCTGGTTGAGAACAACCAAATGAGTTCACTTGACCGGCCATGATCAAAGATCAAAGATCATTTCCATGTTTTTGTTTTTGCCTAATGGCCTTTAGATGGTAGGAAAGAGGAGATCCATCACTGTCATCAGGTAATGAAACGCTTTGCATGAGGACTTACAAAATGCCTTATGTTATATAAACTCAAGAACAAATTACCACTGTCAGTTACTTCAGGCAAAAAAAGACATTTCAATCAGCTGTTCTGAAATGAATAGCACTGCAACAGAAATAGTTTCTCATTACATGTTTGACGGCTTTTACAGGATCAAAGCAATACTTTACAAAAAGCTTATGAACTAGTCAGATGCAGACAAAGTACACAAATTATGTATTTGAACTTAAGTACAGATCCTAATAAAATATTACTCTAATAAAAATACAAATACTTCTTTAAAATTTTACCGGAGTGAAATAAGTATTAATTTTTAAATGAATTTAAATATCAAAAGTAAAAGTCACACCACAAAGTTATTAAATCACTGGGTGTAGAAGTTGAACACAAGCATAAACGTGGCATAAATGAATCAACTCACCATAAAGGAGAAATGTGTAATTTAACAACAGCTTCACTTATACTTTAACATACATCATTATATAACAAAAAAGAGAATTTAGGCAACTGATAAGACTATATAGATAAATTACATTTTAGAATTGGTAACCAGGCCCAGCTAACAAAAACATGTTCTAAGAACGTTTTGCTAAGGTTCTCATTAAGTTATGGAAACGTCATCTCTGAATGTTCTCTAAATGTTCAACATTCATTTTTTAACAATGTTTTCTCTTGGTAATGCGAAACCATTTTTATTCAGAAAATTGCTAGTAAATTTCATAACGATTACAAAGAAACAGCACATTAAAAAGTGGAATTTTGAAGTTAAAAACTGAAATAGTATTTCCTTGTAAAATGCATTCAATCTTAAAAAAAAAAAAAAAAAAACACACAATTTTTTTTTTTTTTTTTATACAGCATATCAGAATGAGTCACCCATGATTTTGCATAATGGCGTGAGGCAGGTGCCAACTCATCATTATACAAATGTGTTCTGAAAAGTGAAAGTGAGGCTTTTTCTTTTACATGGAGGGCAGATGAGGTGAGCACAGCGCTCAAGACTAATTGTTTTCATTCACTTGCAATTTTGATCTGCCAAAAACTCATTTATTCATTTCAGAAGACTGAAATTTATTTAGTTCAGCATTTTATTATTTACAGCCTTCTGATGTTTATGAATAAATACAATTTATAAAAAAAAATATCAGTTTATAAAAATAATCTTGTGTAGATTGTGCATGAGCTGTTTTCATAAAGTTTACATTCGTTGGAAACCATAAAAATAATAAAATTACAAAACGGAGTAACAAAAATGACACTTTCTGAAAAAAGTCACATGTACAGTTTATGAACAACAGAATTGTGTTTCAAAATGGTCCAGTTAACTGGTTTAAATCATCACTGACAATAAAGGTGACATGAGGACAGCTGATGCTTTGCATGCAGTTAAAGAGAATATTAAAGCTTAGGAAAACTCAAAACCATGAGAGAAGAAAAGAGGAGGAGAAGATCACAGGTTTGTGTTTTTAAAAACATATTGGACAATACTCAGTAGGGGTTAATGCATTTTTTCTGATGTTGAAAAAAAAAAAAAAATGTAATTTCAGATAATGGATCCAAACTATTTACACTCCTTGTTTTCATTGGTAGGTTCCCTTCAATATGTATGTACAAAAATATCTTCTAAGGCTGCATTTACACTGCAAGTCTTAATGCACAGATCCGATCTTTTGACCATATCTGATTCTTTTGGACAACATGCTTACATTTCTTTTAAAAGTGACCTGTATCCAATGTCTCCTTTTTACACTGCACTTGGCGAAATTAACCAAAAATAGCACATATGACATCACAAATCAATTTCAATGGTACATTGAGTTTAATTTATTGACATAGAATTCATATAGAAACCCATTTAATGCAATAGTTACATCCCTACATCAAAATAATACAAATTCTTCACAACAGTACATGTACGCAGCTCCGCTGGAAGCGTGCGGGTTGAATAATACTCGTGTAGATGTTTGTTAAACAAGTCACAGCTTCCACTGTCCTATACCAGGTTTTTTTAGTCATTAAAAACAAATGCGTTCATCAGTGATTGTATATTAAGGGCAGGTACAAGTTTGTGCTTTTTAATTTAATTTTTTTTTTATTTTAATTGAACAAATGGATAGAGTCTCCACAACGGGGCTTAAGCGCGCATCTGTGCACGGGCCGTCATCTCTAACAGCGGCAACGAGCACTCAGTGTGATTTCAAGAGCAACACATTTCAACGTCAGATTGCCTTTTATTTAACACAAACAAATTAAATTAATACTCTGGCAGTCAACTAGAGATGTCCATTTGTTATAGGTACGTCTGTACCGCAAAATGTTTAAAAAAAACCCTCACTTTTCAATGACACAGGAGTCGTATTTACTGGGGAATATCCGATCTGTCCGCTTACACTGCAGGCGCAAACGCATGTATCCAATTCACATCTGATTTATTTCCACATATGAATGAGGCCTGAAACCGATCTGTGAAAATCGGAATCCATGAGCTTTTTTCCTGCTTACACAATCGTGGCTTATATCCGATCTGTGCCACATGGGAGGGGAGAAAAAAAAAAAAAAAAAAAAAAAAAAATCAGAATTGGGTCACTTGAACCATGCAGTGTAAATGGGGCCTAAGAGCGTTTATTTCTGAAGTTATTTCTATATAAATGTTATTCCTGAAATGTTCTCAGAACATTCAAAAGTTTTTAAATGTTAAGTTTTTTCTTGGTTATGTGAACGTTAATGGAATGTTCCCTTTTCAAACATTATAGGAACGTTACTTTTGAATGTTCTCTAATGTTCTGAAACAAGTAGCAACATTCAAAAAAAAATTTCTAGCTTTTTCCACCTTACCAGTCCATCAGTGGCCTATGAACATCTACTTTGTGTCAGAATTAAAACCGTTCTCTGAAGCGCAGCAGTACTGCAGGGAGACCAGTAGCTCTGGGGAACCTCACGATGTCTCTGATGTTGCTCATGCTCAAAAAGTAGCTCCTGAGAAAAGACTGGTTTGTTTCTACTGTCAACAACCGTGTCACAAAGCAACAGTGTGTCCGGTACGTAAATCTAAATTGACTGGTTTTTGCTTTGTCCCAGTACAGGACATTGAAGCAAACAATGTGAGCAAAACACAGCATGTACAAGTGACTGAATGGACAATGCATGAATGCTCTGTTGGACACTGGAAGTTCATTGTTATTGCTCAAAAGAAGTCATTTGTCACATGTTCCATTTGCTAATCTGGTCAGTATACAGTTTGTTCAGGGGGATGTAAAACAGTACCCCAAACTGAAGTTAATGCGTGTACAATACCAAACTTACCTGTTGAATGTAGCTATTGTAGATGACTTACCTGCAGACATGAATTTGGGGAGAGACTTGCCAGTGCTTACTGAACTTTTGCATTCTGCCAAAGACTGTGTAACCACTTCTGACCAAGTTGTCCTGTTGTAACACGAGCACAGGTTAAAGCAGGTTTGCAGCCACTGCAAGACTTTCACCACTGTCTTTTGCAAGAACCAAGTGCCCCAGAAAAACATGTTGTCGACAACTGGAAAAAAGTTTTGGTACCCCAGCCCCTGAGATCCAAATTGAGGGTCTTGAAGCTCATGGCTACAAGGTCCCAGAAAACATTTTAGAACCGCAAAAAATCTGGTTTTAAGAATTCATCATTGTTTGCTAAAGTGTCTGAGGGGAAAGAAGCTGACTTGTGTGGGGAATAATGTTATTATTAATGTTTTGTACATGCAAACCCCAGATTCCACCCATTTGATTGGGGCGACAACATGCAGGGACATTGTTTTACACTTAGCACACAGTATTCCATGGGCAGGACACATGGCATTCCAGAAAACAAGCTTGCATAAGCTCACAATTCATTTGGCCCTCCATGCACACTGATGTACAAACTTAATGCACCACATACCCCACGTCAAAAAATAAGACCAGCCTATTCCACCCACAGACCGACGGACTGGTGGAGCTCCGCAAGTTTGTGTCAGAAACTGGAAAAGACTGGGAAAAGTGGCTACCATTCTTGCCGTTTGCCTACAGGGAGGTACCACAAGCATCGACAGGCTTCTCCATTTGAGCTCCTGTATGGATGGTGGGTCCAAGGACTGCTGGAACTCCTGCGGAAAAGCTGGGAGACTGCTTCATGTGAAGAGACGACGAAGTCTGAGAAGGGCATAGACCAGTATGTCCTTGAGATGAGAGACCGCCTAGAGAGCTACTGGGAGAAAGCCCAAGAGAACCTCCGACAGACACAAAAGACAAGACATATGACCAGCACGCTAGAACCTGAGAACTGCAACCTGGACAAAAAGTTGTGTTACTGCTCCTAGCATCTACAAACAAAATGATGATGACGTGGCAAGGATCCTACAGCGTTGTTCGCAAGATGGGAGCAGTGACATATGAGATTCATCACCCTAACAAAGACAAAGCTACACAGACTTACCACATCAATCTGCTGAAGGAATGGAAAGAGCCACCCAACACACCTGAATCGTCGCTGCTGATTCGTGAAGTGGAAGAGGATCAGGAGGATGAACATCCAGAGCTGAGGACGGTTGAGCCAGCAAGAATTCAATCAAGCTGAGCTCCTCCTGGATCAGTACCCTTTGTTGTTTCATCAGAGGCCTGGGCAAACAAACCTAGTACAACATCAGATTCACCTACTTGACCAGACACCTTCCCGACAGTGGCCATATCATGTTCCTGAGAGGCTGGTAGCACCCCTGAAGGCAGAGAATCGACAATGCTGGAGTTGGGAGTTACTGAACCTTCCAAATGTGAGTGGAGTAGCCCAATTGTTATCGTCCCAAAGAAAAATGACACCCTGCGCATCTGCATTGACTTTATTTTTTAATGCATATCCAGTGCCATGCATTGAAGATCTTCTGGAGAGGATCGACCAAACCAAATATATCACAACCTTGGACTTATGCAAAGGGTATTGGCAAGTTCCCCTAGAAGAGGCGTCCAGACTGTACACTCCACTTCAGACTCCGCTAGAGCTATTTCAATTCATGGTCCTACCGTTCGGGCCGCATGGGGCACCCGCGACGTTCCAACATCTGATGGACCAAGTCCTCCGAGGCTGTGAAGAGTGGTCAGCGGCTTACCTGGATGACGTTGTCATATACAGTACAACTTGAGAAGACCATCTTCTGCACCTCAAAAAGACCCTAAACAAGATCCAAGAGGCTGGCCTGACCTTACACTTGGCTAAATGTAAGCGGGCAAAGCCACATCACCGAGCCCTGAGGTGGATCCACACAATGAAGGATCACAACTTGCATGTGACCAATGTATCTCTCCCTGCAACCCTTCCAAGTTTAAAGTCAGGCATCGATCTGGACCCCAGAATATTATAGCCGACTACCTGTCTCAGTTCCCAATCAGTTCGGGGCCTGGAGAGGGGGGAGGTGATGCGACAAAGGGACCTGTCCCTGTTGGTTAGCACAGCACTTACACACATACCCCAATATTACCTCGTTCCTCCGTTCCCTGCTGAGGTGATGTGGATGCACACGCACAACATTAGTATGCTTGTTTTCACACACACAAACACATCCACTCCATTTCCATCCCCGACAGTAATCCATGCTGCGCATAAACATCACACACATATTTGAAATGTCTTTTTGTTTCTTTTGATTTCCATTTGTTTTGTTACGTTAACACTTACCTGTCTTTATTTTGTCTGTTTTACCTGTCAATGTTTGTCAGCATTTGTGTTGCCGGTCTTTCGTGTTGCTTTTCCTCCATTGGCCAGACAAACCAGAGCGCCTCCCAGCGGCCTGAATAAACAGTGCCACTGTCTCTGTGCATTTGCGCAAAGCAACCAGAAGCCGGCTTATCCATTGTCTGTGTTAGAATGGGAGATATTGAAAATGTGGTGTCATTGTTATGTGTTTACTATTATTTGTATCTATATTTGTATTTGTTTTGACTGAATTTTGTTTCCGTAAATATATTTTTTTTCTTTGTGTATAATTGTAATTATGTATATACTTACCTTTCAATCTTCACTATGGTATTATCCAAAGGGGCGGGGCTTGGACTATAAAACTATTGAACTATTATTTTAGTGGGTTGTGGAAAAGAGCTGTGAGTTTATGTGTGTATCTGCTGATAATTTTCTGAACTTTTATTTTGCCAGGTTGTGGTGAAGAGCTGTGAGTTTGTGTGTGTATCTACTGATAGTTTTCTAAACTTTGGCATTTAACTTATTTTAGCAGGTTATGGTAAAAAGCTTTGAGATTTTGTGTTTGTGTGCATGTGTGTGTGTGTGTGTCTGTCTGTCTACCGGTAGTTTTCTAAACTTTTATTTTGGTGGGCTGTGGTGAAGAGCTGCGAGTTTGTGTGTATCTGCCGATAGTTTTCTTGACTTATATTTTAGCGGTTTGCGGTGAATAGCTGTGACTTGTGTGTATGAATAAGTGTACAGCCCTGCTTTTGATGTATCCATCCAAAATCTGCCAAATTCTGTAACATTACATGTTATACAGTAAATTCCATGTTAATGACTGGATTCCGCTTTTTCCACATTGTGGAAAACAAAGTTCTACTTTTTTGCAGTATAATTTTGTTCTCTTGAACATGTGATGAAAATGGTGCTCTACTCTCAAATGTTTTATGACATTTCAATTTTGTGCACAAGTTAAATTTGCAACTTGATGGAAATGGAAACACAGCTAATTTTGCATACCACTGTTAAAAACATTTATTCCTGCACAGTGTGTTTCAGTACTGTACAGCATTCATTAATCAGCAAATAACCCACAATCTCATTGGCTGTGAATTCGTACAGACAAATAAATTTCCCTCTTGACCTTCACAAGGACACTCCTGGGGCACTTTATTCAAAAGACAAGCAAATAATCACTAATCGCACCAAGACGGGTGAGTTAGGGAAATGAGTTAACTAGCAAACTGAAGCAGTCATTCCAAAACACGATGATAAACATTTCTGATAAAATCCATTATCTGTAATAATGATGTTTGCCTGGTTTGATACAACACAAATTTTGCTTATCAATAGCTAAATGATATAGAGCTTAACATATTGATATCAGTGGAGTGCAGTGGTGTTCTGAAATGAGGAAAATGTCACATTTTACCTGATTAAATAAACATTATTTTACATTAAAAAACACTTTTTTTTTGTATTTTACATTAATGTAATTGATGTTCTAATTATTAAAACAAAGTATAAATCTTATCAAGTTAGTATTTTGAGCATTTTTACATTTATTCTAAAATAATGGACAATAATTTAAACAATATATTTCATTTGTGAACTGATGTTCAGTTGATCTTTTTAATATTCAACTCATTTTCATCAGTCATCAAGCTCGGTAAACACTGGTCACAGACACTAAGATGTGACTTCAATTTCACCAAGCTGATTGCTCATTAAAACCCCCCAGTCATCATGTGTTCAGGCCATTTCGAGTTTGATTTTGATGTGACAAAGAGGTGAAATCTAAGTGGCTGAGTGGTTTACTTAATATTAAAAAGTAATTAAAAAATTAACGCCACAATGTTGTTCATTCGGACTGATTCGCGAACGCACAAAAAAACAAGAGGCGGGATTTATCGCACCAACCAATCATGTCCAATCATGGCGCAATGGCGGCATTGGCTCCTCTCATGTTACTTTCCCCCATTCATTCTCAATTACCCCCCATCAAACCCACCACACAGTTTAAGGGATCCCACTGTGCCTTTACCTGCAGGTGTTTTTTTCCCTGTAATATGGATTTTCTCATCCAGTTTTTGAGGCGGCACTGCCTCTCTTGCCTCGGAGGAGGAAACGCCCCTGATTGATATAGAGCCCAACATTACAGAAGATCTTTAAATTCTTGTCTTATATTTTATAATACCCAAGTCTGAGTCATTTCAGCATTCTTTTCTAATTTAATAAATTACATATTAAATTTAAAACATTCAAGTCAAAATGAACATGAATGCGAGATGATCCAAAGAGCTTCAAATGGAGGAACATCTGAGGATCATTTACTTACATTAGATTAGTCACCTAGACATCTTGAATGTTTCTGAATTTTATATCTTAATCTTTGTTTGTAAGAAGCAAATCTTTAATGCATTGCATATATACATTGTCATACTAGTGCAAAAACAATGTCGCTTTGACAAAACATTTGTGCAAAATATAAAAGTTTGCAAGCAGAATTTAAAAGGAGAGTGGATTTCATGAATAAAGCCATCTGTAAATGTTTCTACATGAAGTACTATATTTCTGAGGTGACTGTTTGTTTTGCATATCACTTAGTCCTTCATTTACATGCTCCACAAGGACATTTAAACTGAAAAATAAAAAAATATTTTAAGATTACACGCACCACAAAGCCACCCAAAACAATTAAAGTCTGTTTATCTATTTACATTATTTCTTTATGTCAAAATTATAAGAAAAACATGCTCTGGTTGTGTTATACTAGTTGAGAATCATGACTACCATCACCTGTTCAATGATCTGATGTAGATTTATGTCTGATCTGCACATCTTCACTCAAGCTCTGGGATCAATCTGAGATCATTATTTTGCAGGTACTAAATCAAGGAACATTTAACTAATAAACACACATAGGATTGCACGATGACTGATATTTTTGTATATTTAAACTAATCTATTAGTTTAATGTGTGACATCTGATTCAAAGTATAACCATGACTCATATGATATGGTATACCAAAAGCCACCTGTAGGAGGAGCCTCAAAAAAAAAAATTATACTATATGTACTTTGCATATTTGACAGTGATATTCCCTTCTTAATGTAGATAAACCATTTAAAGAGGACAAGATTGAGAACATCCTGATAACTCACTATCACTACAGGTAGGCCAAAACTTGTGCCTAACAACGCCCTTCAGCCGTGACTTATTCACGATACAGCACAGCCTCTCATACCTTATTGCTTGCTTAAATTTGAAAATAAATAGCCTTAACCAAAGTATTTCGTGCTGTGATGAGCACCATTGCAAATACAAAAAACATTTAAATACTAAAAGGTATTGTTTATGGGTGTTACCAGGGTAACCGCTGTGTTTCTACTGTTCCATCAGCGCCATCTGCTGTCAGAGAGTGAATATGCATTTTCATTTAGTGTGTCTTCTTCACTCGTTCCGACATGCGCTGCTCATGCATTCTAAAAATCTGAATAATTCATAATAAATAATTATTGACGGTATTTTGAAGTGCCCACAATAACAATATCGTGCATGTTCATTGTCGTGATATATCGAATTACCGTATACCGGCACATGTCTAATACTATAACAACTTGGCAACAATGACTGTATCCAAAAAAGGAACAAAATATTATTGAATAAAACGTTGGTTTTACCATATCAATCTCATCAAAGTGGATTTGCTTTGGCAGCAGAAAACAGCGTCTTCTCGACATGACCAACACGAACCAAACTCCTCAAATACAATTACAGTGATTGAGGGTGGGGCAAAGAGACGCTGTTCAGCCAATGAAGACCAGAGGCAGGCATTATGCAAATTAGTTACAAACCTACATAGGTTCAGCAGGAAATAAGATGAATTACTGATGACTTGTTTCAACAGTTCAGAATCGATTTTTTTTTTTCTCCCAAAAGAAAACTCCATTTTGATCTTTGAATCTTTTACATACCTAAACAGTGAATATCTGAGAAAGCATAATAGGGGCACTTTAAAATCAAGTTGTCCTATTAATCAATCTACAATATTTTACCACTCTGCTTTAAAACAGAAATACTATAGTGACTAATTTCTTAAACATCAAACTTGTGAACATCAAAATCAAAGACGATGATCAATGGTGTCAGAATAAAAAAAAAAAAAAAAAAATTATATATATATATATATATATATATATATATATATATATATATATATATATATATATATATATATATATATATATATAATCTCCATCCAAACAGAAACAAATCCATTGAGTGGCACCTTTAAGAAACAGACAATAAAAATGGGTAAAATGATCAAATAAAAAGCTAAAAAAATTACTATTCTCTCGACAGGACTCCTGCAGGAGCACGTCACTAACTCTGTGTACATGAGTATGTTCTGATCTGAGAGTTAGTGACGTGAAAAAAAGCGTAAGATTACTGCAGGAAAAACCATATCGACCTGGCCACAGTTCAAAGCGATGAAGACTGGACGAATCTGAAAGAAGCTGCAGTCGAAGAAGGGATTTATAGATTTGCCTGGATTGGACTCTACAAGGGGCAGAGCCAGACATTTTAAACATTTGGGGCTTAGCCCAAATGTATTTTGTCCAATGACAATTTAATTTTCTGTTAACAGCTTTACTGTCATGAAAGGAACTTTGTAGTAGTATGCTGGAGTAAAGTTCATAAAATGTACATTGTTTCCCACAGGAATTTGCAAAAATTTGTTGGGTGTACCTGCTCTAGGGGGGTCCGGGGTCATGCCATAATATACAATATATGCCTACAATAATAATATAATACGATTTAGGCCTTTATTATTCATATGACAGTAATATCCATATATTGGAACAAACGCACTGTAAAATAAAAAAAATTACAATTAATTTACATTAATTTACTTTTGTACTAATTTCTTAACTTGCAAGAGATAAACCCTTGAGCTTTTATTTTGATCATCTGATCATGTGAGCAAATGTGTGCACTTCTCTTTAAAACACAGCACAAACAGACTGTATATATATACTTCATCGCTGTCTTTTGCTGTTTTATAAAGGCACAAAGCCATATCACGGTTTCGATTTCAGTTCTTTGGCAAAATACAACCTTAGAGACCATTTAGGCTATGTATGTTTTACATTTTCATTTCATTATGAAACAATGGCGGCATAGGGTAATTAATAGGAAACACTGAATGGATGTTTAGCTGTCAAATGTGCTGAAGTTGTCATATCAGTTGTTATATCATAAAAACCCTTCAACCAAAACGAAAAAGAGTCTCGAGGCCTGCCGCTGCTCTGAGTGAGTGACAGGAGGCGTGTGTGTACAACTGAGGTGTGCGTGAACTCACTGTCGGAGAGAAGAAAGAGAAAGCGCTGCAGCTATCGGTGTATACTGCAGAAAAGCGATATTGAACTGTTTAAGATATTTAATAGAGAGATTAGAAAAATGATATTTTGACAGCACTGTTAAGAATCCTCAAACCTGAAAGATTCGGGGCTTTTGGAAAAACATTCAGGGCTCCAGCCCCCTTAGCTCCACCCCTAGCTCCGCCCCTGGACTCTACGATGACATCAACAGCTGGCGATGCTCTTATCAGGATGAGAGCCCAGGGTTTTAGTTCTGGTAGAGCTGGACAATTAATTGAAAAGTAATCGAAACCGAAATTCAGAACCTCTGAACCAACGTCATTTTCCCATGTCAGTTATTTCGTTTTTTTAATCCTGTGAATAGGCTACTTCCCAATTAAAAACATACTAGCGCGCGCGTGTTGCCACGTGACTCCGCCCCGTCCAGTCAACACGCAGGTGAACGCAGAGTCAACACGGAGACAGTGCGCGAGCCTTGCGTCTTCACTAAACTTTGTCAGTTGTATGTGTATTACGGTTTGCCAGTTTAGACATTCAAGCAATTAGGATGTGTATTATTATATCGAGCTACTGTGCAGCTGCTTAGAAACTCAACTTACTATAGCAAATATTTTTCTACTTTTGAAGTAGGCTAACTATTTACAACCCACAGCTTCACAATTAATAGAGAGACGGTATGACTAATTCATACACGCAATCGCTCTCATTACATACTGGTACTGTGCTAATTTATCTTTCTGATTTACAAGGAGCAGAAATCTGTAAATGTTGAACCACAGATAAAATAACTGTTATATAGTTATATACTTTATCTAATAAAGTGAGCTGTTATGTCAGATCACTCTTTCAAAAGGAAAAAAATATCCCACCTTTAATAGTCAAGCAAGGTCTTTGAGACGATAAAAAAAAACAACAACTATTAAACACTAGTGAACGTCACACAAAGGCTACTTAATATCTGTATGCTCTAATAAACAGTCGTTTCTTTGCATTTGTACTCTGATTCAGACACACGTGTGAATGCGCATTTACAATAACATTTGAGACTATTACACAAATGTAAGTGGTGTGATGGTTCTGACAGAGCTGACACAATGACTGTCACCACAATTACTCCATACTCATTCATTTACTGATCATCTAACATGAGAAGAGAATTAAATCACAGAGTTTAAATGAGACTCTGGTGCTAAACGGTAGAAATAGAAATAAAAGACAGAAAGTCACTGCATGTGTGAACAGAGTACTTTTACTGGAAAAAGAAATCCAGCAATTTTACTGCCATTTAATCAGTCTTCAGAGACATAACTGCTTTATACTGCTTTTTTTTTTTCTTTTCTTTTAAAGCAATGTTTTTGTTTAGTCTAGATATTCTGGTACACTTACTACAGAGCCCCTAAAGGAACATGGTGGTATATATAAAACATAAAACTTTGAGATGACTCAAAGTTTCTTGGGGGAAAACAAACATTTTGTGAGCCAACGCAAAATGACCAAAACAATATTCCTACACAAGTAACTTGTAGTTTTATGCTAAAGTTACATAGTTCAGGTTTAATTTTCATTTATTTAATTGAATCTGCTGTTTATGGAAACTTGTTTCCACCACAGAATTTATATTAAAAAAAAAAAAAAGGGTAATTGCGAATTTCTCTTACAATTCTAAAAGCCTCAAATACCTTTTTATTCTGTGGCACGAACAAGCTACCATAGCTGTGAATTTAGTCAACATATATTCGTACACTATTATACAGTAGAACTAAAATCTAACACACAAAGGCACTTCATACATGAGATCTGTGGTTTGGAAAGACATGAGGGCAAGTAACTGATGACAGCATTTTAATTTTTTGCGCCGAATAGACTAATTGCATGTTGGATTTCCGTTCAGCGAGTATGGGGATAGACACTTCCGGTTTTGCTTTATGCCGGTGCAGAGTGCTGGAGAAAGCCGAAAATGATCTCTTAGTTGTTTATAGAGTCTGTTATATCACTTAAAATACAACTAAGAAGATATATAGTACAATCACAAGAGCCAATAGATTTAAATGCATGGGTTAGATTAACGAACTCATGGTGCATACGCATATACAACGACAATAATGACTGTTAATATGCAACTACGATTAGAATTGTCTGCATAAAATGCCTTGTGAACTTAAATTTATCACAGGGCAAACGTGTTATTTCAATAAATACTATTTTCTCAATTCTGCGCATATATTTTTACTTACCTACGTCAATTTCTCCATCAATATGATCATATTTTATGGTTTCTTTGCATCAATTATCTTTTTAGATAAAAACAATGGCTGTGAAAAGATTGCGATTAATTTACATTTTAACTGTAGCACAAACAGTTTAATATAGATACGTTTTTTTACTCATAGCAAAATACGTTTTCTGTTGCTTAGACGAGACAGATGATGTATGCAACAAATGCTCTTTACTCATCTCACTTGAACTAAATAAATGCAATAATTAATACAAATACAAACACTAAAAATTATGCATTTAAATTACACTGGCTACTAATAATACAGTTAGCGATAATAATGTTATCAAATAAAGTTACTTAAGCATACACTGAGTCCATATCATATTCCCATGTTTATTTCATATCTCTGATGAGGACTGATTCTTCGGTTGACAATAGGAAACATTAGATCTTCATGAAGGTCGAGTGTTGTTCCACACAGAAAGAGAAGGCAGTTTGAGAGCCATTTAGCCCCCCATCTGTGTTTCGTATGGATAAAGAGATCCCTGTGGATCACCGCTGAGCCTGAACCGCATAATCAACAGGAGAAAGATTGAAAGTCAAGGATTGCGTATCTCATTGAATTACCACACAGAGGTAACGTTACACAATAATATAACAAGGATGTTTTCTTTTGTTTCTGATAGACCACCATCTTCTCTTTATTTAAAAAAACAAAAAAAAACTATTATATCTAGCCAAGTTTCATATTTACGTTTCTTCTTGTACCAAATGCAAGCGTCGCGGGCATGAGCGGAAGTATCCACGCAGCTCACCGGCGCCATCTTGTGCACCTAGTCCATTCGTGCACACGATATACTGATTCACTAGCTCGGGAGCAAGGGAGCTGATTGAGACACATCCAATGTATTTTGTCCACTACGGAGGAAAGCTGATTTTGAGGGAAATTAGGTTGTAGCTGCTTCTCTAAATTACTACGATTGAAAAGAGATGTTATTTGTGTAGTAACAGCGTTTAGCTCACGAGTTATTGATCGGGGAAATTCGAAACTGTGAATATGCGGCCAACTTTACTCATGTCTAAAACTTAAGTAAATAAGACATATTTTGAACAGAAAAGGACGAAAACTCACCAAGAATGTATAACTGATTTCGTTACCTCAACTCTCCATGTTCACAGACGAGGTTTCACGGCGTTTGGTTCGTCATGATCCGATTATAAGCTCAAAGACGACAGATCAAGGCATGTTCAGTCAGTTTCATCAGCTAATTTCCACTATTAATTTCTAACACTCGATGATTCTTTCTCCCGCTCAACAGCTCTTAAACTCCTGACTGAACTGAACTGGAAATTTCCGCTTCAGTGGGCGGAGCGATTTAATTACAGCGCGTAATCTGATTGGTGTGTGAACATCCTATCATAGTTATTTGCTGATTGGTCTTCTTTTTTTTTTACTGCCGTATTTATTTATTTATTTAAGTTTGCATTTATCCTATTTTGCTTTTTATTTTCTCTATTCATTGTCATTATTTATTTGGCCTTAAAAAAGACATATGTGACTTTCAGTTCATACACTTTTTTTAGGCTCTCACCACACTGTAAATGTATCAAAAATTGTTTGCAAAATGTTTTTATGAAGCAACTTAAAATGTAGTGAACTCATCTGTTATTTTGGAAAAAAACAAGTTCAACACAAACAGGCCTTAAATTTGGGCTTTGCCATGACAAAGTACGTTTTATAATTTCATATAGTTATTTTTTCCATGTTTATGCATTCATTATTTCATATTTGAAACATGCATTTTTCAGCATTAATATCACACGCACTGATGCAGTATGTTCAATCAACACAGCGCTAGAGAAATAACTGAGATTTCATTGAGAGTAATGTTTATTGTGATGTTTGGAAGAGGCAGAGAGCACGAACACAATTTTATTCAACAATTTGAACTGTTGTCATATGCAGTTGACATAGTGAACTCAGTGCAGGCTTCCATGTCAGAACACCGACTCAGAACCGCCCCAGATGTGGAATAGCACGTTTTTGTCATTAAAATAATAAAATTCTGATTATTCAAATTTAAAAAAAAAAAAACATCTAGGCCTAATCGATTATCAAAATAATTGTTAGTTGCAGCCCTAGCTTTAGGACATGTTGCTTTACGAAGAGAAATACATGTACACATAAGACAAAATCATACATACATAATAGAAATGAAAGAATTATTAAAAAAAAAAAAAAATGCAGTGTGCTATATACAAAAACTTGCCTTTAAGATCTCCAAAGATATATATGGCACAGTTATACTGTGTTTTAACTTTTACATGAGTAGTTGGTTAATATGAGTTTGGCAAATAACAACATCACAGATTAAAAAAACTAAAATAGTTACAATTAAAATTGAAATAATTAAATTTGATGGTTTTAAGAGCTGAATGTTCTTTAGGGATTCTGCTCTTTTTTTAACCAGTGAATTTACACTCATGATTTAATGGATAAAGATGTTTAAAACATTTTACACACAATTTGTGTGTGACAGAATATTCTAGAGATTGAAATAACTATAAAAATAAATGGTCATTATAAAAATGTTTTAAGATTTCATTAATTTTCATGACTTTTCCAGATCAAGAAATCACACTTTTAAAATTAGGCTCCCTCATACAGTATATGCTGGTTTTTCTTCAAAGAAAATAAACCGTAGTTGAGAGGGTGTTTTATCTCACTTTAAAGGATTAGTCCACTTATTCAACTTACAGAATGAACACGGCGCCAGTTCCGTTTATTTCTGTAAGTAGAATAGGGAAGGTGTAGGACATACAGCGTATAAGCTTTTTGAAGAAGCTTTTTGAAGAATACGGAAAGCAGAAGCACATGCAAGGCGATCATTTGTGTTTATAAAGCATATACAGTTCTTTTTTTTTTTTAAATGACCAATCGTTTCGCTAGATAAGATCCTTATTCCTCGTCTGGTATCGTTTAAAGCCCTTTGAAGCTGCACTGAAACTGTAATTTTGACCTTCAACTGTTTGGAGACCATTGAAGTCCACAATAAGGAGAATAATCCTGGAATGTTTTCATTAAAAACCTTAATTTCTTTTCAACTGAAGAAAGAAGGACATGGACATTTTATTTGAAAGTGAACTAATTCTTTAATGCTTTTAAGTCATTTTGAGGCCCCTGGTTGGTTTTGTATGTCACACTGCTTGATGTGTCGTGTCAGCTACCCATCATTACTTATCTTTCATTATATATGCATAAGGATTATCAAGCGCTCACCTCTTTCTGTATAGTTCTGTATAGTGTGGAGACGCCTCATACTGACCATCCATGATGTGGGAATGGACAGTAAGTCACTCATACTCACACTGACAGACAGTAAAATGTTTTATGTTATATTAGCACAAATAGCACAAGTTTGGTTTTGCAAAACCATAACAACACATGCATTTACACAGTTGTATTTTTAAAGAATAATAAAAAAATAATAATTTTCATTCTCAAAATTACACATGGAAAAGCTTAGAAACAAAAAAAATCACTGATCATTTTTCATCACATTCACTGATTCACTAATAGACAGATTAAATGAAGCGTTCACAAAAATAAAAGACAATCTCAGACCTAAAAGGACTAAAGGAAGCTGTAGAAGTGATGTTAGAGGATAAAAGTGAAGCTAATGAACATGTTTCCATTCGTCTTGGATTATGATGCTTATGCGAAATGTCCTATAGAGATTCAGTAGAAATTACTTGCTACTAACTTTCACTTTTCAACCATACTGTAGCCTACTTAGAGATCAGCCACTTTTCACCCCTGTACCTAGGCCTGTAGGTCAGTGGCTGGCAGATCTCCCCACCTTGGGGTGGTTCGTTAGTTTGTGTCTGATAGTGAACAGGCAAACACTGGTTACCATCGACATCACAAGCTACAACCACATAGCGCTCTATCTGTTGTAGAGACTGAACTACACACAGGTTATTTCTTTCAGTGCTTCGAACAATGTACACTCTGAACGTTTCTGTGCTGATGCACAAGTTGTCTCTGATGCCTCTGTATCTGATGCCTTGTCCATTGCAGATTCCTTTAACGCTATCCTCGTCATCTTTTTCGAGGAAGGACTGGAGTTTAGTTCTTTCACAAAGTCCTTTGTATGTTAGGTAGTTTTCCCAAGCCGTTGGATTGTTTCTGTCGAAATCATATGAGAGAATATGTTTGCTTTCAAACTTATAATAACCGTTGTTATTCTTTTCCTGGCAGGGCCCTGCATCGGTGAACATCAGAGTAACGAGGAGTACGAGGAGAACCGCCGATCTCATCCTGAGAACAAGAGAGCGACAGACACTTGAGTTGAAATGGGCTAGTTAATAAGAAATATTAATGTGGCAATATTTCACTGCAAAATAATCAGTTTCCCTGATTAATCTGCTTCATCTTATGTTTACTGACAGCGAGTTGACAGCTTGATTACTGACAGCCTGAGTTTACTGATGTATTATAGTGTGTGTGCATACAAAGTAAGTGTATTTGTTAGTTCTTATCGAAATATGACTTGTTCTATGCCAGGATTCAGATGCATCCAGCGCCATATGTCTGTTCTATCACTCTGCATCATCTAAGTAATTCTGCCATCCTGTTATTGTTTCTTTAATGTTCATTATTGTTACGAATGTGGCTCCCACGCCTCCTCCTCCACACCACCGGAGGGAGCCGTCACCTGAATATTGACTGTTTCCCATTCGGACTACATTACCCATAGGCCCTCATTCCTGGGACTGATTGCACACGCACCTGCACCCCATCACACTCACACTATTTAAGCCACCTTCACACGCACTCACATTGCGAAGTCTTGATTTGCCCCGGTGATCATTTCTGAGCGTTTTCTTGTGGACTGTTACCCTGTTGCCGTTGGGCTGTTTATTACCCTGTGATTCTCTGCTGCCTGCCCTGATCTCTGCCTGTGTACTGGACTGTGTTTGTTTGCCGCCTGCCCTGATCCTTGCCTGTGACTCGATCCTGTTTGTCTGCCGGCTGCCACGACCTTTGCCTGTCCCAGTTTATGCTTCTGCCTTTGCCCAGTTATTGTTGGTGACTATATCAATAAAGCTGCAAATGGATCCCCACTCTGTTGACCCATCATTACAGAAGACTTCGCCAACTAACGATCCAGCAGCGTTCATGCAGATCTCCACCGAGCTGTCTGCCCAGGCCAACCAGCTCGCGGTTCACCAGCATCAACTGAATCGCTTGACTTCTCTTACCGAGGAGCTGGTGAAAACTCTGCAGAGTCTTCGCTTCACCGCCGCCGAGGCCGCCACACCTCCACCCGCGGCTCCCGTCAGTCAGGCCTTCCTTGCTGCTCCCGCAATCAATCCACGTCTCGCTCTCCCGGAGAAGTTTGATGGTAGCCCCGCGAAATGTAAGGGATTCCTACTCCAATGTTCCCTCTTTGTCAACCAGCAACCATCTCTCTATCCCACCGAAACCAGTCGGATTTCCTTCGTTTGCTCTTTGTTGACTGGTAAAGCACTGGATTGGGCAACGGCTGTGTGGAGAGAGGACAGTTCTGTGTTCCCCACCTTTTCTGCCTTTCTTCAGAGCTTCAAGGAGGTCTTCGAACACCCGGAAGGTGGCAAGAGCGCTGGGGATCAACTGCTGTCGCTAAGCCAAGGTAAAACCTCAGCGGCTGAGTACGCATTACATTTCCGAACCCTCGCCGCTCAAACGAACTGGGTTGAGGACACACTGAAGCTACTGTTTCGTAGAGGACTATCTCTGGAACTACAAGCTGAGCTCGCATGCCGTGACGAGGGAAGATCGCTTAGTGAGTTCATCAAATTAACTATCCACATCGACAATCTCCTTCGTTCACGGCGACCCGTTCATCTACCCTCTCTCACCAATCCCACAATGGAACCCATGCAACTCGGATACACCCCACTTCATCCAGAGGAGAGAGAGAGGAGACGACAACTTCACCTATGTTTGTACTGTGGTCAAGCCGGTCACATCAAGCTCAACTGCCCCGTTCGACCTAACCCAGCCAACCCGAAGGCGGTGAGTTCCCATTATTCCACTAACTGCCTCAAGATCCCCATACAAATAACTGTAAATGAACGACATATCACCACGTATGCTTTACTGGACTCTGGGACAGCGGGCAACTTCATGTCTGATACATTTATCAAGGAACATAATATTACACGGACTGCAACTCTCTATTGACAGTGGAAGCGCTAGATGGGAGACCCATTGGAGGAGGAAAAGTGGCGCACATCACCTCCGAGCTCACACTGCAAGTCGGAGTGCTTCATCACGAACGCATCCGTTTCTACGTGATTCATTCACCCAATAACCCAGTCATCCTTGGTCTCCCGTGGCTCAGAATTCATAACCCGCTCATTTCATGGAAGGAGGGTCAAATCGTTCAGTGGGATGCCGCTTGTCATGGACAATGTTTGAAACAGATCACCCCATTACCAGTACAAACCATCTCAATTCACGAGCCCAACGTCGACGCACCCAATATACCCGCTAACTATGCTGACCTGGCGATCGCTTTCAGCAAAAGGAAATCCACAGAATTACCCCCTCATCGACCCAGTGACTGTGCTATTGACCTTTTGCCAGGCACCACGCCCCCTAAGGGCAGAATATTTCCCCTGTCACAGCCGGAATCTGCTGCCATGAAGACCTACATTGAGGAGGAACTGGCTAAAGGATTCATTCGACCTTCTACATCTCCGGCGGCATCCGGCTTCTTCTTCGTCAAAAAGAAGGACGGCAGTCTTCGACCATGTATCGACTATCGTGGCTTGAATGACATCACGGTGAAATTCCGCTATCCACTACCATTGGTCCCCGCAGCTCTAGAACAACTAAGGCAAGCCAAATATTTCACCAAGTTGGACCTCCGTTGTGCCTATAACCTGATCCGCATCAGAGAGGGCGACGAGTGGAAGACGGCTTTCTCTACTGCTACTGGCCACTACGAGACCCTCGTTATGCCGTTCGGGCTGTCCAATAGTCCCTCCGTCTTTCAGTCGTTTATCAATGACGTCTTTCGGGACATGCTCAACCAAACGACAATCAACACGCCTTCTCTGGTCCCCTGAGGCGGTGCGCGCCTTTCAAGAGTTAAAGGAACGATTCACGTCAGCACCCATTCTCCGTCATCCAGATCCTGAGCTTCCCTTTATAGTCGAGGTCGACGCTTCCAGTACTGGCATTGGGGCCGTTCTCTCTCAGCGCCAAGATAATCCCGCAAAAATGTTCCCATGTGCTTTCTACTCACGGAAATTGTCAGCAGCAGAACGCAACTACGACGTTGGCAATCGCGAACTACTGGCCATGAAAGCGGCGTTGGAGGAGTGGCGCCATTGGCTAGAGGGAGCACAACACCCGTTCACGATTCTCACCGATCACAAAAATCTGGAATACCTTCGTTCAGCAAAACGTCTAAACCCCCGGCAAGCAAGATGGGCCATGTTCTTCACACGATTCCAGTTCACAGTAACCTACCGACCCGGCTCAAAGAATGTCAAAGCGGATGCTCTCTGCCGCCAGTCTGAGGATGTGGAACGGTCGATTAATGAAGAAAGTATTCTACCCACCAAACTGCTACTCGCTCCGGTTCAGTGGGACGTCATGACTGAAATCACCCAAGCCAACGAACAAACCACACCACCTTCAGACTGTCCACCTAATCGCACTTTCGTCCCTGAACACCTACGCAACCAGTTACTTCATCAGGTTCATGACTCTCCCAGTTCAGGTCACCCGGGCATTACGGCCACGCAACACCTTCTGCAAAATCGGTTCTGGTGGGACACCATGGTCACTGACACCACTCAATTCATTAACAACTGCACACTCTGTCAAACTTCCAAGTCAACTCATCGAGTTCCAGCGGGGCTGTTGCAGCCGTTACCCATTCCTCAACATCCCTGGTCACATATAGCCATTGATTTCGTCACTGATCTCCCTGACTCCCGCGGTCACACCACCATCCTTACAGTGATTGACCGGTTCTCAAAAACATGTCGTCTCATCCCACTACCCAAATTACCTACAGCATTTGAAACGGCTGAAATTCTGTGCAACAACGTATTCCGTTTCTATGGCCTACCGGAGGATATTGTGTCAGACAGAGGACCCCAATTCACGTCTCGAGTGTGGTCAGCATTCTTCAAGCAACTAAATGTCAACGTCAGCCTCACTTCTGGGTACCATCCCGAATCCAATGGTCAGACCGAGCGCATGAACCAAGAACTCACCAGATTCCTACGCACATACTGCCAACAGAACCAACCGGAATGGAGTCGCTACCTGATGTGGGCTGAATATGCCCAAAACTCACTTCAGAAACCTGCCACTGGGCTCACACCCTTCCAATGCGTCCTGGGGTTTCAACCACCTCTATTTCCCTGGTCCGGGGAACCATCTAATCTGCCTTCAGTAACCGAGTGGATGCAGCGAAGTGAGGAGACTTGGGATTTGGCTCATCACCATCTACAGCGGGCTGTAAGAAGGCAGGAAACTCAAGCCAAACGACATCGTCGCCCCAATCCTGAATATGCCGTGGGTCAATGGGTCTGGCTGTCCACAAGGGATCTACGTCTCAGACTTCCTTGCAGAAAACTCAGTCCCAGGTTTGTAGGGCCTTTCCAAATTCTCAAACAAATTACACCTGTTTCATTTCGTTTAAAGTTACCCGCTAATTACCGTGAGGAAGCCTATCAGGTTCGAGAGCTACTCGATTCCAGGTGCCGGGGTAGGAGACTACAATATCTGGTCGACTGGGAGGGGTACGGCCCGGAGGACCGATCCTGGGTTAACGCGGATGATATCCTGGACCCATCTCTCTTAGAGGAGTTTCATTGGACGCATCCGGAGAGACCGGCCCCTCGACCTCGTGGTAGACCCCGGCGTCCGCCTCCTCGCGTCTGGAGCCGCTCGCAGGGGGGGGGCTCTGTCACGAATGTGGCTCCCACGCCTCCTCCTCCACACCACCGGAGGGAGCCGTCACCTGAATATTGACTGTTTCCCATTCGGACTACATTACCCATAGGCCCTCATTCCTGGGACTGATTGCACATTGCACCCCATCACACTCACACTATTTAAGCCACCTTCACACGCACTCACATCGCGAAGTCTTGATTTGCCCTGGTGATCATTTCTGAGCGTTTTCTTGTGGACTGTTACCCTGTTGCCGTTGGACTGTTTATTACCCTGTGATTCTCTGCCGCCTGCCCTGATCCTTGCCTGTGACTCGATCCTGTTTGTCTGCCGCCTGCCACGACCTTTGCCTGTCCCAGTTTATGCTTCTGCCTTTGCCCAGTTATTGTTGGTGACTATATCAATAAAGCTGCAAATGGATCCCCACTCTGTTGACCCATCATTACAATTATAGTTACTGCAAGCAATACAGGCAACTATGCCAGTTTTAAAGTGTTATTTTGCAATTAAAGAGTACCTGTTTATTCGTGTCAAGGCATTCTTTCTGTAACTTTAGCTTGATGATGATGATTTTGACAAGCACAGTCTGAAGATGATCTGATCAAATTCAGCACAGAATTTGTGGCAGATCAGATTTTAAAAAAAAAAGTTAAAAAAATAGGACTTTTCAACTAAATTTAAAATGGTAGAGTCCATTTGGTTCAAAAGTTATTAGCTAAAACAGTTATTAGTTTAATAGTTAATTGTGCTTAGACATTGCCAGGATTTGACTGCTAAACATAACATTTCTGTGCAATAATTACAAAGACCAAACCTTATGCTGCACTGTATAACATTATTATATTTACAACATTCGTCAGAATACAGATGTAAGCTATTTGAAAACATCAACACACTTTCTGAAATTAGTTTGAAAGATGTTTACATCAAGAATAATATTTTGATGTAAAGAGTCCTCAAGTTGTAACAGATTCAAATGAGATGATTAAAGACAGTAGATGCATTATAAATATGATCTTCAGTATCTAACCTATATTATTTATATTTGTACATAGATTTACCTGCGTGTCGTTCTTGAGCTCGTGGAAATGAAAGAGTCTTGTTGAGTCTGAGCTGCAGTTCAGAAAGTGTCTGAAATGCTCATTTGACTGATTTTTATTGGGTGGAAAAGAAGAAAGAGTCAAAATGAAACCATTTTTAGGAAATGCATCACAAACAGGTTTCTTACAATTGAGCAAAAATTAGTGGATGTTTTTGAATCTTTGAGATTCTGCCTTTAGGAAATTCATTAACGCTTTACAATAAGATTCCATTTGTTAACATGAACTAACAATGATAAATATTTCTAAAACATTTATTAATGTTAATGTTAATTTCAACATTTACTAATATATTAAAATTAAAAGTTGTGTGTGTCAATGTTGAAGGGTCCTGAGATAGAAGAGGTAACAATGAACAGTTGCATTTGTATTCACTAACATAGTGAATAGTAAAGTACTTGGCTATTGAGTCGAGTCAAATTTATTTGTATTGCACTTTTCAGAATACATAGGTGTGCTGGCTGGACACCCAAAGCATCTTTACAGGAAGTCATAAAGTTCATAATATTTTAATCCAATCTCTTTTGTCAGCTGAACCTCTTTGACCTAAATATTTACTTGAAGTACCCCAAGATTTTTTGTTAATTTTTCAACAATTGAACAGCATGTGTACAGCGTTATGCCAACTAGTCGTCAGTTTGACTTCCCTCAGGTTGTGCGCTCAAATATGAGTCCCCGAACGTGCATCTAAATAGAAGTCGAATATTAGAAAAAGGGAAGTGCAGAAGGTTTTGCAACTGAAGGGAAGTGTCCCAAACGAGAAGGGAAAGTGATGCTGATTGTGCCTTGAAGTTTCAAAATGATCAAATCTTGTGTGTAAGTTCAGTGTCAAATACATTACATTTACTGCTGTAAATTTGCCTCTTTAAGTAAAAGAGGGAAGCTACTAACAATGCTTCAAAAACATTTGAAAGACACCCATTTAACTCGTTTGAGTGCAGCTACACAATGCATGATTTAGACCATTAACAACTGACATTTGCATGTTTATTTCAGAAACTTTTTTTTTTTTTACACATTAGGCTATAGGCGAAAGGTGAACCAACTCCAGGGTGCAGCGGCTGAGATGCACTTCCCCTTTAACTATTTCCCTATTTAAATAGATTTCTTTGAAAGAGTTTCAAGTTACGTGTCACAGCAGAACCTACACATCTGTGTGTGTAATAAGCAGAGTCCACACGCCTATAGGCACATATTACTAACTCACCCTTTAAATAACAAAAATAAATAAATAAATAAATACTGCGCCTTTGACCAACACGTGGTCTAAAGTAAATGGAGCAGTCGTTTTAAGTTGCCTCAAAATAGCAACACGCCAACAATGCGCCTGAACACACCTTGTTTTCAGACCAACAATCCCATGGGCGAACAGATGACCGCGAGTGCATTTGCTGTTTAAACAATGTGGCGCTGGATGTGAAAATGATAACTGCATCGGGCTGAAACTGGCAGAAAACACTTGAGTCGTGCCTGGCGCCGCATTGCGCCGGTGTATGATAGGGCCCAATATCTCTCAGTTTGACTTTATTTCTGTCTTGCGTCTCTATAGTGAAAGGGGGAAAAAAGAAGATGTGTTGTATTATGTGTATATGTTGTTTTGTAATAACGGAGTAAGGCAGTAATTCTTTACCATCTTTGTTAGAGGCAGTTCAACCAAATTGACACAAAATAGCCTAAATTATTTAACGCAAGGGAACAACACAGGTCTCAGTGGTATATTTATTTAAATAACCCTTTGAAACTCCTCTGTAAATATCCATAAAACTGGTTTCATTGATTTATATAAACTCAGTTGTGAAATAACTTACATTCAAAGCAGCTGTATGAGAACATTCAGAAAGCATATACTAGACATACTCTTCTGTAGCCTATAAAACTGGATCAGTGCAAAAATAGAAAAGTGAGAAGGTGTTACGATACAGACTGGGCAGAGGCAGAGGTAACGGTTAACAGACTTTATTTATCACACACAGCAGAGCAGACGGTAGTGCAGGTAAGTGAAGATGAAGATAATGAGTAGTGCAGATGATGATAAATAGTTATACTGTCCTTTGTGGTTTTGCAGGAGTGATGAACGATGATGTGGTGAGGAGATGACTGACGAGGTAGACTGGAGACACTCACACACAAACTGGAACAACACGAGGAGACTTGGAGACTTGGAGACGAAGGAGACAGGTAGGTATCTTCAAAGGAGTCCAAGAGGTAAGCATATAGCATAGTATGTGCAAACGAGACCAGACAGTGAGTGAATGTGTGTGAGTGTGTTTTATGCTGGTGGTGATGAGTGAGAAGATGAGGTGCAGGTGCAGATGATTAGTACTCCGGGGATTGAGTGCGCTGTGATTGGGTGATGCTGGAACCTGGCGTGTCTGTGACAGAAGGCTGTAACTTGCAGGAAAACATTGCGATGCATGCATAAACAAATACAAGCTGAAGTTTTCCAATGAAATAACAGTGAGCTGGAGTAATCGGGCTAATCTACAAAAAAAAAAGTGCTTAATTACATTATTAGCCTTAAAAGCCTTTAGTTCAGAAACTCTTCCAGGTTTGTAGAATTGCCACACAGCATTTAATCACTGGATTCATAAAAACCATTTAATTTTTAAGAAGTGTCTTCTCAATATTGCAACACTGCATATCTAATCAACTCCTGGCGAACACATTAATTATAATTAAATAGATTAAATTATCTAGCGGTGAGATTGCAAATTGCAATATAGAGAAGCTACGGTGGCCAACACAGGACAAAGATGTCATCGTCTGAGCCATGCATCACGTTAGAAAGTCACCTATGTTGGCGCGGTATGTTGAAAAAACTCCATCTAACTTTCTCCTCCAACTTCAAAATCATCCAACATTGTTGTTTTACCTTTTTTTGTAAAGGTCGTTTGACTTAGTCTTTGACGTTGACTTTGTAGACACTGGATCGGTACTTCTGCCTACGTCACGCGTGACGTTTCCAACGTGATTACGTAATGCGTGGAGCATCACAGAGCAGTGCAAGACGAGCATTTGAAGCTGCACTGAAACTGACATTTGGACCTTCAACCCATTGAACTATATGGAGAAAAATCCTGGAATGTTTTCCTCAAAAACCTTCATGACTTTTCAACTGAAGAAAGAAAGACAAACATCTTAGATGACATGGGGGTAAATTATCAGGAAATTTTCATTCTGAAGTGAACTAATCCTGTAAGGTGTACAGAATCCTCTCTCAAACTGTGCCTAATCATTTTGTCCCTAAAATCGACAGAATACTAAGAATCTGTGCAGCACTTGTAAATCTGCGAGGGGAGCTTATTTCTAGAGCATAGACACCATATCTTACACAATCAACATGACTAATCACATCCTTTAACACCCGACCAACTTTATCACTGTTTAGATACTGATAAGCCTCTGAGCTTTTCAAATTGCTCATCGCCTTACCATCACAGGCTACTGAATCCACAAAATAGCTAAAAATGCTACCGTGCGTGATACAAGGCCACTTCTTCATGTCATCCTCCCAACCATCTACCGCGGAGGGTAAAGGTACTGTTATTTCACCCTTTTTAAGTTCGTTGAGGTTGTGTTGCCTCACTGTTAGCAAGTTTGGATCGATATATCTTGAATGACTGGAAACTGTTGAATGAATGAGTGTCACGTCCTGCTTGTTTACTTCGAACTGTAAAACACTCACACTTTCGACGCAAAGCCTCATGGGACGTAGGAAACTTGTGGATATAATAAACGAAACGGCAAAAGCATTATGTAATATATCTTTGTAATGGTTATAGTGCTCACAAAACAGAAAAGGCTAAATCTGTGCTTTAAATATAGGCCTATTATATTACAGTAGGCTACTACAGCTCTAAAAGATGTAGACTTTTTTCAATCCACGTCATACCAATAAAACTGAGAAACAATACTGTATCTTCATACAATTAAGCCACTTCCATGTCAAAAGATACTGGCATCTTTTATGAGTTTAACTGCAAGACAGTTCATTCACGAGTTGCATGAGCACCATCTGCTGGTCAGACAATTCATTCAACACTTTCAGATCACTGCTAAAACAACAACAGCAAACTGAAGTGTCACATATTTGTTAATGTATGAAGAGATACACTAGGGAGAAGTTTGTTGTATGCATTCAGTGAAATTAAATGTACAAGAAAAGAAGAAAAGAACTAAAATGTGATAAGAGATTGAATCTCTTCCTCCACTATCTGAAGCAGCTCACTGGTGTAGCAGCTGTTCAGCTTCTGCTCGATGGTCTCCAGCAGATTTTTCACCTGAACCCTGTTGCTCCTGTATCCTATTTGCCGCTTTTTCCAGTATTTACTGTCGATGACGTGACAGTGGCCTCCACATTTATCAACAAGCTCCTGTAGCTTTGGACTCATTTTCACATATTCCTCGATGGTTTGACCTTCTAGCTGTTCACCGTGAGTGAATAAAATCACTGAATGATTTAAAGTATTTTCTCCACAATACTCCCCGATTTTATCCACAATCTCCATTTCTTGTCCCGTGTATCTCCCGAACTTCAGGACGATGGTGAACATGTCTGGACCCGGAGAGCTATTGATGACAGATCTAATGATCACGGATTTGATGGTCTCCTCATCCAGGCCGGTGTCAAAGAGTCCAGGCGTGTCAATAACAGTGATCTTTTTGCCATCGATCTCCACTGACACATTCAGCCATCACAGACTCAGGTGAAGCTTTGCTCTTGAAGACTTGCTGTTTGAGAATGGTATTCCCGGCAGTGCTCTTGCCATTTCCGGTTTTCCCAAGAAGCACGATCCTTTTCTTAGGATGAGACTCAGAAGCTATTTGAGAAATATGCTGTTGTTTGTAAAGGAATTTACTATTCTAGTAATAAACTATGACGATATAACCATAGTATGTAAGCTTATTTCCACCACAGAAGGGAAAAATTATGCTTTTGATTACGCTCATGATTATGAGATTAAAAAAAAGTTAATTATGAGATAAAAACGTTGAAATTATGACATACTAAGTCATATTGATGACAAAGTCATAATCATGCCATAAAATATGCAATTATGACATGCTAAGTCATATTGATAACAAATAGTCATAATCATGCCATAAAATATCAAAATTATGACATACTAAGACATAATTATGATAAAAAGTGAAACAAAAATGACAAAAAGTCCAAATGATTTGACAATCTCAAATTTAAAAAGTTGAAACTATGCCAAAAAAGTGATTATTATTCTCAGAAGCTAGAAATAAAGGGAATTATTATTTTAATAAAATCTACAGACTTGTATTATGTCTTTAAAGCATAACAAACAACACTGAACCCCATTGATTTTCATTGTATAGAAACATTTGAGACATCTGTCAAAATATAGTCTTATATTCATAACTCTTGTAGCTTTTCTTCTTAAATATGGAAATCCTTGAAATTGTTCAAAGTCAAAGATCAAAAAATACTTAAAAATCATATTTTGAATAATTATTTGATTAAAGGCATTTTTTTAAAGGTGTCATTTCTTACCTCCCATGTTCTTGTCCTGTCTTCAACTAAGGTGCTTTAATGTATACAATTATGTTGTAATAATGATGTTTTCATCTAAAATCTCATCCAATCATGGTTCCTGGTGCTCTTTCTGATCAATTTACAAAAGCTACTATAAACACAAACGCCATTTGATGTTTATCAGCAAACAGTTCGAAGACTTTTGCTGCTCAAAACACCCTTACATGAGTCATTTGACACTACAGATGAGCTACAGGAATTACCAAAATGACAAGTTCTCTGTAGGTTTTCCCACACCTCCTACTTCTGAACGCCACACCCTCGTTTTCACAGCAAATTCCTTCATAATCAGACCCACAAAACTCTTCCTGTGTGATAAACACATGATAAAAATAATGTCAGCTCAGTTATTAGCAGTAAAAGTATACAAAATACTGAAGTATAAAATAACTCACATTACCTTAGCAGGATTCATATGGAAGATGGAATGAATAGTTTTACAGGCACCAACACTAAACTTGTGAAGGCTCGATAACACCAAGGATGATAACTATAATGATACAGTTCTAAAATGTATTATTAATATATAAGAATAGCAAAAGTCCACAGCTATAATGATAACAGCACAGAGAAACGAGATTGTTGGAATCACTTTCAGAATTATTTTTTCCAGCTGATGAATGATAAAAAATACTCACAGCCAATCAGAATCCTGCGTTAAAGAGCTCAAGCATTTAAAGCGACAGATGACAAAACTACAGCATGCGCTTGCATAATAAACAAAATGATATCGTCCGCTGGTTTGGACACTGATGTAGTTATTGTTAAAGTCATCTTAACAGTTATCTTTCGTAAATGGGCCCTTAACTTCTACTTGTTGTTATTCAACAGGTGTTTTTTTTTATTCAACAACATTATCTTTAGGAACATATTTCACTTTTTAAATAATTAACTCTGACTTATATTATGTCTTCAATGCATAATGACAGTAATCGTCTGCACACATACACATTCAAATGCGCATACTTATAGACTAAACACGTAAATGAATGGAAAGAACGCATTAAAAGTCTTCTGTTTTCAGTTAAAAAGGTAAATTATGCTAATAAATTATGCAGCTGAATCTTTTACTGTTTTGAATAATTTTTGATTGTAACCAGTTGTTGGAGGTTTGTATCACGAATGTTGATGTAATTTTGTGGTGTAATTTTTACACAAAAGATGTTGTACATTTTAGAAGATCTCACACAGATCTAAATGTTTTCAGTGTTAATGCATTACAGTGATCTGTTGAAACAATTTTTTACAAAATTTTTTTTCATATTCGTTAGTGATTCATTTTTATAACTGTTTAAGTCAGTCATGAAACTACTGAAAAATCAGTTCCCTTTCAGTCGGTCACTCTTGACATCACGTCCGAGATAGACTGACGAATTGGGATCTCACTAGAGAGGCCAATCTACCTCGAGTGTAACTAAAACGAGCCCAATGCACACTGACATGCGATATTTGCATCAGCTGCGCCACCCCACAGTGCGGGTATTTAATGAGCAGCAGGTGCATTGCATACTTCAGCTTTCCGCTTCGGAGCAGAGTGGGTTGTTTGTTCTGCTCAACAAATCTACAAACAAGAGAATAGTTTTTCTTTTTCAAGTCAAGTTCTTCTGGGAAAAAGCCTGGCTTTGTTGTTGGTGTTGGTGAGACGGCACTTCAAGCGGTGGCCAAGCCTCTCGTTTTTTTTTTTGCTTGCTTTCTTTGTGCCCTTAGAGTAAGCACAAGCATCAAAGGCTGTTCTCACAGCTGGTGATGGTGCGTTATTCAGAGCGCAAAAAAAAAAACGTACATCGGTTACTAACGTAACCTCGGTTCCCTGAGATACGGAACGAGTACTGCTGTATGGGGGAAAGGTCTCCTTTTCCCCGATACTGAAGCCTTTTTTTAATAACGCAGTGTAACTGCATCGTCAATGGTTCACTCATAGAAAGTTGTTGAACCAATGACGGGCGCGGCCCTAGCTGCGCGACCTATGGCGACAAAAGCGCGCGAAAGAAGCCCGCCAAAAAGGGCGGGGCTTACAGCTATATAAGCAGGCATTTCGCCATAGGATTTCAGGTCATACGACTGAAGCGACGACACTGAAGCCGACAGCCCTCGTGGCACGGCATAAACGCAGTACTCGTTCCGTATCTCAGGGAACCGAGGTTACGTTAGTACCGAGTACGTTCCCTTTCGATACTTCACTCGTACTGCGTATGGGGAACGAATTCAACCGCGCCGTGCCACGGCAGGGAACGACTGAACTTGTCATAGATACCGGCGAGGGGAACTAGCGGACAAGAGAGAGGGCCGGAGCCGTCTGAACCCAAGTGTTACACTTGCCAAAAGGCGGGGAGCTAACTCCCGAAGTGGCATGAGGCGGAGCTCGATAGAGGCCGCTGAGTCATACCGAGAGGACCCGAGCTTGCAAGGTCGGGATATCCAAGTTGTAAAATCTGACAAAAGTGGACGGCGAGGACCAGCCGGCCGCCTCACAGATGTCTTTAATGGAAACCCCACTGGACCAAGCCCAAGAGGAAGCCATTCCTCTAGTGGAGTGAGCTCTAACTCCCTATGGGGCAGTTCAGGCCCAAAGAGGAGTAGCAGAGAGCAATGGCGTCGACTATCCAATGCGAAAGACGTTTTTGCTTTGAGACCGAAGACCCTTTGGTGCGGCCGCCAAAGCAGATAAAGAGCTGATCAGATTGCCGGAAAGGCTGTGATCGCTCGACATAGATCCTCAATGCCCTGACAGGGCAAAGTAATTCCGGCTCTCGCTCGTCCGACGAGGGGAGGAAGCGCTGAGAGGGAAATGATCTGTGCTCTGAAGGGAGTCGAGAGCACCTTAGGAACGTAGCCATGCCTAGGTTTCCAGAACGACTTTGGAGTCGTTAGGCCCGAATTCAAGGCATGCAGGGCTCACAGAGAGGGCCTGCAAGTCCGCCAACACGCTTGACCGATGCTAGAGCAAGTAGCAGAGCAGTTTTAAGCGTTAGGGGCCTGAGGTCAGCTGACTGCAAAGGCTCAAAGTTGGGGACCTTTGAGGGCCCTGAGGACCAAGGAGAGGTCCCAGGTGGGGAACAGTGAGAGGTCGAGGTGGATTCAATCGCCTAGAACCTCTCAAGAAACGCGTTATAAGGCTGTTCCGACCCACTGAATTTAGCACATCGCCTGGGGAGGTTTTCAGGCTCCCATCGAGGGACCACAGGTGCAGAGCCCAGAGTTCTGGCTGGGGATGCCAAATCGTCCCGTTCGCCTGAGAGAGGAGGTCCTGTCTCAGGGGAATCGGCCACGGGGCTTCCTTGGAAAGCCTGAACAGCTTCTGAGGACCAGACTTGGCTTCTCCAGAGCGGGGCCACTAGGAGGACTCTGTGTCCGTCTTCCCTGAGCCGCCTGATGACCTGAGGGATCAGGGGCGATCGGGGGAAAGGCATAAAGAAGGGTGCAGGGCCAGTTGTGGGCCAGAGCATCTTCCTCCTTTGAGAAATAAATTGGGCAGTGAGAGTTGTCTTCTGAGGCGAAGAGGTCTATCTCTGCCCTCCCGAAGAGCTCCCAGATCTTGAGAACCGTCTGGGGGTGGAGCATCCACTCGTCTGAGGGGACGTTGCTCCGGGACAGCACATCTGCTCCCAAGTTTGTTCTCCCGGGTATGTGAGTCGCTTTGAGCGACTGTAACCTCGGTACTGCCCACTCCAGAAGACGCTTTACCAGTGCGCATAAGCGGCTGGACGAAAGACCGCCCTGGTGATTTATGTATGACACCACCGTCATACTGTCCGACTGGACTAGGACGTGGCGTCCCATGAGGTGTGTCTGGAACGCCCGGAGGGCTCTGATCACTGCCAGCATCTCGAGGCAGTTGATGTGCAGATGGCTTTCCTCGCGGGACCACGAGCCGAAGGCCGGTCTGCCCTCGCAAAGAGCGCCCCAACCCGAGTTGGACGCATCTGTTGAGAGCACCGTCCTTCTGGACACCGCCTGTAGGGGTACTCCATGACTGAACCATACAGGGTTCGTCCAAGGTTTCAGGGCTGCTAAACAAGCCCGATTGACCTTGAGACGCAGGCGGCCGTGCCGCCAGGCGTGAGGAGGGACCCGAAACTTTAACCAGTATTGCAGAGGCCGCATTCGAAGGAGGCCGAGCTGCAAAACCGGGGAGGCGGAAGCCATCAGCCCTAGCATCCTCTGGAAGAACTTCAGAGGGAGGTAGGCTTTGTTCCTGACCGAAGCCGCGAGCTGCTGAATGGCCAGGGCGCGCTCTGGCGAGACTACTGCCGTCATACGGACTGAGTCGAAGACTGCCCCCAGGAACGTGATACGTTGGCTGGGAAACAGTGAGCTCTTGGCGAAGTTGACCCTGAGTCCCAAGCAATCCAGATGGCTGAGGAGCACGGATCTGTAATGCTCCAGCTCGGCTCGTGACTGGGCCAGAATGAGCCAGTCGTCGAGGTAGTTCAGAACCCGGATTCCCATCTGTCTCAGTGGGGAAAGGGCCGCGTTCATGCACTTGGTAAAAGTGCGTGGAGCCAGAGACAGCCCGAAGGGAAGGACTGTATATTGGTAAGCCACACCCTCGAATGCGAATCTCAAGAATCGCCTGTGATGGGGGGCTATCTGGATGTGAAAGTAAGCGTCTTTCAGGTCCAGAGAGCAGAACCAGTCCTCGGTGCAAATCTGAGCGAGGATCTGCTTCAGCGTTAACATCTTGAACTTCCGTTTCATGAGGGAGAGGTTCAAGAGTCTGAGATCTAAGATGGGTCTGAGACCGCCATCTTTCTTGGGAACCAGGAAATAACGGCTGTAGAATCCCGACTGGCTCTCTGAGGGGGAGACTATTTCTATAGCTCCTTTCCTCAGCAGAGTCGTGACTTCGGCTCGGAGGACATGAACGTCGTCCGAATTTACTAAAGTCTGAAGCACCCCGCTGAAGCGCGGGGGCCTTCGGGCAAACTGCAGCGAGTAGCCTTGACTTATGGTCCCCAGGACCCAACTTGACACTCCGGGGATGGCCTGCCAGGCGGACCGCCGGTCGGGGGCCCGTACACCGGAGAGAGTGGAAGAGGAAGTTTGCTCTTTCTTTGAGGAGGTAAAATATTTATAGTGTTCGCCATGAGAACGGCGTTTGGCATGGACACAAATTTTTTGGGCCCAGTTGGCGCAACACTGAACATATCTCCCACGCCCGGAACTAAACGGGGCGGAGGGGAGACAGAACGAAGGAGCTTTTGGGGTGGTCTGGCCTCGGCGGGACTTTGCCCCATCCTCTTCCTTCCTGGATGATCAGGAAGACTTAGGAGGCGTCGGGTCCAGCGAGATCTTAGGCCGTGGTCCCTGACGTCTCGGGAAGGAGGAGCGCTTTGTGGGGCGTGAACGCTGGCGCTGTTCCTTGGGGGGCGCTGCTTGAGAGGTAGAGGGTGCAGGCTTGCTCTGCTGAGCCGGCCGCAGGCCTGGGGCGGCTGGAAGCAGAAGCAGAACTGGAGCGCTTGGGCAGGAAGTGTCGCATGGCTTGGGACGACTTCTGTGCTGCAGTGAAGCGTTCAGTGAAGCCCTCTACCGCTGGCCCAAAGAGACCGGAGGGAGAAACTGGGGCGTCCAAGAAGGCCGTCTTGTCCAGGTCCTTAATTTCGGTCAAGTTGAGCCATAGATGGCGCTCAAGCACGACCAGGCTGGCCATGGATCGTCCAATGGCTTGGGCTGTGGCCTTTGTGGCACGCAGGGCTAAGTCGGTGGCGCTGCGGAGGTCACGGAAGGCAGGTGCATCGATGCCGGACTCGTCCAGGGAGCGGAGGAGCTTGGCTTGAAACACCTGGAAGATAGCCATGGTGTGTAGCGCTGAGGCAGCCTGGCCTGCAGAAGAGTAGGCTCTGCCAGCCAGGGCAGAGGTGGTCCTGCAGGGCTTGGATGGAAGAGCCCTCTTAGTTTTCCAGCCCACAGCCGCGGGTGGACAGAGGTGAGCCGCCACTGCTTCATCCAGGGGTGGTAGGTGCTCATAGCCCTTCTCTTCAGCGCCATCCACAGTGGTGAGAGCTGACTGATGTGTAGTGCGTAGGCGGGCAGAATAGGGGGCGCGCCACGACTTCGTCAGTTCGTCGTGCACCTCTGGGAAAAACGGGGCAGAGCGTTGACGAGGGGTCTGACGACGACCTGGCAGGAACCACTCGTCAAGCCTGCTACGTGAAGGCTCTTCTGGTGGGGCCCATTCGAGGTCCAGTTCCTCTACTGCCTTGGAGAGGACGCGGAGAAGTTCGGCGTCCATCCCCGTCCTGCAGTCAATGGGTTCCAGTGAAGGTAGGTGGGCGGGGTCCTCTGGTTCACCGGCCCATCCTTCCGTCTCGGAGGCCGCGAGAGACATAGAGTCATCAAGCGGCTCTTCGTCCGATCCGCCGAATGAGACGAGGTCGCTCGCTTCTGCAGAGGGACGCAGGTCAGGGCGGGAGAATAAGACGGGGGACTGCTCTCTAGATGGAGAGGGTGAGGCACGCGGGGGCTGAGCCGACGTGAGCTCGCACAACTCCGGGCGCTGAACCGCTTTACCCCCGCTGTCTCTTCCTCGCCGGCTCGCGGGAGGAAGAAGACGGGAGGGCGCGAGCGGCGGGACCGCCTTCAGAGAAGAAAGCGATCTGCGAGCGCAGAGAGGCTAGACTCATGCCCTCGCAGTGAGAGCATGAGGTCCCGGTGAGCGCGGCGTCCGCGTGGGGCTTGCCCAGGCAGCCGACGCACTCATCGTGCCCGTCATTGTCATGCAGAGGGGCTCTGCATGTGCCACAAGAGTGGCGCGGCATTTGCAGCAACGCCGCCGCCGTGATAACGCCGTTTGGGGTGCTCTTTTAGAGCGGCGAGGGCCGCTGGAAGCTCTTTTAGAGCGGCGAGAGCCGCGGGAAAAAGCTCTGATAGGCGCGCCGGATGGCGGCAGGAGACGTGCTGAAGGACGGCCGGGAGCGGGAAGCGGGCGTCTCGAGAACGGCGCTCGGGGCGGCAGTCTACGAGGGCACCAGCGTCGTCCGGCGAGCTCAGCTCAATCCGCTGCGGGAGCCTCTTCGACGGCGGCGAGAGCTTGCTTCAGGCGGCGAAGGCTTCAGCTCGGAGATCAGCGAAGAGATGCGATGTCGTCGCTGAAGGAGAGAGAACTGAAATCCTATGGCGAAATGCCTGCTTATATAGCTGTAAGCCCCGCCCTTTTTGGCGGGCTTCTTCGCGCGCTTTGTCGCCATAGGTCGCGCAGCTAGGCCGCGCCGTCATTGGTTCAACAACTTTCTATGAGTGAACCAATGACGATGCAGTTACACTGCGTTATTAAAAAAAGGCTTCAGTATCGGGGAAAAGGAGACCTTTCCCCATACGCAGTACGAGTGAAGTATCGAAAGGGAACTGTTTTTACAGCTGGTATCAGTGCGCTATTGAGAGCGCTAAAAAGCTGTCATTACAGCTGGTAAGAGGGTGCCTTCTATGAGTGTGAGTGCACACTGCAAGCTGCAGTTTTCCCTGCTAATGTTGCCGCGGCTATTTCCCCCTGTGTGCTTCAGCACCAAGATAGAGCAGTTCCCTAAACGAGCTTACACGGGTGTGATTTTGCATCTGTATCCCGTGTGTTTCTGAATGCGGTTGTTACCTGGCGCCTGGTGATGGTCATGATCATGACCTTCAGTCCGTGTTCGGACCCTTCGTTTCTTCGGGCAGGAGTGCCCCTGGAACAAGTGTCCAGGCCTGCTGTGGTGTTCACAGATGCCTTTGCCACCGGCTGGGGTGCCACGTGCAACGGGCATGCAGTGACTGGGGTTTGGACGCAATCTCAACTGCATTGGCACATCAACTGCCTCAAGTTGCTAGCAGTACGTCTTGCACTGAGCCGCCTAAAAAAGCTGCTACAGGGCAAAGACGTGCTTGTCCGTACGGACAATACTGCGACCGTTGCGTACATCAACCGACAAGGTGGTCTGCGCTCCCGTCGCATGTCACAACTCATCTGCCATCTCCTCCTCTGAAGTCAGAAGCATCTGAGGTCGCTTCAGGCCATTCACCTTCCTGGGGTCCTCAACCGTATGGCCGACGAGCTATCATGAGCTGCGCATCTGGGAGAATGGAGACTCCATCCCCATGCGGTCCAGATGATTTGGCGTCATTTCGGAGCTGCTCAGGTAGACCAGTTTGCCTCTCCAGAAACCTCTCACTGCCAGTTGTTTTACTCCCTGACAGAGGGAACACTCGGCATGGATGCAATGGCATGCAGCTGGCCCCAGGGCCTGCACAAATATGCAATTTCCCCAGTAAGCCTACTCGCATAGATACTGTGCAAAGTCAGGGAGGACGAGGAGCAGGTCTTACTAGTTGCGCACTATTAGCCCAACCGGACTTTGTTCCCAGAACTGATGCTCCTCTCAAAATCCCCTCCCTGGTGATTTCCCCTGAGAGAGGATCTACTTTCTCAGAGATGGGGCAGCCTATGGCCCTCTCTGGAAGAACCTCTGGAAACTCCATGTCTGGTCCCTGGACAGGATGCGGAGGTTCTAGGTGACTTACCCCAAGAGGTACTTAACACCATCACTTCGGATCAAGCACCATCTACGAAACACGCTTTTGCTTTTTGGTGGAACCTGTTCATCAAGTGGTGTTCTTCTCAACAAGAAGATCCCCTGAAAGTGTTCGATCAGAGCCGTGCTTCCCTTCTTGCAGCATGTCTGGAGCGAAGACTGTCTCCATCCAACTTCAAGGTGTATGCTGCTACTATTTCTACATATCACAAACCCATAGAAGGCAAGTCGATTGGGAACCATGACCTGGTTGTCAGGTCCTTAGGGGGGTGAGATGGTTAAATCCTCCTCGTCCTCCCTCCATACCCTCTTGGGACCTCACTCCAGAGCTTAGAGCACTTTAGAATGTCCCATTCGAGCCCTTGCAAGACTTTGCTGCTGGTTGCATTGGCCTCCATCAAGAGGGTAGGTGACCTGCAGGCATTTTTGGTCAACAAATCCTGCCTAGAGTTTGGGCCAGGCAAAGCCCACATGGTACTGAGACTCCGGCCTGGCTACTTGCCCAAGGTTTCCACCACTCCTTTCAAGGACCAGGTGGTGAACCTGAAAGCGCTGCCCCTGGAGGAGGCAGACCCAGCCCTAGCTTTGCTTTGTCCTGTCCGTGCATTACGAATGTATGTTGACCGGACACAAAGCTTTAGGACCTCAGACCAGCTCTTTGTCTGTTACGGAAGCCAGCAGAAGGGAAAGGCTGTCTCCAAGCAGAGGATGGCTCACTGGATAGTGGATGCCATCGCCTTTGCTTACCAAGCACAAGACGTACCCTGCCTGCTCAAGTTGCGAGATCACTCTACTAGAAGTGTTGCATCCTCCTGGGTGCTGGCACGTGGTGCCTCACTGACAGCCTTCATGTTGAGCCAGTCTCCTCCTGTGTTCTCACCTCAAGTGGTCAGAGTAGAGGTCTACAAAGAGGACCCGAGACCCGAGTACCCGGGACCCGACCCGGGACCCATACGGGTTCGGGTCTATATTTTAAATGGTCAGACGGGTCCAGGTCAGGTCCCAATCTATTACTTCGGTTCCCGGGTCTGTTTAACATTGTGTGTATACCCGAGCCGATGGGAGTCAGTCAGCGCCGTGCGTGTGTTTTGTAACTTGCAAAGTATGAGCCGGGAAATAAGGTTAAAAAAAACACGAGCGACCCCAGCCATCAGAAGCGGAGCGGGCGGAGTTAAAGCAAGCAAACGGTGAACATCGAGTTTTCCTATTCCTATTGTGTGCAACAGTAATGCAAACAAACTTAAAATCTCAAAAACTGCTAGTAACCTTGCACTCTCGCATTTAAATAACATATTTCAGATCATTAAAAAAATCTGAGATGAACTATCACATGAATGTTTTCTATGACGCTCAAAATGCGTTTAAAAGTTTATGTTTCAGGTTGCTCCAGCTAACGTGCATGTGTCTCCTGCAAGTGCACTTTCTTTCTCCTATTTTTATAATAATATTATGAATGAACCGTCTTGTTATATCTAAAGTTTTGGTCAGACTCGGCTCAGAAAGCACAGAAATTATCACAAATAATTAATGCTAACGTCAGCGGCCATATCACTGAACAAGCAATCGTTATTATTCAAAAGGACAAACAGTCAAAGTTATTTTATTATATGAGTTGACTCAAGATACAACAAAATGCAAAACTGCAAAGTCATATTTGTCATCATGACAGCAAGTGGACTTTTAAAGCTGGAATAATGAGTGGATTAAGCATTTCATTCGGCAAGAGAGGAATAACATGGATGAACTTTCTTGGCAAGGAGGATTGTGCATCACAGTCAGGTACAAGGGAGAAAGCTACTAACGTTAGGTAAGACAAAACGTTTTATTTTCGCAACTTGTTTATTGACTTATTAATAGCAATTTGCTGTGGAATAGACCTACGTGCCGATCGGGTCCAGTCGGGTCTGTGTCTTCCCGGCCGGGTTCGGGTCCAGCTTTCAAATAATAGATGGGTCCGCGTTGGTTCCGGGTAGTACATTTATGGCATTTCTCGGTTCTGCACGGATCCGGGTCCAACTTTCAAAATAATAGTCGGGCCCGGGTCGGTTCCGTGTAGCACATTTACGGGTCTCTTCGGGTTCGGGTATGAATTTTTGGACCCGTGAAGACCTCTAGGTCAGAGACACCGAGAGACCCCAGATTAGTGTCAGCTTGATGCGCCCTACTTGTGCGCTTATTTTCTCCAGAGAGTCCCTAAGTCTCTGCCACTTGTAGCCTCCTCCTAAACCGGACGAGAGCCACCTCAGAGACTTCCATATGAAGTACGGCCCTACCGGGTTAATCCATACGCATATGCGCCACTAGAACCTCTTGTGGAGGGTGTAGCTTCCCGCAGCGGTCCTTTTCCCATGGGAAGGGTACGATTTCCCAGTGTTATCCAAGTTCACTGTGTGGGCAGTGTTCCCCTTCTCTGCGTAAGCCCTGTCCCATCTTAAAGAGGGATTAGCTTGCTTTCTCAGAGCACTGGAAGGGGCAGCAACTGTGGCGTTTTGGTAGGGATCCCAATTCATCTGCCTATCTCCGACATGACACCGAGTGACCGCCGGGTCACCAAGTCATCGGTTCGGCTCCTCAGCAAAAACCTGAAGTATGCAATGCGCCTGCTGCTCATTAAATACCTGCACTGTGGGGCGGCACAGCTGATGCAAATATCGCATGCCAATGGGCATTGGCTCATTTTAGTTACAGTCAAAGTAGATTGTTCTCTCTAGCAAGCTCCCAATTTGTCGGTCTATCTCCAATGTGATGTCTCCATTCCCTCCTTCATACGTAACTGAGTCATTGTTTACAGCATTGGTTTCATGCATGTGTTCATTGTCTTGCTGTGAATATTTCCTTTAAACAAAATTTGGAACTAAAATTTATACAAAGCTGATGTTTACATGATAGAGTACATATGTCATACTACAAAGTCATATTGTGATGTGATGTACTATATGCATCTTTTTATTATTAAACATTTTATATGTGTGTGTTTTATAAATCGGAACACGATAATGCTGCTTGTAAATGAGTTTATTTGAGCTGGTTCTCCTTTGAATTAGTTCAACACACATACAGGTTGCAAGATATTTTATACTCAACTTTTTCCTTTAAGAATAAACCATTTAATTTCATTGAGACTCATGCTAGATGCTCACAATCACTTTTTTTGTAATTTGTAAAGGTATGACCAGTGCAAAAGAGAAAGGAGAAGAAAGTAGCCACGCCACTGGAATACTAAGATCCCATGAAATCCACTGACATTGCTTGTGCTTGTGCTTTTTTTTTTTTTTTTTAATAGCCAGTATGCTTTATGCCACATCCTTGAACCATGATATTCTACTTTCTAGTTGGCTGCAAGTACGTTTGATTGAACAGTCTGTGTCAAAAATACTGAGTTTTTTTGGAAGAGAAAGACTGTAAATTTGAAATGTAAATGTATCTTAAAACCACAGATTAAAACTCATTTTGATTTCATGTGGTCTTTAAAAGATATATTGTGCACATTAGTATTTTAAATGTCCAAAGTATGTTACATTGATGTTAAAAAGACTTATGATACACTTCAGTTACAGAAATTGTCATTGTATTTTGATATAAGCACATCTGATGAAAACAGTACAAGACGTGTTTTGACAGTTAAAAAAAAAAAAGATTTGCCAGTTATGAAAGAACAACACAAATGTATACTTCACTCTTCATATCTGCTGCAGATGAAGTTGAGTTTGTCAGTCTCAGGACGGCTGATCCAGCGCTGATCTCCTCCAGACTGAACTGCTCCAGATCTCACTGCAGACTCACAGTTCTCCATTGCTGTGCCGTTCCCTGGAGCCCAGTTCTGAAAGCACACGGTGTCTCCGCTCACCCAGTACCAGATGCCCAAAACGTAGGAGTAACGTAAACCCAACCACACCACCGCAGAAGACGCCCGTTTAACCACATTCATCACACGACGCTGCATCTCTTCTGAATGAACCGAGATCAGATCCACATGATTCTGTCTGCAGTATCTCAGAGCTTCAGACCACGTCAGATTCTCTTTGATCAGAATCAGTTTATCTGGACACAAAACAAACCACAAGAAAAACTAGAGAGAGACTGATCAAAAACAACATGCAGAACAAACACTGTGGAGGAATTTGTCATGTCAGACATGTAGTGTGAACTTTGAGATATATGGAGGTGACTGATTGTGTGTTTTGTGAGGATCTGCTCACCTTTATAACACACAAAAGGATACTGGTCACTGCAAGGGATGTCATGCCAGAGTCCCTGAATCTTCTGATCAACCACTGTACAGTTTTCAACTCCTCGATAATTATCAGGTTCACCAGTATTCCAGTATCTGAATGAGGAGTTACTCTGATCTGACCACTGCCATGAGTCTCTGAACAGACCGATCCAGACACCACCAGATATGTGACTATCATTGATGAACTTCTGAAGCTGTTGACTCTCATTCTGGTTCCTCACACTGACCAGATCAATGTGATTCTGTCTGCAGTAACTCTGAGCGTCTCTCCAATTCTTCGTCTGATTGACAAAGACGAGTCCTGTGTTCACTTTAAGAACAACAAATGGAAACAGATTCATGAATCAGTTTGTTCATTATTCTTATGCTGCTTTATGGTTTGGATGTGAATAAGAGCAGCAGTGGAAACATCAGAAACACGTGTCATTCAAAGACTGTTTCTACAGCTGATGATATATTAAATATTCACAATATATTCATGATGATTTTGTCAATACAACATTAAAGGGTTAGTTCACCCAAAAATAAAACCTGTTTCATTTATTACTCACCCTCATGCCGTTCCACACCCGTAAGACCTTCGTTCATCTTCGGAACGCAAATTAAGATATTTTTGTTGAAATCCGATGGCTCAGTGAGGCCTGCATAGCCAGCAATGACATTTCCTCTCTCAAGATCCATTAATGTACTAAAAACATATTTAAATCAGTTCATGTGAGTACAGTGGTTCAATATTAATAATATAAAGCGACAAGAATATTTTTGGTGCGCCAAAAAAACAAAATAATGACTTATATAGTGATGGCCGACTTCAAAACACTGCTTCAGGAAGCTTCGGAGCGTTATGAATCTTTTGTGTCGAATCAGCAGTTCGGAGCACCAAAGTCATGTGATTTCAGCAGTTTGGCGGTTTGACACACGATCCGAATCATGATTCGACACGCTGATTCATAACGCTCCGAAGCTTCCTGAAGCAGTGTTTAGATATCAGCCATCACTATATAAGTCATTATTTTGTTTTTTTGGCGCACCAAAAATATTCTTGTTGCTTTATAATATTGATATTGAACCACTGTACTCACATGAACTGATTTAAATATGTTTTTAGTACATTAATGGATCTTGAGAGAGGAAATGTCATTGCTGGCTATGCAGGCCTCACTGAGCCATCGGATTTCAACAAAAATATCTCAATAAGCGTTCCGATGATTAACGAAGGTCTTATGGGTGTGGAACGGCATGAGGGTGAGTAATTAATGACATTATTTTCTTTTTTGGGTGAACTAACCCTTCAAATAACATCTGTGAATATTGTGATCATTTTCAAACTCTTTTTAATTCTCCATTATGTTTCCTTACATGAAATATATTTTGATCATGAACTCTCAGAAGATTTTTAGCATGGAAAAGGATATGACAAAGTTAATGCATTTGGTCTTTGCGGAACAGATCTGCTACTCTGCTGCTGCTACAGAGCAAGTATAGAAACTTGCTACTGCCAATACATATGCCGATATGCTGCTGCGAGTAAGACACAGTGTTGCTGCACAAATAGCATATATCAATAACCCCCCAACAAAACTGGAACAAGAGATGACAATGCCACCAAATGTGATGCTGCTGTGAGCATGAAAACATACTGCTGCTATACATTAATACACTTGAATGATCCCCCATCAAAGCAGAAGAGATGAAATTTGGCCCCGAAAACATGAAAAACTATCACCAAGACATGTACTGCTGCTGCTCCAGAGAGCCATGAGAACCGCATGTTTGCTGTCTATTTGTGTCCGGGCCTGCTTTGCCGAATGGCTTACCACTAGTGGACTATCGCTTGACCGGATAGCTTAAAACTAATGACTTGGCTAAAAATGTGTCTGGGGTTAGCGAAGCCCAGAAAAATTTACTAGTGGCTTAGCAGTGTGAACCTGGGTGTTGTACCCAGGTTTATTTAACTAATGACCTAAATAGCTATGTATCCCTGAGCCAACTTAAACTTACCTAAGTCAGGTCCTTGAATCTGAAGTTGACCAAGTTGTGGGAACCCTTTCAAGGACTTTTCAGGTCCAATGTTGTTTATGCTCAAACATGTTTAAAAGCTTATTTTTTCAAGCTAGGCCAGCCGATGTGCATGTGCAGTCCTATGCGCGAGTCTCAGGTTCTTATGGAAACTGGAGCTTCTGACAGCGGCTGGAGTGACGCAAAGATTTTACCAATCAGTGATTAGCTGTTTTACTTATAAGGCGGGACTTATTCCACCATATTGCGCGTTACAGTTTCTCCCATTCATAAGTAATAGGAGTGAACTTCTATATCTGTAGTCTAAAGACTACTCTCTTTACAAACACAGAAAACTGTCACTCATCTCACCCGTAGCGATCTCAGAAATCACTGCTACATCAATGAGCTGTCCACGCTGCACAATGACCTCCCATTCACATCTGTTGTTAAGGCAAACACTCCAGCGTTTTGAGCAGTGAGTGATTCTGACAGATATATACACATCAGATGGCCACACCCAGGATCACTCCATGTTCGTGATCAGCCACACTGCCCACCGCTGCAAAACGCACCGCAAATGGAAACAGTGATGATATCCAGAGCGCAAACACAGATATCAATGCACGTTTACCAATGGACCATTTTCACAGACTGTGATGACGTGATTTAACAGTCATCAATATCGTAAATCCTGCAAAGTTTTTTATATTTTCATTTTTTTTTTTAAAGTAGGTACTTTTATAACACTATACTTAGTATTATATTACCTTTGCATCAAATGACAAAAATCTAGTTAACGCTGCTCTGAGGGTATTTCTAATACAGCAGCTATGTGAGCGACGGTAAAAATTACATCTTTCTCTCGTCTGACAGCCGTTATCAATCACTCTCTATTTTTTTCCTCTTTTTGAAAGTTGTGAAAACACTATTGTGGAGTTTTTCTTTTGCTACTTGAGCAAATGGAAACACAAAAAATATATTTAATGTATTCTCTCATTCACAGCTATAGAATTTTACTCAACTATGACAACTTCCACTTCTGAGAAACCCGGAAATGTGAAAAGGGTCTATTATATAAATACAGCATCAACTAGGGTGCCATTCTCTAGGTTCAGTTGAAATTATGTTATATAATTCTTACATGACAGCAGTGAAGGCAACTTACCTTAACCTCTTAAGCCCGAAGTGTCCCGCCGGTGAAAAAAATTCATAATCAAATTACTAAGCAACCACTGACTGCAATGTGCTGGTTGCATATAAACACACAACGAAGAAGAATGCTCTCAAATAAGTCTTTACTTCATAATCCAGTGGGAAAATACAGATCCAGGCAGGGAAACAACACAACACTCAAGGCATACGAGACCCGACAATGAACTAAAGGAAGACAGGAACTTAAATGGAGGGCCAGAGAGCAGCGGATGGACCGCAAGTCCGCAGTGGAGGTGTGACGATGTCCGACCCAGGAGGAGCCGACGTGCCGAGGGAGCCCAGCGAGGGAGCTCACTGCTGACGACGAGGGTGGAAGGAGCATAGGTGTAGGAGCCAGGTCGACAGGTCGAGGCGGAGTGGAGTGCTCTGAGGCCAGAGGCGGAGCCACGGAGGAGGTGACTCCCAGCAGTCCCGAGGTGGATCCACGCCACTGAGAGGAGGCGGAGGAGAAACTGAAGGGCTGATGGGAGACAGCGATGGCTGGGTGACAGGCATGGCTGGGGACTGGAGAGGGGCTTGGAGAGTGCTACAAAATCCCACAAAAAATAGAAAAGTCTCAAAATAGTTCAGAAGAGGTGGTAGAAGAGGTGGTGGGAGAGGGAGGTTGGGCGGGGCCAGAGAACTAGATATGTAACATACAGATTCAGATGGTAGCAGAACAGGCAGAAGATTAACCTCTCCTAAATCAAAACAGAGATCCTCAGTGCTTGCCAATAACTCACTCTCAGTGGCGGAAGGGTGGGGCTCACTTCCATACCCTCGTATTCCACAAGAACTCCCTCGGCGACGGATGGTGCAGCCGAAGTCCCTCTCACGGCCTGCGGTGGGCTCATGCTGCCGATCCTTGCAGTCAGGGTGTTGATGCCTGGGCACTGGGTAGCTAGTGGGGCTGGTGTCGTCGTCATCAACGATGTCTACTGTGAGCGGCAAATCACAGGACACCAGCACCCACTCTATGTATTCGGTGAAGCTCCCTCTAGGCCCTTCCCCGGACAGCTGCTCTTTGGTGGCGGTGTTGAGGCCGGCATATAGGAAGTTGCAGAGGCGGTTGTCCAGGAAAGTTGTAGCTGGTAGGAGGCGGAGAAAATCTTCCAAATGTGCCTCAGGGGAGCAGTCCTTTTGCTCAAGGCATAGCAGTTCGACTGCTATGAAGTGATCCATGTGCAGAAAAACAACAAAACACGCCGCTTATCATTTTTAGGTCGGGTCTTCTGTAACATGCTGGTTGCATATAAACACACGACGAAGAAGAATACTCTCAAATAAGTCTTTACTTGATAATCCAGTGGGAAAATACAGATCCAGGTAGGGAAACAACACAACACTCAAGACACTGACAGGAATAACACAAAATTGGTATCATTTTAAAGCTTAGAAACTGCATCCAACCATTTTGTTCAACTCTTAACAAGTCATCACTCTAAAACGGAGTGTACCGCCACCTAGCTACAAAAAAAAATTAATAATCACATTTTTCAAAACTCCTGCCTTGATCATCAAAAAATAGGTGTCAGCTTAAGAGTCTGAACTTTACAATGAATGTAGCCACTTTGATTGACTTCTAAGTACTTATTTGCTGAAAAATATTTTTTTTTTTAAAAAATCATATTTTATGAAATATTTTGTTGTACTATGTACTCCAAAGTGTCAAAAGCATCATACAGCTCAGATAATCATGTGTTCTATGTCATTTGAAATGTCTCACGGAGTAGAATACAACAACTTGAGTGAGTTTTTGTGAAGCCCCGCAAGACCCATATGTGAATAATATACCGATGTGGCATTTATGTCACGTTTTGGCTCGTAACTTATCATTATTTACAGCAGATTCTCACGATTAAAATGAGTCCAACCTCAGCATAATCCAATAAGCCAATCACAAGATTTTGTTCACAAAATTACAACACTGTTTGCTGTTTATTTGCAGTTTCTCAGCATAAAAATGTCCAAATTTATTATTTTTTTATTATTATTTAAACATTTCCTTTCAAACGATACCAACCTTTTGACTCTCCTTGCTGTAGTTTTGGAGTTACAAGTCTTTACTTTTTAAAACAGGGCTTAAGGGGTTAAACCTACTAATAGCTGACGATAAGATATCCGATTAGCATGAATAGCTGTTCATCCTGTAGTTATGAAAATGGTTAATGTTCAAACATTTTCTGCTTGAAATGCAGCTGCTTGCGTGCTTCGTATGTAAATATTTGAATACATTGTTTGCATTTAATCATAATAATGTCATTGCATGATCGATTCATTATCCAACACGACTCTTAACGCAGTTAGCAAGACACACCGTGTCTAATGATATGTCTGCTATGTTCTGTTGATATTGCAATTTGATTTAGTTATACATGCTACTGCTGCTGTACAAATCTAGGATTGCTGTAGCTCCGTTTGATATTCGAATTTCACTTTGAAGAGTTCAGCAAAGCTTATTCCTGTATCCTCATGCATCTAACATTGTTTTGCTTACTGCTGCAGCATAAATGCAATAAGCATATGCGCTAGCTGATAACATGCCCAGCAACTATCTCTGAGCATTAAACAGGACTGTTAACATAACACAAATTAACCTCATGTGTGGCTACTTCGTAAGAAACCGATAAAGCAGACCATGCAAAAATGCAGTGATATAGCACAAGAAAACCGTTCACTTATCTATAGATGTTGAATGTAACCGGCCATTTAAATGTGTGAGCAACAAGCTCATTGGCTGCAGAAGTGACATGGACCAATCAGCTTGTGCCAAGTAGTCAATGCTGTAATTATCATCAGCTTGCACCATCTAGAGTTTCATGACTGAACTATGTATATTCATTACAATTTATGCTGACCAAAACAATGATATGATTTGATATGAATTCATAATTTACAGTATAAAATTTTCTTTAAAATAAATAAAATAATTCTCTATGCTCTCTAATGGTAGATTCCCACAGTTTTGACAACAAAAGATCAACAGGCGTTCAATTAAAATCTTTTCCAGTCCAATATCGGTTTGTCTCTATACAGAAATTGACTTTAAGTGTTATCCACTATATTTATGAATACATTAAACAGTATAAGCAATTATTACTGCATTCAAATTTTGTACAGACATTGCATCTTTCTATAAAGTATGTTTATTGTCATTGTATGGAGCTGCACTCACTGTTGTTAGATGAATTGCAGATGAAAGTCAGGCTGTTACTACATGAAAAATCGTGCCATTGTCCATTTCTCGTCACAGCACACCTCTCATCTCCGTTATTTGGTTGTTTAGGTCCCCATTTAAGATAGTGCGCAGGATCACCTGAAGACCACTGCCATTCATCAACACCCGTCTTCTGCAGCCCAATCCAGACACGTCCATCATTCACACTCTTCTTCAGCTCGTTCATGTCGTTCATGTTGTCAACGGTGGCCAGATCTGTGTAATTCTCTCTGCAGTATCTCTGAGCTTCAGTCCAGGTCTTGTTCACGTTTATAAAGTGATACTGACGCTGAACACATTCAGATACGGAGCAGAGAGCTGTGAAAGAGAGGGTTTGATTTAATGCTTTTCATAACAGAGTCAAACCTGATGAAACTATAAACCATAAATAAAACAACAAACACACTCACCAATGAGAAGAAGAATGAAATATAGAGTTTGCTCCATTTCTGAGGAAGAAACACAGTGAAAAACTCAGATATCAAACATTCACAGATTCTTTTTGGAGTAAAATATGACAATTTCAGTTAGTATCTGAACAGCAGCATGAATTCACTGTACATAATCATTCAGACAATATTAACATCTCAAAGTCTAGTTGTGTTTGAAGAATGAACATGTGAGTTGTTCTTACTTTAGAGGTCGTGTGTTTCTGTCCTGAGTCTGATGTTTCTGTCTGCAGCTTTAAACAGTGTGATTATTATATCTGCTCTCGTCCCTCATTCATCATCATATCATTTGTTTATTACTCTGAAAACCCCTTTTCATATTCACTTCCTCTATATTTGTGTATTGTGTAACTCTTTCCCTTTATTTGCCTATTGACGTCTGTGTCTTTAACAACTAAACAGCTGCTTTAATGTTATTGCTGGACTGTATAACTCGTGTCACATGCCTGTTCAGTTTGACATGTATGTTTGTACTTCTGTGTTTTGTGCCACTTTTTATTGGCTGTTGTTTGAACTGAACCCACTAATGAGCTGATTGATGAGGGTTGAGGTAAATAGCGAAGACAGGTGATACTGGTTACTGAGAGCTTTTAAAACCCTCTGTTTGAGGCTCCAAAAATGTATTTGAATGATGAATTATCCCTGTGTTATCACTTACTGCTAATGTAATTGATAAATTTTCCAAGGACTTTGCCCTAAATGTGATCGGGCAGACCAAATCGCAAGTCGTAGAGACTTGAAACTTTGAGGGCTGGTAGTACTCACACCATCTCATAACTCCTGAACTGTTAAGTGTAGACTCAAGTGTTGTATATCGTTGGAATCCTTGGGTCACGGTGGACATGATGCATGCCTCAGGTTCCCTCAGCGAAATTTTCGGGTATTTTGGGTTCTTTGAAAAACCTACTTTTGCGAACTAGTCATAGGTTTTTGACCCAATCGGAACCAAACCAGTGCAGCAAGATTCTCTGGAGTCTGATTGTCAGTAGTTATCAAAAAAAGTTAAAATTCCGATTCACAGTCTCCAAGGGCTGCCAAAACTTTCGAAGTCGGTGGAGCCACTTTTACTAACTCGTGTAAGCGCTCATTCTGTGGTCGTGTGAAAAAGGATGTGGTGACTGGCACCTGAAAACATGAAATAACTACTTCACCATTAGTCCAATCGACTTAAAAAAATGGCATACAGTGTCTTCGTCCGAGGTGCCACGACTGTTGATGAGGACATTGATGTATCTGAAAGAGCATGTCCGCCGTCGGCCAATGAATTTTGAGCAGCTATCAGACAAGGTTATCGGAGGCCGATTGGAACGAATCTCTCTGGGCCTGTTTGACTCACAGCCCTAGAGGCCTCCGAGAAATTGGCCACCGGGGGGCGCCTTTGTGTTTTTCACGTGCGTAAAGCATCGTGTATCGCGTAATTTTTCACACACACCCACGACATTCATACCACGAGGTAGAACTCCTCATTCTGAGCAGCTTTGCCTCTAGGAGTCATTGAATTGTTCGTTAAATATTGGAGATCATTTCAAAAACCAACTTTGGTGAACTAGTCCTAGGTTTTTGGCTCATCCATGATAACTTTTAAAAAGCTTTAAAAACTATATATTTCTTATTGTAAATTGCCTGTATTCACTGTAAATGGTCTTTTCCATCTATGATCGAGATGGTTACAGACTTGTTAATTAAAACATACCTTTTCACGCTTGTGCTTAAAGGCTTTAAAGCGCTTGAACCCTGATAATTGCTGCTCGCAGCTATGTTTTTTGTTTATTATTTTGGCCTGAACCCCTCCTGTGACCTGTTGCACAAAGCAGGTTTGAGTTTCTACCCAGGTAAGTTTGATTTCAGTTTGAGCAAACTCTGGTTTTTCGGGCTCAAGAAGGTGGTTTGGTTTTTGGCGGGTTTCATTGGCATGGTAACTTGCGCTACATGGCTAACCTGCGCCGGAGCAGGTTCCATTCTGGGTTAGAGATCGCAAACCCAAATTTGACCAATCAGCTGTGAGTAAAGTGACAATCTGATGCAATACAGCCACTCCCCCTGTCTCTCTCTCTTCAAATTACGGCAGATTAGAGTGAAAGAAATTCAGAGACAAAATTGCTCATTTTTTGCTGCTAATAATTTGTAATATTTATATGATATGAATTACAATTATGTATAATTAATGTAATATATTCATATTATATTGACAATTAATATTAAACTTTGCTTTTAAATTAATATAAATATACATGCATTAATATTTAAAGCTTTTTAACAGATTAAGTTTACGTGTATTCATTTGAGCTCTTTGTGAACTTATTATTGGGCCTATTTGTTTGAATCACATGCATTGATAGTCAGATTCTTTCAGCTGCCTTCTGAAACTTTCACTGCCGCAGCAGTGTTTATTCCTGCATTGTAAATGTGTTTAATTTCTTATTTTCATAATGATCTCTTAATCTTCACAAGAGAAGTGCATTGTGCCGGCTCTCTCATGAGAAGTGAGTCAAACGGTATATGTTCCTTGTGATCGGCTGTTTGCAGCACGTCACACTTTCAGGTGCACGTGCTTCAGAGTGCACGTGGATCAAACCAGAGTTGACAGAGAAAGTTTATACCGAGCGTTGTTAGCCTGTTGAACCTGATTGGATTTGTCAACTCTAAACCTACTCTGAAACTCAGAGTTTGTTCATCTAGCTTCATTCAACAGGCCTCTGAAGATCCACACTTTGTGAATAAAGCATCATTCTTTTGCGATTATACTTTCACCTTGTAGTGATTGTGCTTGTGCTGGGACAGGAGAGGGGACATTGCCTGTAAAAATCATAGTCCCTTATTTCTTTTTTATTTTTGTCATCTTTTTTTCACATTTTTGTCACATCTCCAACCCTAGACTGGGGAAGGCGTGCCGAGAGGGAGAAACTTTATTGCTCTTATGGGATATCAAGGGTTGCTTTCATTCCCCTGAAGTTCATTTATAATGTTAGTAAAGGTTGTTGGACTCTCATTATCCCACTGAAATAATAACATCATCTTCTGCTGCTGCTGTTTCAGAATAAATGTCTTATTATTTCCTCTAAATACTTGTGATTGGCTGGAATGCGGACATTAAAACATTGTTACATTCTTAAGCATTCATCTCTTTGTGAAAAATCTTATATTGTTTAATTTCATACTCCTGTTTACTGTTTGTTTTTTGTTTCGTTGTTTATAAAACGAACACATTTGCATGTAAACACATCCTCATCACTCATTTGCTTATGCCCACACCACATTTAGACATTCAGGGTGGAGAATATTTACATCTCTGACGTGAAACAGGATAAACAGTGAGTGTTATTGTTCTAGTCATATTTCATTAAATTTCAGAGTCAGGATCCTTCAAAGTTCACGAAGGTTGAAGTGAATGTTGTTAAATGAGACGCTCAACCTATGGCAGATTTCCTGTTTGCGTCACCAGCTGTTCCCGCCCACCGCTGCTGTTGTTCTTAGCTACAGTATTTCAAATGGAAAGATGTCAGCCAATCACAGCAGTGGGCGTTTACACTGAAGTCTCACACAGACACGCCCCTTAAAACAGAGCGTTCAAATCAGAGGCTAAAATCAGGGTAGGAAAAATGCCTTTTATTTCTAAATTATGACAATTGTTGATGTAAAAAGCATACTAACATTATAAGTGCACTCCAGGAAACATTATACAACAATAAAACAACGCAGTTCATGACCCCTTTAATAATCACATTAAAATCACCTTTTCTGTACACCCACTCTGGTCTTCTTGCGCTTGAATGGTTTAAAGTCATATTAAAATGCATACAAAGGAATCGATAAGAGGAATTGAAATTGTAATTTTATAACAAAGTATCAGATTCCAGATTTTCATTTCCCAACCATAGACATAACTGTCTGTAAATACTCGCCACGACGGACATTTTGATTCATCGCACAGCCCTACTGCTGTTGAATTGTTTGTCAAATGCGTCACCATGCATGAAAGACACATGATAGAGATACAATATAATTTGGCAAGTCAGCACAGCCATCTAGTAGGCAGTCATTGCTGTATTTTAACATTATTATGAGAACGAAAAAGGTCACAATCTCTGCGATTCACTCGAAAGATAGATTGTGGACATCTTCAAGATCAATCAAAATATAAACTCGTCAGATTTCCCGCCCCTAATAGAGGTTTACTATTTAAATTAAAACGTGGATGAAAAAGACATATTGTATGACATTCCTTAAATATGGTTTTAATAAATGTAATTATTAAGGTACATTTTTCTGCAGAATAGCAAAATATTTCGGTCACCGAACCAAACTTTTGTTTTGGTGGGTTGCGGTGAAGATCCGTGAGTTTGTGTGTGTATTTGCCAATAGTTTTTTTAACTTTTATTTTGGCGGGTTGTCGTGAAGACCTGTGAGTTTGTGTGTAGCCCTGTCCAAATACCCACACTTGCAGTCTTTGCACTTGAGCACTTGTCTACTTACATGACGTATTTCCTGTATTTGGCCCAAGTGTTCAAGTGGGCGTGAAGATCTCAAGTGTGCATGTAGAATCGTACCCGATGGGACACACTTAGCAAGTGTGAAAATGTTAGTCCAGGTAGCGGCAGCGGTTCTCGTTGTTTTTTTTCTTACTTACCACAGAACACATCGACGCAATAATGACGACACAGCTGACCTAACTTTGATTTCTGAATTTCGGGTATGTGAAATACAGTTTATTAAGTTTTTGTCCGTCTAAGAATAATACACGTCACTCTGTTGGGAAATTTAAACATATATATCATGTATATTTAAATTTATATGAATATTTAATTTATATAGGTATAATTGTTCTATTCTTAGATGGACAAAAACTGTATAATTTGTAAACAGCAAATCACAATGACAGTTAATAATTAATAAATGCGTCTTGTGAATTTAAGCAAAAGCACCAAGATATGCAGTGATAAATACTGCCGTGCCTGTTATTCAGCTCTATCTAGATGTACATGCTGATATGCATTCAAATTTTCGTCTTTGTCGGACGGCAATGAACAGTTTAATCCAGCTGATGCAAACAGGGGACCATGGTTGGGGACGCATGTCTTTGCCATGCCCAAATCAACGGTTTGCCTTCATGTCCACAAGATTGTGAGGGAGGGTAAAGTCATAAGGTACCCACCGAGAGATCAGCTGGACAACATTGGTCAAGGCTTTGCCCGTTTGGCACAGCATGATGCCTTCAGTAAAGCAGTTGGTGCCACTGATGGGTGCCACATTCGCATAAAACCACCAAATACACACAATTACAGTTTCATTCAATCCAAATGCAGGCAATATGTGACGATACAGAACGTTTCAATGACACAAGGATTTTTAAAAACAGCCCAATCTACCCACCTAAGTGGTATTTTCTTTTAGGTGATGGAGGCTACCCCTGTCTGGAAACACCAATAACAGTAGTCACACCATACAGGATGCCACAAGGGAGAGTTCAGAGAAGATTCAACCGTCATCATTCAAAGGCACGTTCAATCATTGAGCGTGCCTTTGGTATCATGAAAACATGGTGGAGATAAACCCTGTTCAAAGCTCTGGAGGTCAAGATCTCTTTCTGCACAGATGTTGTGCTTACTTGTGCATTTCTGCACAACATGTGTGTCACCGGCGGAGATATTCTGGAGCCAGAGGACGATCCCACTGATGCTGATGATGATGATGAACCAGAGGACAGAGAGGGCCTGCAAGAAAAGAGTGGAGCTCAGATGAGGGACAGACTGTGCACTCAAGTGTCTGCTGCTCACACTCTGGCTCCACAGTTGTTGGATCATGATTATTTGTAATCAGGGATGCAACATACAACAAGATTACCGTCTTAACAGCTTCTAAAACTCCAGATCTGTTGCAAAAAAAAAAAAAAAGAGAGAGAGAGAGAAAGACTTTAAACAGACTTTTTTTTTTAAGTTTTCATTATAATATACAAGTTAAATTCCAGTCTTCTAATGTGAAAAATAAGTTATGGTTACTTATGGTTTTGGTTACTTCAGTACTGTTGTTGTACTTTTTTTGTTCATCTCAAACAAAAACACCAGTTATTGAACAATGATTAAACAACTGAATATATACATTTGCTTGTCATTCCTTTGTTTTCGTGTCTGATAGATGAATAATAAGCTGATGATTTGCATCAGGAATGGTGGATAAGGGAAACATCATACCTGCTGCTGAGGACTGGTTATCTCCTGGTGGGGACTGAGTAATTGCCACTGAAGGCATGTCACAAATTTTTGGCCCACCCGATACAAACAAATTGGCTGGAGTAACAGAAGCTGTGATCAAAGCTGAATTTTCAGCATCATTACTCCAGTCTTCAGTGTCACATGATCCTTCAGAAATCATTCTAATATGATGATCTGCTGCTCCAGAAACATTTATGATTATTATCAATGTTGAAAACAGTTGTGTACTTTTTTAGGATTCTTTGATGAATAGAAAGTTCAAAAGAACAGCATTTATCTGAAATACAAAGCTTTTGTAACATTATACACTACCGTTCAAAAGTTTGGGGTCAGTAAGAATTTTTATTTTTATGAAAAGAAATTAATACTTTTATTCAGCAAGGATGCATTAAATCGATCAAAAGTGACAGTAAAGACATTTTGTAATGAATCGTCACAGGCGTTGGGATCCATTTGCATGCTTTATTAGAGTAGAGCGTAGTCGTACAGGCAGGGTAAATCAGGGGCAAACGGGTACAGCAAAGAAGAGGCAGTATCGTAGTCAACAAACAGGCAGTGGTCAGGGCAGGCAGATAACACTCACAGATCGGTAAACAAGGCAGGGATCAAAGGCAGGCAGCAGAGAGTCGTAAACGGGTAAGCAGCAGGTTCAGTAACAGACAATCAGCAGGGAAAACCGCTCAGAAATGTACACCGTGACAATACAAGACTTCGCGAAGCATGAGGGTGACTGGGAGTCTTTTATAGTCCGGGTTATGGGAAACAGCTGGCGAGATAATCAGTCCAAAGCACGGGATTGTGGGTAATGTAGTGTGAGTGCGTGTGTGTTAGTATTCGGGCGAGGGCTCCCTCCGATGGTCAGAGGAGGGTAACACGGAGTTCGCCCCTGTGACACATTTATAATGTTACAAAATATTATATTTCAAATAAATGCTGTTCTTTTGAACTTTCTATTCATCAAAGAATCCGAAAAAAAATAAAAAAAATTGTACACAAATATTTTGTACATTTGTACACAATAAATGTTTGTTGAGCAGCAGATCATCATATTAGAATGATTTCTGAAGGATCATGTGACACTGAAGACTGGAGTAATGATGCTGAAAATTCAGCTTTGATCACAGGAATAAATTACTTTATAAAATATATTCAAACAGAAAACAGTTATTTTAAATTGTAATAATATTTCACAATATTACTGTTTTTACTGTATTTTTAATTAAATAAATGCAGCCTTGGTGAGCAGACGAAACTTCTTTTAAAAACATTAAAAATCTTACTGTGTCCAAACTTTTGACTGGTAGTGTATATTAACAGATTGTTCTGATTAAATGACCTGCCTTATTCCTGCACAGTGTGTTTCAGTACTGTACAGCATTCATTAGTCTGCAAATAACCCACAATCTCATTGGCTGTGAATTCGTACAGACAAATAAATTTCCATCTTGACCACATTAATTTCCATCTTGACCTTCACAAGGACACTCCTGGGGCACTTTATTCAAAAGACAAGAAGCAAATAATCACTAATCGCACCAAGACGGGTGAGTTAGGGAAATGAGTTAACTAGCAAACTGAAGCAGTCATTCCAAAACACGCTGATAAACATTTCTGATAAAATCCATTATCTGTAATAATGATGTTTGCCTGGTTTAATACAACACAAATTTTGCTTATCAATAGCTAAATGATATAGAGCTTAACATATTGATATCAGTGGAGTGCAGTGGTGTTGTCAGTAAAATGTCACATTTGTCACACGCTGATTCATAACGCTCCGAAGCTTCCTGAAGCAGTGTTTTGAAGTCGGCCATCACTAAATAAGTCGTTATTTTGTTTTTTTGGTGCACCAAAAATATTCTTGTCACTTTATAATATGAATATTGAACCACTGTACTCACATGAACTGATTTAAATATGTTTTTAGTACATTAATGGATCTTGAGAGAGGAAATGTCATTGCTGGCTATGCAGGCCTCACTGAGCCATCGGATTTCAACAAAAATATCTTAATTTGCGTTCCGAAGATGAACGAAGGTCTTACGGGTGTGGAACGGCATGAGGGTGAGTAATAAATGACATTATTTTCATTTTTGGGTGAACTAACCCTTTAATATTATAAAGTGACGAGAATACTTTTTGTGCACCAAAAAAACAAAATAACGACTTTAACAATATCTCGTAATGGCCGATTTCAAAACACTGCTTTGAATCTTTTGTTTCCAATCCGTGAGTCGGATCGTGTGTCAAACTGCTGAAATCACTGATTCATTGCCTCCTCTCACATGACTTCCCCCATTCATTCTCAATTATCCCTCATCAAACTCACCACATGCTTTAGGAGGTCTCTTAAATCTCAATGAGCTCAGGGGAGGCAAGAGAGACGCAGATCCTGCTGTAAACGGAAGCTCGTTTCCGCCACAGAATAAAAACTAAAAAAAAGGGAATTGCGACTTTCTCTAACTTCTCGCTATTCTAATTTTTATAGTCAGAATTGCGTTATAGAACTCACAATTCTGACTCTCAATTGCGAGTTTTTATTTCACAACTAGGGTTGTAACGATATACTGGTATGGAGGTATGTATTAAATAATAAAATCCAGAAGAATCAAGTCAAACCAGAATTTCTGAATTGTAATAAATTACTAATGAGAAATATAAGTTATTAAATTAATCGGTTATTAAATTTAATTGATTTTATGTTTTTGATTATTGAAATTTGAATAAACAAAACAAATAAATGCTTTTGTTTATGATAAAGCATTTGTTCAAACAAAAACTGAATTGGTCATTTTAACTCACGATAATAATTGATTGTTTAATACCGTATACCGTGATATTTGAGAGGATTATCATACCTTGAAAATCTCATACCGTTACAACCCTACTCACAACTCTAAGAAAAGAATCACAATTGCGAGAAAACTCAGAATTGTGCGATATCACAATTATGTAAACTCGCAATTGCGATAATTTTTTTTTTTTAATTGAGAGATAAAAAGTTACAATTAGGCTACTTTTTTTTTTTATTCAGTGGCAGACAACCATTTGAAAATAAAAATATTAGTCAAAGACAAAGTCAATGAACAACAAAGTACAAAGAAATCCATAACACGTAATAGATATGTGGCAGGTCTTAGGGCTGAAACGATTAGTTGACTCCGCCTAAAAAATTGACGACATATTTTTGTTGTCGAATAGTCTTTTGATCTCATATGATCTATTTAAGTGCCTGCAATAACGCGGTTTGACCACAGATGAGACAGATCAGATTACTTTTGATATAAAACAAAGTCTCAGCTTTTAAATTCTGTCAGTTTTACTACGGGATTCAAACAATACATGTGGTTTTGGCGCTCTTTACCGTGGCGTGACAGATCGCTGTAGCGCCTCAGGTCAAGCGGCACGTGAACCTATTATCTCCTCTTTTCTGCTATTACAGCACAAAATGAACATGAATGAATATTAAAAAGTATGTTGAAAGATACAGTACAACTTACTGGAATGAATCCAGCTCTAATGTACATACTCAGATACAAAAAAAAACGTATAGTATAATGCAATGTAAGTCGCTTTGGATAAAAGCGTCTGCCAAATGCATAAAAGTAAATGTAAATATAATGTAATCACTTAATCAGAGTTTTAACTGCAGAAAGACCACAATAAAACAGCTTGCAAACTAATGTCACAAAATATTACATTTACCTCAGGAAAGCCATTCAGTGACCATAAACTCGATAGTTAGTAAAGAAGAAGAAGAAGAAAAAAAAAATTAGAGAGGAGCATTTTTCAGAAACTTTTGCACAATATTACATATTCATATTTTTACTCTTATTAAAAAGTTATTACAATTCCCAGACTTAATAAAAACATAGTATGTCATTTTAACAGTATTTTTTAACAAATTCATTAAAAATACACTTTCAAAAGCTGAAGTGATTTCCTTGTTTTAATTATTAGTTAAAATATAACTCAGTATTTTAACTAATTACTTGTGGAATAATCAAACAAAGCATACTGATTAACCAGTACAATAATCGATGATTAGTCAACTAATCGTTCCAATAATCAGTAGATTAATCGATTATCATAATGGTTTGTTGCAGCCCTAGCAGGTCTATTAGTCTGCATTTACTCTTAATGCACACATTTTGACCTCAGAATTTTTTGTCCAGTCCAATGCTGGTTATCACCAAGTCAATCAACACAATTTTGGATTCAATCGCACATTTAAATAAGTTAATCATTCCCAAAACTGCAGTGTGTACTTAACAACATGAAAAATAAAACTTTTTTCGAATTGTGAATGGGTTTATACAGATAGCAAACAAAGAGCTTTCCCTTTATAATCACTGCAGCTGTCAATCACTTCAGCACAAGCTCTTTATCTTCCAAGCTTATCTTACCAATTTATCTTCCAGAATCTGGCAGCAAGTTCTGGAAGATCATCATCTCTGCAAGTTGGACTTCTCAAGATAGGAGATGGACTAAATATGAACTCCTAAATCTTACTGCCAGATTCTGGAATTCATCTTCAAACAGTGGTACAAGATGATGTGGTGCTGGTCCTTCAAGAGTCACTCGTCTATAAAGCCTAAAAAATAATAGTAATAATAATAATAAAACAAAAAAAATCTTGTATTTTATAACACTTCAGTATGTGATTCTTATTAAGTGGGGGTGATTTTTTTAGGATTCATTACCTAACCCAAGACTCTGAGATCCTGGTGGCGCTGGAGACTAAAGTGTTTTTAACAAACAATTATTGGCCGATATCGATACCGATATTTGTCACTTCCTCTCTTATTTCTCTAATAAAATAAACAAATGTAAAATAACACTACATATTCTTCACTGTATAAATTATATACATATTAATCATTCTTTATTGTAACAGACTTTGTGATTAATCTTCTAATTTGTTTTTGTATACATTTTAATATTTTTTGTAAGTTTAAATATGTATGAGATCTCCTTTACTAAGGCGGGACTCTTATTTTGACGGGTTCTCTCGTCTACGGAGCTATAAGGGTAATGGAGAGCGCGCAGTTCTTCAGAGATATTTTGCAGATTTGAAGTTTGTCAGTTTATTAAGCACCCCCTGAAAAGGCATAAGATCTGTATGTATTTGTTAACTGTTGTAATAAGTGTTTTGAGTAATTCGATGTATGTTGATGATAATGCAATGGAGAGAGAGAGAGTTTAATGCGCACTTCTTGTGCTCTGTAACGTTTAGCTTTTGTGGTGTTTTTTGTGGTGAAAACGGATGCAATAAACTTAATAAAACATCAGTACAATTTTGGTCATCAATTGGATGGGGTCCGCTACACTTATGAAAGTTACAGAAGTTATTTATAATAGCGTGCGATTTTCTTGTCTTTTGTTATTTGATTAGCATTAAAGCGCAGACGGCAGCGCTAGGATTAGCAACAGACATTATACAGCTCAGTTCCTTCATGCAGTTAATTAATAAACCATCGGTTTGTTATATCAGCTTTTTTCCTGCTACAGCCGATATGCCGATGGTTGTAAAGTGAACAAAAAAATTGGCCGATAAATATCGGCGGCCGATTCATCGGTGCATCCCTATTTATAACATTAGGTAACTGCTGCTAGTGGCTAAACATCTAAACAAGACTAAACATCATCATTGAAAATACTACTCTCAAGTGTCAAAACTCAGCATTCCTGAACATCGCACTTTCTGCAATGGAAATTGTTTTGGGCCAGTGATAAACTCTGTTCTCTGCAAAAGAAGAGTCATAATGAACATGAATGTGAGATGATTCAAAGAGCTTCAAATGGAGGAGCATCTGATTGTCATGATCATTTACAGTACTTACATTAGATTAGCCACCTAGACATCTTGAATGTTTCTTAACTTTTTCATAATCTTTTTGTTTTTCAAATTCAATTGAAAAAAATGTGATCTCAGACTTTACACCACTTTTTTATATTTCACGATGAAGATTTAGCAAACTAACTATTAATTCTCTTAATTGAATTTAAAACATTGTCATACTAGTGCAAAAACAACATTGCTTTAACAAAAACATTTGTGCACTATATAAAATACGAGTTAATTTTAGAAGAGGAATTTAAAAGGAGAATGGATTTCATGAACAAAATCAATCAATGTTTCATGAAGTACTATCTTTCTGTGACACTGTATGCTTTGCATATCACTTTGTCCTTCATTTACATGCTCCACAAGGACATTCACTTTGCGTATCTGACAGTGAGATTCCCTTCTTAACGTAGATAAACCATTTAAAGAGGACAAGACTGAGAACTTCGAAAACATCCTGATAACTCACTATCACTACAGGTAGGCCAAAACCTCATCAGTCCTCCGTCTGAGACTCCAGTTTATCTGTTTAGTGGTGATTATGCTGTACTTTTATGTATGTTTTGTTATTAATCTAGTGTTATGATTTCTCTTTTCTGAGCATCAGCTGTTCTTGTTGTAGATAGACATGTCATTTTACTGCATTATTTTCTTATATTTTCCTAATTTGGCTACACAGCAAAGAACACGTTATCCATAAAACATGAAAATATGCAGTTTTTCCTTATACAAAAACATTTAACCCCAAATCAAGTCAATTTGTTAACTATGCATATGTATAATATGGATATTTGTGAACTAATTTTGTATTTTTATATTTTTTCCAGTGATAAAACTACTGGCAAAATGATAGACCAAACTTGGCTTCATCTTCTTTCTCTTTCAGGTAAAACATTATGCTAAATATTAAAACAGCATTATATATATATATATATAAAAAATTACATAAAATTAAGTAAAATAAGAACAAATAAATTGCAAACACTACAGAAATTAAAGTAATCAAATGTAAAATAACACTGGATAGTCTTCATTGTAAAAATTAAATACAGATTAATGCTTACAATTAAAGTTATAAAATGTATTCAGTCAAATGCAAAAAGTGATTTTCTTTTTCTTTTGTACTTTGATTAACCTGTCAGACAGCAGCAGGAGTCACTTTAAGAGTTTATGCACAGACTCAATATACTGTTACACAACATGTGTTTTCTTTACGAAGGTGTTCTCTTTCTCCCCTATTAACGTTCCAAAGCTGTTTAACAGAATACTCGCCGAAACGGGCATGTTGACATAATTTTCTATGTATTTGACCGTTTAAGCACAGTAAGCCACTCATTTTGGTACTTGTGACTCACAAACTGTTTCAGATTGAGAAACGGCTTGCGCGATCCACAAATATAGGTCAGTGGTGCGTGCGCATTTGGTCTGAGAGCGAAACCTGCGGGAATAACTAAATTTATCCGCAATACAAACGCTATTTATCCAGAGACGAGTGACTGAGAGGAAGCGGGTGTGTCACTTCACCGTCAGGGAGAAGAGAGCTGGCGTTATTGCCGGTGCTGCTGGTAACAAAACGGATCGGCAAGATGTGAGACTGACCGACCACCAATCTGGGCCGATCATGAGGAAAATCGGCTGATTCCGATCCCTGGCCGGTCGATCAGTGCATCTCTAGCAACAATGACTGTATCCAAAAAAGGAACAAAACATTATTGAACAAAATTGTTAAAATACAAATGTATAATTCAAGTTTCATAGTTTCATGTAATTTTAAATCATTACTTGTGATTAGGGCTGCAACAACTATTCGATAAAATCGATAATAATCGATAATGAAAATCATCGACTCATCGATTAGTCGGGTCTGCCCACCGTGCACTGAAAACATCTGACAGTCGCGTCAAATTACAGCACTGAATTACGCATTTTTATGGACAAAATGCATCTAAAAATTGTGGAGGAAACAGAGTGAGCAGCTGCGGGAAAGGTACGTGATCAAAGCTGATCAAAACATGAGAATTATTTATTTTAAGCTTCAAGCTAATGCATTAGCGTAATGGCTTACCCCGTCAGGCGCTTTGACAGATGCACCAAAAAGTTTATTCCACAGCTATATCCTTATTTGTAAATGATACAAATTCACGCGAGCATTTACATTTTGCATAAAGGCTCGTCCTTACAGTCTGCGTTAAACTTGAAACTTTACTGAATGAGCGCCGGCGCGCACACCTGCGTCAGAAACGGGAGACAATTATTATTCAGGGCAAAAATATTCATTTTGCTGAAATATCTGTTGTTCAAAGTTAAATTAAGATTTAAAAGTCAACATGTCATTCAAGTATTTTATGAGAGTAGTAACTGTAAAGGGATAACATGTAATTGAATATAAAAGTAAGACGTTTCTTATAGCCTATAAATGACAGTAAGAGTGATTGTGTCCAGAGTGAATGTGTGTGTTCCTGCAAAACATTTATCTTAGCCTGTTGGTTAACACTGAGTTTGTGTTTTACTTTATTATCTTTATTACCATCTTCATTTTTAATGTAGAGTAGAGATTTAAACTATATTCACTATATACAGTGCTAAAGTTATTAGACATCTGATACTATGGTGTGCGCCACATGTCAGGGCAGCCTAAACTAAAGTGCTAAAATCATTTTTCATGTTTCTGTAATGGTTAATCCTCCAGTATGTGTAAACACTTTAGCTACAGCAGTATATCTAAAGCTACAATATATTTATTGTTGTAATCCATGAATTTACTGTTTTACAAGAAAGGCAGGAAAAGGTAAAGCACTTTATAGTTTGTTTGTTTGTTTTTCAGATGCCTAAATACAGTCAATAAGAACAGAGACTGTTATTAAGTTTTTTCTGATATTATGTGTGAATATTATTTAGAAACTATTTAGTTGTTTCAGTATGTTGATTTAGTATTTTCCTAATAAATGGCAATACCATTTTTAGCTTTAAACAAGTTTTTGATAGATTCCCAAAATATTTGTGTTATGACAGGTAGTGTAATAAATTAAGCACTGTATGTTTTCATAGCATTCAACTGGCACATTTATTTGAAGTACATTGGGCAGGATGTGCAATAGTGTGTTTTTTGGTCAATAAAATAAAAAATAAATAAAATTAGGATTTTTATACGATTAATCGAAAAAATAATCGGCCAACTAATCGATTATCAAAACAATCGTTAATTGCAGCCCTACTTGTGATGAAGTTTATAATAATAATAATAATAATAATAATGTGGATGAACTTTTTATCCAGAGAACGTTAACGCACTGCAATTGTTGTTTTAGACTTAGAACAATATTAAAATTAAATCCTTATTTAATCTTGGTCGAACCATATTTTAAGTGCTCTATTAGGCTATTTTAAAGGTTCCTAGTTTTGTCTTGGTTTCTCCAACAACAGGTTTACATCAAGGTCAAAAAACATTTTAATTTTCTCATAAATTTCTCATATATTGCAGCATCAGCTCTTCTCTCACAGTGTCTGAGACGGATTTGGTCTCTCTAAACCCTGCCTTTCTGAGAGCTGCTCTGATTGGTCAGATGGCCCAGTCTGCTGTGATTAGTCAGAAACCAAAAGCTCATTATCATATCTGAATCTCAGCACAGTGATACGAACAGTAACGATGACGTCGGTTTTACCGTATCAATCTCATCAAAGTGGATTTGCTTCGGCAGCAGAAAACAGCGTCTTCTCGACATGAACAACACGAACCAAACTCTTCCCGTCTCAGATACAACTACAGTGATTGAGGGCGGGGCAAAGAGATGCTGTTCAGCCAATGAAGACCAGAGGCGGGTATTATGCAAATTAGATCCAAACCTACATAGGTTCAGCAGGAAATAAGACTGGAATTACTGATGACGCGTTTCAGCAGTTCAGAATCGATTCTTTTGGGAGAAAAAAAAAAAAAACACTTTGATCTTTGAAGCTTTTACATACACAAACAGCTTTATTACACACTACATGAAATATATTTGAGAAAGCATAATAGGGGCACTTTAAAATCAAGATGTCCTATTAATCAATCTACAATATTTTACCACTGCTTTAAAACAGAAATACTGCAGTGACTAATTTTTTTAAACATCAAGCTTGTGAATATCAAAATTAAAAACGATGATCAAAGGTGTCAGAATAAAAACAATCCATCAATATAGAAACGAATTCATTGAGTGGCACCTTTAAGGAGACTGGGAAAAATAAAAAATTTAAATAAAAAGCTAAAAACCACTGTGTTCTCTCGACAGGACTCCTGTCACTAACTCTGTGTAAACCACATGAATATGTTCTGATCAAAGAGTCAATGTCATGGGAAAACGCACAAGATTACTGCAGAAAAAACCATATCGACCTGGCCACAGTTCAAAGCGATGAAGACTGGACGAATCTGAAAGAAGCTGCAGACGAAGAAGGGTTTTATGGATGTGCCTGGATTGGACTCTACGATGACATCAACAGCTGGCGATGGTCTTATCAGGATGAGAGACTAGAGTTTGAGTTCTGGAATTCTGGCCAGCCGAATAACGACGGCGCAGGACAGCAGTGTGCCACGATGTATGTTAGTGGAGTCTGGAGTGATTACAGTTGTGATAACACAAAATATTTCGTGTGTAGCGACGGTGAGAAACACTCTGTATTGATGCTCATTTCAGTGTATGCATTTATTACATTTACATTTATTTATTTATCAGACGCTTTTATCCAAAGAGACTTTCAAATGAGGAATACATGGTATGCATGAAGACATTAAGGGTTAGTTCACCCAAAAATGAAAAACAGTGTAAGCTAGTGATTATTTTATAAAGTTATAAATATGGATATTTTTTCTTACAAAAACACATCGCTTCACTTCAGAGAGCCTTTATTATCCCCCGGAGCCGTGTGGATTACTTTTATGATGCATAGATGCGCTTTTTTTAGCTTCAAAATCTCCCATTATAAAGCTTGGAAAGGACAGAATATTTTTTTATTATAACTGAAAGATGAAACTCATATACACCTAGGTTGGCTTGAGGGTGAGTAAATTAAAAGTAAAATTTTCATTTCTGGGTGAACTAACTCTTTAATATAGTGACTATTATGATTAGGGGTAAAATTGCATTATTTTGAAAGGAAATGTAATTTACAGTTCAGATGTTGATTCAGAAGCCAATTCAGTAAACGATTCGTCAGACCGATTCAAATCACTCGCTTGAGTGAAAATGAATCATTAAAAGAAGCTGCTCAAAGGAGTCATTTGTTTATGAATTGGACAACACTTCAGTTGTGCTTGTTATTATGTGCAACAACTCAAAAGGATGTATTATTCGGTATATCATCCACCTCTAAATTTATATAATCATTTCATCACACAATGACCTTAACTCTTGTCTAAGATCTACAATTCCCACTCAGAAATTGCAAGTAAATTTCACAACAAAAGAAATGCCAAGTAACACATTGAATTAAACTGAAATAGAGTTCTTGTAAAACACTTATTTACAAATTTGAAAAATAATTTTTACGTTGTAAAATAAAAAGTCTTGAATTGTTTGTAAGTAAATGAGAGAGTTTTAATTTTAGGGTAAACTATCCCTTTAAACTCCCATTTTATCCCTGCTTGGTCCATGTAAACTACGGAAATAAGTAACTATGGAACAGGCTCACACCTGTTAAACCGGAGAATATTAATTTGTCATGCTTTTGATGTCTTGACTCTGTTTTCCACAGAAAATACCAATTCAACAGAGAAAATGGTTTTAATCAAAACAGAAGAGACATGGCTTGATGCTCAGAAGTACTGCAGAGAGCATCATACAGACCTGGTTACCATTAGGAGTCAAGATGACAACAACCAGATAGCCAACTTGACAAAAAATGTGACTGAGGCCTGGATCGGACTGTACAGGGACAGTTGGAAGTGGTCAGATCAGGCCAACTTTACTTCCTCAACTGATCGCACCGTTCAGAAATTTATGGGGGGCAAAGAAGATTGTGCTTGTACAAATTATCGAGCTGCTGAGGACAGATACTGCACTGACCTTCAAAACTTCTACTGTAGCACAGGTAGGTCTGAGCTGGACTGTTTTGTATGTTTGTTCTTTTGTTTTTTGTTGACAAACTGAATAATACAATATGACTTGAATAAGGGAATCATGAGGGAACTTCGAAAAGATTTCATAAAATTTACTGAATTAAAATACCAATTCATTTAATTTTAAAATAAAACACTTACTAAAAAAAGATAAAATGTGGTCATCTACATGTCATGTGACCATTAACCAACATCAGAGAACTGTGAACATAACATGCAAATGTTATTATTATTATAAATGTACTTATTACTAAAAATATATTTTTTAATACAATGCAAATGTGTTGTTTTACTATTTCTTATAAATTTAAAAATGTTACTGAAACTGAAAATAAATAATTCAATAATAAAATAATCAACACTCAAATAGCTAAAACTGACTTGTACGAACATTAAATTAATAAGGCAGTTTTTATATGAATTTTTTAATAACAATTGTTTCTACTTCAGTTGGTGAAATATAAACATTTAAACTGTAATAACTCATTTTCATGACAGATTTATTCAAACATACATTAAATGATGAAGACATCACTAACAGGTGAAGTAAAAATATAATGAATATGTCATGCAGTGCAAATATTTATTAAAATGCTCTTCTCTAGAGTTATTTTTAGCTAGTTATTTTTATATTCTAGATAACTGATGAGTTTATGGACACTGAATATCTTTCTTGAGGTAAATGTAAGGTTAAGCGAAACACTGATCGATTACATGAGACATGATTGATTTCAGTCAGTTGTTCTGTACCTTCTGATGTTCATTCATGTTTATTTGCTGCTGTAACTAGTAGTAAAAAGGAAGAGATGATCGGTTCACAAGACTCTTGAACTGAGACGCGCTACAGTAATCAACAAAAACTGTACTTTTTTTTAACTTCTCAAAATAGTTGAGGCTTTGCTTCATATTAAAAGCAACACAGCCCAAAGCCCAAAGTTTTGACTATTGGATGGGAGGCGCACTACAAATGATTAGTGAAGTTTTGTTCACACATCAACAGAAAACAGTACAGACTAAAAGATTTGATTTAAGAAACCATATCATTACCGATTAAAATCGAGAAAATACTGTAACTAAACTGTTGTAGTTTATCCACGTTGTTACGAAATGAATGCTGAACACAGTCAAAACGTGCCATCGGAGAAGCGCTAATTAAACGTCTGTTTCCCTCCAAAACCATTTCGGCCTGAAACCGAAAAAACGTTGGCGCATCCCTATTTATAAATATTATATAATTTATAATAATAAAACAACACGTTCCCAGTTCTCTGATGTTAGTTAATGGTCACGACATGCAGATAAACAAAATATTTCATCTTTTCATTAATAAGTGTTTTATTTTAAAATCAGTTATGTTAATTTTACACTTTTATGATTTAGGGTCCTATCATACACCAGCGCAATGCAGCCCCAGGTGCGACAAGTGTTTTTTGCTAGTTTCAGCCCGACGCAGTTATCATTTTCGCGTCCTGCGCCACATTGTTTAAAATAGCAAATGCATTTGCGCCCATTTGTGCGCCCATGGGCTTGCTGGTCTGAAAACGAGGTGTGTTCAGGTGCATTGGTGGAAATAGACTGTGCCAGACTGCTCTAAAGTCAATGGCACAGTGGGGTTTTTTTTTGTTGTTATTTAAAAAGCGAGTTACTAATATGTGCCTATATGCGGGTGCACAACATGCGTTCATTCTGCTTATTACACACACAGCGACGCGCAGCAGCACACAAACATGCCAAATATTAAAAATAAAAGGATTACAATGTAAAACATTTTTATTGTGCGCATAAAGATAAAAATACTTCGGTGGAATCCGGCTTTTCCCGTAGATGCTTTAACCTCGCGCACGAGCAGATCCGTTTCCTCGCGTTCAGTTTTTCCGCTTGTAAATTCCGCCACGTAAATAGCGAATCCACCATGGCGCGAGCGCAACTGTCTTTTAAAGGGATTGGGGGATGAGATTCTGATTGGTTTATTGCACATTACAAGAATAGGGACAACCCATTTAGACCACACGTCGCCCCTTTTTCCCCATCCTTAAACTAGCAAAAGTGGATTCGGACACTTTCCGCTTTAGACCATGCACTTAGATCGTTAAAATAGGGCCCTTCATCATACACCCAACTTAAAATCTCACTGGGGCTCTTTAAGTAAATAATTTTGGTCAAAAGGTTCGGCGGTCAAGAAGTTTGGGAATCCCTGAGCTACAAATTCATAAAGTAAAATATAGTAAGACATTTAAAGTAAGATATAACGTGTGGTGTGCTTGTCCTGCAGTCAAGAAGCAGCAGCAGGTGATCCGAGTGCAGGTGAAAGCCAGTGAGAACGCGGATGAAGCTACACTGAGTGCGCTCGTCTTACGCAAGGTGGATTTTATAATACTCATCTGACTAAAATTAATTGTGCAATGTATTAAAATTCATTACTGACCCAACTCAAGATCATTCTGTGCTGGCTGGATGTTTTCATTAATGTATTACAGTAGTGAGAGTCTCATGAAGATCATCATGCATGTGCAACAAGACTTTATTCAAACATTACACTGGATGCCTTTGCCACATTTGTTTTTGGTGATGAATGTGTTCAGATTTGGAAACCGCTCTCATGAAAAACATAATGCATGGTGAAACATCCATCGCTAAAGCCTCATGCATGATGAACCTACGGGAGTTTGCAATGAAAACCATTGTGGATGAGACAGCAGAAAACATCAGGTTTAACTTGCAATTTGAATGAAATAGGATTTAAGAAAATAATCATTTTCAAGCATTTGTTCAATTGGTCAGTCAGTAATGACAAAATATGCTTCGTGTTTTGAGCTTCACCAGTTTCCGCACTTTTGGCAAGATTTATAAAGTATAAAAGATAATTGAGGATAAACTTGTTTAATCAAAGCCTGTTTTTGTGGTTTAGTTGCAGCAGACGCTGGGCGATCAGGACGTCACGCTGACATGGAAGAAAGAACCCAACAGGAAAAGTCTTCCAGAAGAAAAAGAATGTGTGAAAAAGTAGTAATGCCAGTTCTCCAGTTTGCTCACGTTCTTTTAAATAGTGAAATTTCTCTCAAATTAATGCTTCATTTCATTCTTAGCTACAGACATCTGAATTAAACGAGATTAAATCACAACTTACAAGTAATTAGTCAAAAATACATTTCCATATATTCATTTTGCAGTTATTTAGCAGACAGGTATGTACACCTGAATATGAGCTAACAAATGTAAACATGTTTTAGCACTTAAATCATGAAGAATTAATAAAGGCCTAAAAACACTAGCGAACTTCACACAAAGGCTACTTCATATCTGTACGCGCTAAAAAAAGAGTCGTTTCTTTGCATTTGTACTCTTATTCAGACACACGTGTGAATGCGCATTTGCATTTACAATAACATTTGAGACCATTACGCCACAATGTTGATTCATGTAAGTGGTGTGATGGTTCTGACAGAGCTGACACAATGACTGTCAACACAATTACTCCATACTCATTCATTTACTATCATCTAACATGAGAAGAGAATTAAAACACAGAGTTTAAATGAGACTCTGGTGCTAAACGGTAGAAATAGAGATAAAAGATGGAAAGTCACTGCATGTGTGAACAGAGTACTTTTACTGGAAAAAGAAATCCAGCAATTTTACTGCCATTTAATCAGTCTTCAGAGACACAACTGCTTCATATGATGAACGGATTTAATTTGCTTTTTTATTTTGTATTTCTTTTAAAGCAGTGTTTTTGTTTATCTCTATTCTAGTAATTCTGGTATGTTTACTACAGAGCCCCTAAAGGGACATGGTGATGGAAATTTTTTTTTTTTTTTTCTCTCATCACACACATATATATATTATATACATATATATATATACAGTGGTGGTCAGAATTATTGGCACCCTTGGTAAATATGATCAAAGATGACTATAAAAATAAATCTGCATTGTTAATCCTTTTGATCTTTAATTCCTAAAATAAGCAAAAATCTAACCTTTCATTGAAGGAAAAGAATTGAAAGTGGGGGGAAAACCACATTATGAAATAAATTTCTTCTCCAAAACACGTTGGCCACAATTATTGGCACCCTTTTATTCAATACTTTTTGCAACCTCCTTTTCCCAAGATAACAGCTCTGAGTCTTCACCTATAATGCCTGATGAGTTTGGAGAACACCTGACAAGAGATCAGAGACCAGTTCTCCATGCAGAATCTCTCCAGATCCTTCAGATTCCCAGCTCCATGTTGGTGCTTCTTCTCTTCAGTTCACTCCACTCATTTTCTTTAGGGTTCAGGTCAGGGGACTGGCACGGCCATAGCAGAAGCTTCATTTTGTGCTCAGAGACACAATTTTGTGTTGGTTTTGATGTTTGTTTTGGATCATTGTCCTGATGGAAGATCCAATCACGGCCCATTATTGGATTTCTAGCAGAAGCGGTCAGGTTTAGATTTTTTTATCTGTTGGTATTTGATAGAATCCATGATATCATGTATCTGAACAAGATGTCCAGGACCTCCAGCAGAAAAATAGGCCCACACATTTAAAGATCCAGCAGTATATTTAACCGTGGGCATGGGGTACTTTCTATCCATGTGTGCACCAAACCCATCTGGTGGGTTTGCTGCCAAAAAGCTCTTTTTTTAGTTTCATCTGACCATAGAAGCCGGTCCTGTGTGAAGTTCTAGTCTTGTCTGACAACTGAATATGCTGGAGATTGTTTCTGGATGTCAAAATTGGGTTTTCATTAAATTATCATTCTATAATATCTTGTCTATCATCTCTGAAAATATCTTGGCAAAATTCACCTGTTAAGTGCACAAAAATAGCGATTTATTGTGGCAAGGCTGTCTCTAACGTTACTGTTTGAGAACACACCCAGCGGAGGTAAAAAAAAAAAAACAAAAAAAAAAAAAACACATAACATGTAGAATGAAGGTGTATTAATGCACATTTCCCACCAGTCCTGTATAAATTACGGCACACAAAGACTTTTTTTTTTCTAATACAACGTTATCGTGAGAAGGCTGAGCAACGGAGCTATAATGAACACACATGTTCTAATTATGTGTTTATTAGAGGTTGAATTCAAATCAAATACTGCCAAACTGCGCATACTACTTCTGAATAGGATGTCTACTTCATAAAATGTATGAAAATATGGAAATATATGGTTCAGATCACTCAAATAAATGGAGGTGCCCTTAAATGGTCAGATATGGAGCTTGGGTGTCATCTAGTGAAAAAGTTTGGTACTGCGCCCAAACAAAATCTTACTGAAAGCTCATTTTTGAAATATTTCAACCTAAAATTTGGAATGTTGACATTTTTGGCTTTTATTTTCTTGCAGTTTAAGAGTAAAACATGCTTTGTAATATATTATTATAAAATATAAACAATTATATTTTTACATTTTCATAAACTTCTATAACTTTTTTCTTTATTTCACTTTCATAATTTATTTCACTTCTACAATAATCTGACAAGTGTCTTCTTTAAAACAAGACTAATCTTAGGTCTAAGCATTCTTGAATTTCAACCATTTATGTTTGGATAGTGCATTTTCATGTCTGTGCGAAAAAAGGGGCCAACAGTTATTTAAACCTGTTTTTCTCAGAATTCCGTTCCTGAAAATCAGAGCGATCAGCCGACTTCAGATAACCATAACTTAAAGTAAAAACAGATTTGGAATATGGTATTGAAACCTGTGATAGAGAAAATTTCACCATGTGATGGGTTTTCGCAGATCACATCACATTCATTTGCTGATTGTTATTTTTTAGCCTTAAATTTGGGCTTTGCCATGACAAAAGTATGTGTTTTATAATTTCATATAGTTATTTTTTCCATGTTTATACATTCATAGATTTCATATTTAAAACAAGCATTTTTCAGCATTAATATCACACGCACTGATGCGATATGTTCAATCAACACAGCGCTAGAGAAATAACTGAGCTTTCTTTGAGAGTAATGTTTATTGTGATGTTTGGAAGAGGCAGAGAGCACGAACACACGGGAAGAACAGAATGGACAGAACGTGACAGCATATGTGTACTTTTTTATGATAACAGGATGAGAAAGAGTAAGAAACATTGCTGAATTTTAATGTCTGTTTGAACAGTGGGGAACTTTGGCAGAACTCAGAAGGACAGGCTCTGTTCCAAACACTAGTGCGCTTCCCTGTTGTGCTGTTTTGTATAACATATACAATATTCAGACAACATGCAGATATTTAAATGTGACTGAGTTTATAATCGTATAAATCCCTACACTTGACCACGCTTTGATCATTAATGAAAGGGAAGTTGTGCTAGTCTTTTCTTCCCTATTGTGACGTATTTCTGAGTGAACTGCTTCGCAAACAAGAACAAATGTAGGGCAGGGCTTGAGTTTGTCCATGGTAAATTGATTGGATGGTTGTGGTTTGCTATTGTTGGATCTCATGTGAGCGAAAAATGACTTTATAGGGTTAGTTCACCTAAAAATGTAAATTCTGCCATTAATTACTCACCCTCATGTCACACCTGTAAGACCTTCGTTCATCTTCTGAACACACATTAAGATATTTTTGATGAAATCCGAGAGCTTTCTGACCTTCCATAGACTGCAACATTATTTCCACTGTCAAGGCCCAGAAAAGTAGACATCGTTAAAATGGTTCATGTGACTACAGTGGTTCAACCTAAATGTTATGAAGCGACGAGAAAACAAAAATAACGACTTTCACATGGAGTTGCATGGTCTATTGTCGCTGCACACATGGTCACATGGACTATTTTAATGATGTCTGGAATCTGAGGTTGCAAAAAAATCGAAATATTGAGAAAATCACCTTTAAAGTTGTCCAAATGAAGTCCTTCGCAATGAATATCCACTCACAAAAATTATTTTTTGATATAATTACAGTAGGAAATTTACAAAATATCTTCATGAAACATGATCTTTACTTAATATCCCAATGATTTTTGGCATAAAAGGAAAATCAATAATTTTTAATTGTATTGTTGGCTATTAATACAAATATACCCATGTGACTTATGACTGGTTTTGTGCTCCAGGGTCACAAATATCTTAATTTGTGTTCTGAAGATGAACAAAGGTCTTACAGGTTTGCAACGACCTGAGGGTGAGTAATTAATGACAGAAGTTTCATTTTTGGGTAAACTAACCCTTTAACTGAAATAAATTATACATACATAAAAAAATAAACTTATTTTATTTAGTTTAACTTGATATACAAAAATAACTACAACTGAAAAATAATAAAAAACTATATAGACACTAAAAAAATGATGAAAAAACAAAACTTTAAAATAAAAATGGATAATCTAAAAAATAAAACATTCAAAATATTAATAAAAATTAAAATAGTATCTCAATGATACTAAAATAACACTGGTGTATGTGTGTGTGTGGGAATGTTGGGAAGCATGATGGGAAGGCAGATGGTCTCCTTATGAGGGACGTCTCGTCCAGATGGCGCGTGTGTGTGTGTGTTGTGGTGATACAGTGACTTACGCAGTAATCTCACAACACACAGAAACGCTGAAGTGCAAAGTAACCCAATGTCTCATGTAACCGCACACAATCAGACCCGCTCTGCGCTGAGATCTGGACTCTGGTTCATTAGTGGGTCACCGCTGGATATTTCCACCCGTCTGCATTTGTTTTGGACCTGCAGGAGAAGCAGGTGAAACACACGAGACGTCAACATATTCAAACACTCGAGTGGATCAGGATCGGTCAGGATGGGCGGCTCACGGTTTGCCCGCTGCACCTCGCTGCTCGCTGGGCTCCTCTGTCTGATGGGCCCCCTGCTGGTTTGGGGCCAAAATGACACGGAGCCCATCATGCTGGAGGGAAAGTGTTTAGTCGTGTGCGACTCCACTCCGACCACAGAGCCGGCCGGGAACGCTTTGGGAATGTCGGTGCGGTCCGGAAGCGGCCGCATCGCCTTCTCGGCCGTCCGGAACAACAACCACGAACCGTCTGAGATGAGCAACCGCACCATGACCATATACTTTGACCAGGTAACGATGCGTGAAATATGCGATTGATGCTTTAGCTGTTTTATCAGCAGTGCATGAAGCAACCAGTGTCTTTTTGTGTTTCGTCAAAGGTTCTGGTGAACGTCGGGAGTCATTTCGATCCAGCACGGAGCGTTTTCCTGGCTCCTAGAAAAGGAGTGTACAGCTTCAGTTTCAATGTGGTCAAAGTCTACAACAGGCAAACAATACAGGTGAGTCCAAAGATCCAGGTCTCTTATGAAGAATTTCATGAGAAACTTCATTTTTATGTCCTTTTCTAGTCAAGCCAGCTTTATTTCTACAGCGCTTATTGTTGCAAAGCAGCTTCATGGAGATAAGCAGGAAAATAACAGTATTAATGTTGAAAAATTCATAAGTTATGAAATAAAAGATAATCTGTGTTTAATAATAAAATGTGTCCTAGAAATTATAAAAAAATTGTAAAATATAATATTGCAAAATCATTAAAAGTTTTACTTTCTGAATCTCCGCCCAGGTGAGTCTCATGCTGAACAGTTGGCCGGTGATCTCCGCCTTCGCTGGAGATCAGGACGTAACACGTGAGGCAGCAACCAACGCCGGTCTGGTTACCATGGAGAGAGGAGATAAGGCCTACCTCAAACTGGAGAGAGGAAACCTTATGGGTGGCTGGAAATACTCCACCTTCTCTGGGTTCCTTGTTTTTCCTCTATAGAAATTGAAGTTTATGTGGAAAACAGAGACATTGATAGAAAGAGCAAATTCAGCAGAGGGACGTTTGTAGGAGAAAGAGTTCATAACGATGATTCTTCAGCGTGTTCTTTTCATGGCCTACTTACCTTCGCTGATGGACTTCTTTCCTCTGCAACCTTTCTTTTTTGCATGAACCTGCTTGTTAATATGCGATTAAGGAGGCTATATGTAGAATTCAGAAACCCTTGTTATTAGCGACACCGGTGGCCATTCAATGAACTGCAGCAGTAACTGCTCGTGCTCGCACTCGTGCACACGTAACGCACAAGAGACTGGTCTCATTTTTTAAGTTTCATTACAAGCTGTTCACACATTGGCATTAAAAAAACAAAAAAAACAATTAATGCTCAAAAATTCATACATATAGCCCCTTTAACATTATATTGTGCTTTCAGGGTATAAAATGGGATATAAAACTAAATATAATTTAAGCTCTTCTGTTTTAATTTTGTTTGGGGTTTGTAACCTCATAACCTAAATTTAGGACAAAGTGTTTCAAACAGAAATAAAATGTCAAGAATAAAACACTTGGTTGGTTGGGGAAACAAGGATACATAAAAAAAAAAAGTGTGTATGCGGACTGCAAACAAAATGTGGAACTGAGATTTTGTATTTGGTAATTAAACTGAATCTGAATAATTATAAATATTTTCAAATATCAGTTCAACAGATTATGTCACAACCATTTTAATTGTTAGATGCAATTGAGTCGTCTGAGCTTGGACAGGCCAAAAATCACCAATTTAAGGGAGGGACCCAGACATTTTGTGTGTTTAAAACAAATCTTTCCAACTAAACAATAAAATGTTGATGTCTTGAAGCATGGAACTTCCTTTGTTTTGTTTGAAAGAATATATGTTCATAATTTCGGCCATCATATCAATAATTGGTCATTATAAAAATAATAATCAATTTTCATGATATTCTGATAAATCCCTATAAAACATCTCAAGGCAAGACTCTACAAAGGCAAAACCATTGTTTTTTCATGCACTTGACAGTTTTGAGATTTTGGTCTATTTTGTTTCCATAGTGGAAAGAAAACATCCAAAATACACATTTAAACGTTTATTTTATTGCATTTTATCTATTTGCTTCTGTTGATTGCAATACATATTTTTAAAGGCCGTTTTCAGAAGTTTTTTTCTCCACTTCAGTAACACTTACATGCACCAAAACTTACAATTTTATTCCCATCTATATTCTAAAGGTTTTTACTGTGGGGTTTGTTTATATGTCATTCACCTGATTTTATACAATTTTTTTCCTTTTACTGTCCGTTAATAGTATTTTCTGATTTATGGAGTGATAAAAAATAAAAAATAAAAAAAAGAAATCCAAAATCCCCTCTGTAAAAACATTAAACTCTAATATGTAAATGAAACCAAACAAGAATTATAAACCTGTCTTTATCCAGTGTTCAGATTTCAGTTCCGGAAATGTATGCAAATGTGTGCATATTTAATTAATTAGATGTTCCATTTGCATGTAACATTTCAGAGAACCCGTAATATAAAACAGTTATCTTAATGTACAGTGGGTTACATTTAGTAACATTTCTTACACTTTTCACCTGTAGTGTCTTGCCTTAAAATCGACTCATGATTCATCTTTTTTTCATTCTGCCATGAAGGTCAGAGTGTAAATGGACACAAGTGGCTGCAGTGTCTATTTATCATCATTATCTGCCATCTGTTGTTCTGGCTACAGACGTCAGAGCCAAAGAAGCAACTTCCTCCAGACCGTCCGAGGACAGCAGGTTTGAGAGTCGACGCTGGCGGCATGATAAAACTCACACACTCTTTTCTGGCATCGCATGTTCTCTGTCATGAGGCACCTAACTGAATTATTTCGCATATTAAAAGAGAATCTTAGAATTAGGGATATGCAAGGAAAACGTAACTATTTTACCAGGTGGCAATTTTGTATGAAATTGCATGATGCGAATCATACTTTTTGAGCGTTTATGTCAGTAGGTAGGGATCCAAGGAAATGTCCTCAAATGGTTTTCTACTTATTTATAGGACATAAGTTCTATAGTACTATTGGGGGGAAAAAAATTCTCTGATTCTGCAGTCTGTGTTTGTGAGGTTCCTCAGGGGTCAATTCTGGAACCCATACTGATTTCTTTGTACATGCTACCACTCGGCCGAACCACTTTCAACTTTTACAAAATGCAGCAACTAGGCTTTTGACTGGGACAGGAAGCAGGTCAGAATTTCCCCAGTGTTAACCTCATTGCAATGGAGTTTTAATGTATTTTTGGTTTGGTGTTTTATGTTTTTGGTTCTTTGTTATTTACGCTGTTGAAAAGTAGTTTTAATGGAAAGCACTTTGGCCAACATGACCCCTTAACCCCATAACCGTCACCCCCCTTTTTGAGCATAGATGTGAAAATGCACTATCCAAACATGGTTGTAATTCATGAATACTTTGGAAGTACTTAAAAAAAAAAAAGTTTACTGTAAAATAAATGTACTGTACTAAACATTTTTATTTTAAACAAAATATATATTTTACAAAACTTTTACTCTAAAATTGCTATAAAATCAAGGCCATATGTCTAACCACGTTGTGTTCCAAATTTGAAGTTCCCATGAGATTTTGTTTAGGCGTAGTACCAAAAATATCCACCGAGTGACACCCATATTCCAATGAATTTTGTTTATTTGTTCTCCTGTAACAAATTAATAAATTTCTGTTACAATATCATTTCAAAACTGTTTTCACAGGATGAATTTTGAGTTTTATGAAAAGTAATCTTTCAAATGATACCTAATTTATGATGATTACTAAAATATGTTATAGGAAAAAAAGGCAAGCGTGCCAAGCGTCCCGAAAGTGGAATGGTGACAGTTGCTATACAAATAAACAAACAAATAAATAAATAAATAAATATGACAATGTACGACTTTTAGGGGGGAAAACAGCATTATGTTTTAGCAAGATTGTAAACACAACCGTCACTGGGGCTTAAGCAGATTGTACGAAATCGTGCGGTCACAATTACCGTTGCTTGACCAAATCCAGTCATTCAAATATGAACCTTGCATGCAAAATTATGCTGAAATTCTAAGGCTACCATAGCTTTAGCTACCAACTCGTAGAAATTAAGTTACGAATTGCAACAACCACATTTCTGATTAGTTGGTTGGTTGTCTAGGTGCTATATAATCGTGCAATCACAATTACCGTTGCTCTGTGAAATCCAGACATTCCAGTAGGAATCAGCGCAATCGGGAGTATCATAAGGGCGAGTTCTGCGCACAGATTTCGCTCGTATTCAAGTTCGTCGAGCTGACCTACAGAAACTAAGCTGCTTGGTTTGAAAGAGTGAGCTGTGCTTCATACATCGCTATATTGATATTGACAATGCAAAAAAATGCACATGGAATTTCACTGAAATATCGTTAATGTTAACGTAGCTTTAGTTGCCAATTTAAGTTATGCCAATTTAAGCAACAATGACATTTTTGACTAGTTGGTTGGTTGCATAGTGGATCCACAAAAAAATGTTCAGAGAAAATAACATTTAATATGAAAATGGATATAAACAGTATAACCATTCAATCCATAACAATCACTGTAACAAAATAAATAGCCTAAGTTACAGAATTTGTCATTGAGTTTTTATTCTGATTCCTAACGACAGGTCTTTAATGAGGAGATTATTGGCTCTTTAGTAAATTATATTTTGCTCCTCTTCAGGTTTATACAACTATAGTGGCCAAAAAAAGGATATAGTGTCAAGTATTTGCCAGACAATATTGTACATGTACCTGTATTTTTAGCATTTTTGCTAAAGAAATGTATATATAGTTAAAAAAAAGGCACAAATAGTTAAGCACAATTGGCACCTCTGTGTCTAGCATTAAACAGGAATAAATATCCAAGCGTGTCTTTTTAAAAAAAAAAAAAACAATTTCTTTAATATTTTGACCCTAGACATTATTTGATTAATTTTGAATAAACTTATATTTTCTTTATGGAAACCAATTTTGAGAAGTGTCCTCTTTATGTTGCGACTTTGAGCCAGGTCGTAACATAAATTGGGGGCTCGTCCGGGATTTGAACCCGGGACCTCTCGCACCCCAAGCGAGAATCATACCCCTAGACAGAATGTGTCTTGTGTAAATGCGGTTGCCGACTTGATGATGGTTTTCAAGGGGACTACCGTCAGTTTCTATTATTACCACAGCCACCCACCCGTTTCACAGCATTTTGTCCAGAGCACCAGGAGAGATGCGACACGGTGCTGATGATACGGCTCAGATTCCGGTGAGACAGATGGGAAGATGGGATCGGGAAGGTTATGATGCCAGGAGCCTGCTGACTAAACCACACGCACTGTCACTCCTGATTAGAGCAACGGATCCTCCTCGTCGCGTGACAATATGAGCTTCATCTGATAATAAAGCGCAGGGAATTTTCAATACATACTCAGACACATCTTGCAAAATAATATAAAAATTTAATCAAAGGTAGAAAAGTACTTTGATAGCTAGTTACAGTAGTTGATTGTTAAAACAGTCACATGTCCCAAAGTCTTCAGTAAAAAAAGATGTCTGAATCTGATTTGAATCTGAATCTCATATATTCAACCATTCAGGATCATATTTCTATGGAAGCATTTTCGCCACATAAGAAAAAAAAATGACATAAAAAGTTGAAATTATGACACATTGAGTGATAATTTTGACATACATATACATGACTAAATCATAATTATGAGATTAAAAAGTCACAGTTATGACTGTCTGTCATATTATTGACTTTTTTGCCACAATATTGGCCTTTCGCCTCATAATTATGACAAAATATAATTTTGCCTTTTTTGTCATAATTATGATTTACAAAAGCATGATTTTTATTATTATGTGGCGGAAATGGGCTTACGTAAATTTCACTTCAAAATCAAAAGATCGAAAAAATTTATATATTTTGAATAAAGAAAATTAAAACTCTTAGGAGCATCAGATTTTTTTTTGCATTGTGACATTTTCATGACAGTTAAACACATTTTCACAATTTACTCTCATTAATCTAGCGCAAAAAAATCGGATAATTTTCACTGTAATACACTCATGAAAATCGGCATAAAATCCGGTAGAATAAATATTAACATGATGTGCACTTACTATTGTCCTTGAAAATGTATATATATATATATATATATATATATATATATATATATTTACATTTACATAATTGGACATTTACATAAGGGAGGTTTAAAAATAATGTAAAAAAATGTAAAAAAAAAAAAAAAATAGTGGACTTAAAACTCGAGTTTCTTTTGATTTTGAAGTGAAATTTATTGGACATACTTGTGAAAGGTTTCACCTCCGTTCAGCCAGTCTGATAATCCACTTCACTTTATCTCACAGTTATAGTTTGGCCACTTAAAAAAGCATCTAAAACAAACTGATGAAGAAAACTGACTGTAGCGTCATAATGTCTTTATGGCTTTTTCTGAGCGTTCTCGGATGTGTTGACTCTAGAAGGAGCCGTCTGGTGCCTCTGCCGGGTCTTCTGAACAATATTCATGTTGTTGTTGTTGCCGATCTGAAGTCCAAAGACACTGGACATGCTGATGTGGAGGCCTGAGAGTGAAGCACAAAATCAGATGAGTGAGTCACGCTTTATTATAACTGTTTGTTCTGCAGGTGAACGATCATCAACAAAGAGCTTTATTTATTGTGTTTACACACCTGATGTTTGCTAAAGGAGTTTTATTATCATGCACTGTGCATAATTTATGCATTTTATTTGCTTAAAATTAGACTTTGCAATCATTTAAAATTTGTAATTGAAGTAATGACGACAAGCTGATTATTTACATGGAAAAGTTCCCAAATGAAGAATCACAAAAATACTGACATGCCACTTCAGATTTTCCTCCATGTTACACTGATGATGAAATGAAGACTTGATCATTTGTGCTCATTCTTCTATTTTTTTTAATAATTGATCACACTAAGTGAACTTTACATTGACAGCCCTACTTAAAAGTCAACGTTAATCATTAAAAATGCATAAAGTGTAAAAAAGGAATTTTTGAAGGAACAAAAATTCAACACATTCAGATTTTCAAGTTCTCTTGCCTTAAAAACTGTCCTCAGAAACTCCACTTCGTTTTGTCAAATCGACTTTGATTCATTCAATAGATGCAAAATGCCTCATTCAGCTAATAAATTCATCAGATTTCTGGTTCAGCAAATTTTTGATTTGTAAATAAATTTATCTAGGATTTTGGTATTTGGCATTATAAACGTAATATTTTATAGGACATTTAATATGTGAAGTTATATAAACTTAATATATATTTTATGCTTTATAGGACACTTAATAAAATGCAATAATAAAATATAAGATTTTAATAACATCTTAACATTCTAATAATAAAATGTAATAAAATTCATAATAACATTTAATAATAAAATAATAGATTTTAATAACATCTTAACAGCGTTTGAATAGAATTTAATAATATAATATTTATGCAATCTTATAATAAATTGTAATAAAATATTAATAACATTTTGAAAATAAAATTTAATAAAATTTAAATAAAAATGTAATAAAATGTTATTACAGTATAATTAGTTAGAAATGAAATGCATTTAACAACTGATTTAAAAAAATAATTAATAAATAAATAATAAATATAATATTAGATAAGTCAAATTATTTAAAACATTATTTGTAAAATGGTTACAATCTAAATTTTAATAATAATATATAATATAATATAATATAATATAATATAATATAATATAATATATACTTTTTTGATTAGTACCACAATAAATTGATCACCATTTTGGTAGCATTTTGTTATATAAAATTAATATATATTTTATAGGACACTTAATAAAATGTAATAATAAAATATAATAATAGATTTTAATAACTTAACAGCATTTTAATTATAAAATGTAATAAAATTAATAATAACATTTAATAAAATTTCATAATAAAATATTAATAACTGTGAAAATAAAATTGATGAATTATATAAATGTAATAATAAAATGTTATTAATATTTAAATGGTTGTTTTTTTATGAGCTGAGTACAATTAGTTAGAAATGAAATACATTTAACAACTAATTTAAAAATAAATAAATAAATAAATAATTCAATGAAATATTAGATCAGTCAAAAATGATTAAAATTGCTTTTAATTCGTTAAAATGGTTACAATGTAAATTAAAATAAATAATAATAAAATGATTTTATATAATATAATATAAAGTTTTGATTAGTACCACAATCACCATTTTGGTATTTGGTACTTAATATATATTTTATATTTTATAGGACATTTAATATGTTAAGCTATATATATTTAATATACTGTATATATTTTATGTTTTATAGGACACTTAATATGTGAAGTCAGTAACCACATCATTTATTCAAGCTGCAATGCATGCTGGGAACCCACAAACCCTAAACATTTCAACAGAATTGTTCAATATGTAATAGTTTGTTCAGACAGCTGTGTTGGGAGGACATTTAGTGATTCTGTTAGGCTAAAGTCACTTTTCTTAGTATTTCATCACGTTATACAGAAAGCGCAGGACGAAGGAGTAGTCAAAATGAAACACAGGAGAATTAGCATAACCAAAGACAACACGGAACAAAGAGCAGAATGATCTGAGGGTTATACACACACAGAGAAACACCTGAATAACTTTATCATGACCACAGCAAACACAGGAAAACAGGAAGTGAACACAATGACTACTGTTTACAGATTTCTGCATGAGTTTCAGTGGTGTTCTCAAGAGAAACTGACAACTGTAACGTTCAGAACACTGACCTGGTGTGGACGTCTGACGCTGCAGGAACAACAAACACAAAACAGGTCAGACGGTCAGTCATGTATTAAATGGATATGTTTGTTTGATTGTTTTCAGACCTGTGTTGCTCTGGGAGGAGTCATAGCAGCTGGACGAGGAGACGGTTCTACAGAAACAACACTGCGTTCAGCACCAAATCATCACAATCATCACAATACACTTGTGCTGTTCACATTACCTTTCTTTACGTTGTTTGTGTAACCGGCTGCGGTTTCCTACAAGACAAAGAACAAAGCGAAGATACAACCTGGGGTTCACTTAGAAGACCAAGAATGGCAGTGTTGACAGAGAATTTAATAATAAAATGTAATAATACATCTTAATAGCATTTTGATAATAAAATGTAATAAAAATAATAACATTTAGTAGAATTAAATAATAAATTGTAATAAAATTAAATAAAATTTGAATCAGGCAATTTTATTAAAAACATTTCAATTGTTGATCTTTATGAGCTGAGCACATTTAACTAGAAATATGATTTAAGTAATAAATAAATTAAACATTTTAATATTTATTAGTAATATTAGATCAGAAATATAATAAATATAATATTAGATCAGTCAAATTATTTAAGATTATTATGAAAATGCATTCATTTTGTTAAAATGGTTAAAATTATAATTTTAATAATATAATATAATTATTATAATATAATATATTATAATATAATGTAATGTAATATAATATAATGTAAGATACCTTATAATTAAAATTTAATAAAATAAATAACTGAATAAAATTTAATAATGAATTGTAATAAAACATGAACATTTTGATAATAAAATGTAATAACATTAATAATAAAATGGAAACATTTAATAATAACATTTTATTAAAAACAATTTTATTAAAGTACAATTAGTTAGAAATAAAAAATAACATTTTTAACAAATGTTTAAAAAATAATTTAAATAAATAATTTAAATAAATAATTAAATATTTTAATATTAATTATTACTAATATTAGATCAGAAATATAATACGCATACTAGATCAGTCAAATAATTTAAAATTTAATTATATTATTAAAATGCTTTTAATTAGTTAAAATGGTTAAAAAAATTTAATGTTAATAATAATATAATATAATATACCTGTTTAGGAAGCGATCCAGTGACGCAGGACAAAACCGGAGGACGTACTTCTAAAAGACACAAAGATGAAAGTCAAATACCATGACAAAATTTGCTTCAAAATTTATTTTAATCCCATAATGTGACACTTCCAAGGGAAAATCAATACTGTACAGTAGTGCCGGACTGGATTGACTGTAAATATTGTTGTCTCATTGATGAAATGCTTTTGTTCCTCTTTTTTAAGTCACTTTGTATAAAAGCGTCTGCTGAACGCGTAAATGTGAATGTAACAAACCGTTCTGTGGTTTACGGGAGATCTGGACTGATATCAGACTGGAGCAGATGTCACCTTCCTGATAATGAGAAAAACAGAGAAGTTGACCGGCTCAGAGGATAAAAACAAGACGCAAAAAAAAGGGTAAAAATATAGAGTGAATTTTCAATTTCTTTCACACTGGCATCTGGTTCTGTTTAGGTGGAACATGAGTATCTGCAAGGTTTTTAAAATCAAATTTAATGATTTTAAAGACCTGCACAAATAAAATGATCACCATATGGGCAGGACAGAGTAAGATCTACAGTAAATGAACCATAAGATGACTGTAAAAATGGCCATTTAAACAACATTACAGCTCAAATAATGTTTTGACAGTCTGATAAACCTCATATTTCAGCCTTTAAACCATTTTTTTTTTTTTTTTTTTTTTTTTTAAGAAAAGAGATGAGTCCAAATGATTATATTTATATTCATGTAAAATATGATTCCTGTTTTTCTGTCCCCAATTGTAAGACCTCTTGAAATGATAATTAAGACTTTCTTATGCCTTTTAAGATATTTAAGGTGGAAAAACCACCTGCAACCAATTTTACTTCCGTAAGGAGACGGAATCGGTGAGCAGAAATTGGTGAACGAAACAAGATAAGCCGTACCAGCTGCTTGAGCACGTCACGGACGGCGTCACTGAGTCCACGCTGGTGCAGCTCGAAGATCTTCTCGGTCGCATTAACACAATCTGAAAACAGAAAACAAGACTATGAGCAGAGCACATCCAGAGAGAAGCAGAATCACACGGTGTTCCTTACAGCTTAGGTCTTATACGCTCTAGTGTCACCTAGGACAGGGGTCCCTCAGGGAAGAAACGTTTAGAGAAAAGCATAAAAAAAAAAAAAAAAAGACAAACAAAACAAAACTAAACAAACAATTTGATTAAAATTAAAATAAGTTTATTTAAATTAATAAATAATAATAAATATTAGACTAAAATAAATTGATTAAAATACTATTTTATTTAGATAAAATAAAAATTATTATAAGAAATAAAACATTTGATTTAAATAAATAATTTAATTAATTAATACATTTGATTAAAATAAATAAATAAAACTGATTAAATAAATTAAATTTGATTTAAATAAAATAAATACATTTGATAGAACTAAATAAATCAATAAAAATTGATTAAAATAAAAATAAGAAAATCAGTGTAAAAATATAATAAATAAATTACTTAATTAAAATTTACTAAATAAACATAAATTTGATTAAAATAAAAAATAATAATTTTATATAAATAAATAATATTTTAGGTAATTAAAATAAAAGAAACTAAATTAAACTAAACTGATTAAAATAAATATCTAATTAAATAAATAAAAAACATTTGATTAAATTAAATAAATAAAAATGATTATAACAAATAAATAAAATAATAAATTAGTGCATTATATTAAAATAAAAACTGATGAGATAAATGAAGCTTTATTTAACCCTTGTGCGTCAATTAAAAAAGTTACACATAGGTCCATAGTGAACAAAAACGTCGGTGTCAAAAAACATAAATATTTGAAGCTCGGGAGCACAGACTTAAGTTTGGTCTCATTTTAACCCTTTAATTTTCACCCCTAGATGGAGCCAATGAAAAAATTATTTTTCTTAAAATTCTTGTTATTGGACATATAAAAAATGACCTCAAGCAGTTTTTTGTCAAAATGCATGTTTTTATGTAAACGATATAAAACTCTACCGTACAGTTTATGGTAAATCTTACTTTACATTTGCGGTACTATTTTATGGGCTTTTCTGAATAATAAATATACCTGTAACAGTGTTAGTACATCTTAGATACCTTCCATAATTATCAGGGTCCACATGAAATTAAATTTATTTATTTTTTAAAAAGGCGTGTTTAGAAATAATACATTACATATTGTATTGTGGTGGTCAATATAATATCCAGGCCATTTTCAGTGAATTTAATTTATAACTGTTTCAATAAATTCAGCAAATTTCAGTAAATGCAGGTAATATGGCAATTTAAAGCATTTTCCACAGCAGGAAAACTGCAAGTTTTGTAAAATATCTATATATAATAAGTCTATTTATCGTCCATAAATTCTTTTTTTAGTCATTTTACTTGAGCTACTGAATGTTCAAACCAGAGTTTTTCTAATTTTTTGGTTTGGTTGACAGGTACAACCAACTATTTCAGAGTGCTTTTATACATGTGTTACTTGCTCTGCTGATGTGTGCGGTGTGAAACAAATCATACCATATGTAGGAGTGTGAATGCAAATACTAGCTACACTTGCTTGATTTCACACATTGTGAAATGAATTACCAATATTTGCAAAATGGACAATATTGCTGTTGCCATAATAGTCTTCTTCTTCATCAGTTTTCTCTTACAACTTGCAAAATCACTGTCAAAGTACTACATTTGAAGAAGAATTTAGTTTGCCACTAATGTAAAAAAAGTATATGTTCTATATGAATGCAATCCAGACATGCTATATCTGCCATTTTGGCATTGCAATGTAAATATGGCATTGCAAAGTCCTCTTCCAAAACCTCAGGGATAGTAAAGTGTCTTTGTATGCATGTAACACTCACTTTTCATTACCCAATCAGTTCCTTTCCACTATACGCAAAATAAAATACTACATAAATGTATGTGTGAGTAATATTTATGAAATTGTATTTTAAATTCCATTAGTTTTTTACTATGTCTGCTTGAGGTGGGAAAAAATATCCCCATGGACATCCTCATAATCCACTCTTAGAAGGTCCTATTGTCACACTTCAGTTCCTACCATCTGGCTATTTTTACCCTTTACAGACATATCAACCGTACGGTCATGCATAGTTTTGGAAAGTCATGGCAAACAGGTGTTTCTGTATTTCTCTTATATTTTGCTATTATACTATTGTTTAGACTCTACCCTACTAACTACAACATTGTGGTTTGATTCCCTTTTTAACTGATACCATGTTTGACCCTATTATTTGATGACCGATCAGCAACTTCATTCTTTCATGTGACCGACTGAAGAGTGCAAACTGATGCTGTCACCTGAAAACTGAAAAGTCCCATCCCTCCATGACAAAAGCAGACAGTGGGGTGGGACAATAGAGCTGATTTTGGTCTCATCTCCTTCTTTTGACTGATTTTATTCACACTCAAAGTAAGGTCTGCCGTACGGTTGAGAAATCAGTTAAAGGAAGACCCTTGGCAGAATCTTGTTGAAGTAAAAAAAATTTAAAAAGTGAAACAAAAAAAAAAAGTTATAGAGATTTAAGTTTATGAAAATGATTTATGAACATTATTTTAAATAAAATATATATTTTATGAAACATGTTGAAACTGCTAGAAAATCAAAGCCATAAATCTAAATAAGTTCCAAATTTGAGGTCGATTTCAAAATGATCAAAAAAAAAAAAAAAAAAACTGAAAAAGACAAAAATCTCCATAAGGTCGCTCAAGGTTTAAATAAATAAATAAATCAATAAAACTTGATTTAAAAAAAAAAAAAGAAAAAAAAAAGTAGTTTAAGAATGTAAATATAAAAAACACTACTAAACTAAATAAGAAGTAAATAAATTAAATAAAATTAATAAATGAAATTTGATTTAAATAAACAATAAATGATTATAGGATGGATGATGATGTTTTTGATGTTTCCTCACCGAGGAAAGTTGGTCTTTTGTTGGCGTCCTGATCCCAGCAGCGCTTCATGAGCTTCACCAGATCCTCCAGACCTTCAGTCTGACTGAAGTCGATCAGTGTCACATCAGGTCTGTCACCCAGAGGGATACGAAACCGCACCAGACTGGACACCACACCTGGAAGACACACGACTGAAAACACTGGGGCAGATGGGAATGAAAGAGCGGCTCATGGGTGCTTACCGTCGTACGGCTCCTTTCCAGTGATGATGGACCATAGCAGGACACCGTAGCTGCAGATCAAATCATTCAGAAAACACTGATTATCACACTTACTTCACACTCTCATTGATTAAAAACAAAAAAACGCATCTGTTTCAGTGACGGCACTAGAAGACATCGTTCTTTTTCTGCCAATCAGAAACACTCTTTCTGCCTGTCAATCACTTTATCTGACGTTTGAATGGCTGTCATGTCTTTGGTGGGCGGGGTTTCGAGGAGGCTGACGTAAACAAAGCTTTAATCTTGACAGTCTGAAGCTGCATTAGTAAGAAGAAAGTGCAAATTAATACTTTTAATTCATCAAGGACATTAAATTGATCAAAAGTGACTGTAAAGACATTTATAATGTCACAAAAGATTCTATTTCAAATAAATGCTGTTCTTTTTAACTTTCTATTCATCAAAGAATCCTGAAAAATAAAATGAATGACGGTTTCCACAAAAAAATGAACTGTTTTCAACACTGATAATCATCATAAATGTTTCTTGAGCAGCAGATCATCATATTAGAATGATTTCTGAAGGATCATGTGACACTGAAGACTGGAGTAATGATGCTGAAAATTCAGCTTTGATCACAGGAGTAAATTACACTTTACTATATATTCACATAGAAAACAGCTGTTTTACATTGGAATATTTCACAGTTTTTAGAAAAGTAGTGCAAAAATAAATAAATAATTATAATAATTAATAATTAAACTAACTAAAAAAACAATTTTGTTAAAATTCAAATTCAAATAAGTTTATTTAAATTAATAAATAATAATAAATATTAGATTAAAATAAATTGATTAAAAATACTGTTATTTAAATAAAATTAAATAAAAACGTGTGATTAAAATAAGTGATTAAAAACTGTTATAACAAAATAAATTACTTTATTTAAATAAATACATTTTAAATTAATACATTTGAATAAATTAATAAAAAAAATGATAAAATAAATGAAATTTGATTTAAATAAAATAAATACAATACAACTAAATAAATTAATAAAAAATGATTTAAATAAAAATAAGAAAACTACTGTAAAAATGTAAAAAAAAAAAAATAAATAAAATAAATTTGAATAAATAATATTATTTTAATAAATAATCATTTATTAGGTAATTAAAATAAAGAATTTGATAAATGAAAATAAGAAAAGCAGTGTAAAAATGTAAAAAAAAAAACCCTACTAAACTACTACTAAATTGATTAAAATAAATAAATAAAAATGATTATAACAAATAAATAAAATGTTTTTAAAAAAATAAATAATAAATTAACGAATCTGATTAAAATAAATAACAAATAACATATTTAAATAAATAATAAATGAAGTTTCATTTAAATAAATCAATCAACAAACTTGATTTAAATAAAAAAGAAAAGCAGTTTAAAAATTAAAAAAAAAACATAAAACACTAAATGAAATTTGATTCAAAATAACATTTCACTGTATTTTTGATCAAATAAATGCAGCTTTGGTGAGCAGAAGAGACTTCATTTCAAAAGCATTTTAACACATGAAAACAGTATGCGTGTAGTTATACCTGTAAACATCGGAGGCTTTGCTGGCTTTGTAATTGACAGACTGCAGCGCTTCCGGCGGCATGTAGCTCAGCGTCCCTCCCTCGTCCTCTTCTTTCTCTCTCGCACACTTAGAAACGCTTCGAGCCACTCGAGACAAGCCGAAATCTGTGATCTACAGGACAAACACAGAAAGACAGGGTTAAACAGAGCCAGTGTCCTGAAACTAGTGACAGAAGTATTAATCAGAAACAAGATCGGCAGTTTAACACGTTAACTCAAGCACATGACACTTTTTGACATTAGTTTAGTTCACTACATTAGACTTGTGGGTCTGAAAGAGATGCATTAAGTAACGTTAACAAATTAGATCTTACTGTAAGGTCTCACAAACTATGGTAAAACACAGAAACTAAACTAGATCAACACAGGACAGAAGTGCAGAAAAGATCAAGAGGTCACATTCCTTCAGGAGTCTGGCTTTGAGGAGGATCGTTTAGATTTCGAGTGGTTTAACGGACTGAGCTGATGGAGCTAGTCCTGCTGAATTCTGCTATCTTTACAATCGTTCTTTGTGTTTAAAGCGGTTTATAATCAGTAGATGTGGTGATGATCACAGAGGTTTATGGCCCACGTGAGGGGATTCCCCAGTGCTCTTGGCTGCAGGGTTCAGTCTGGTGAACTTCAGCTCGTGTCCTACACTGTGTAACTGAAGCAGCAGCAATCACAAAGAGCTTCTGTAGAGCTCCAATAACTCATTTAGAAACATTTTAGTTGTGTAAATCTTTAAATCAGACTACGTTCTCAATCGTTTTCAAGTCACCATGAAATCAAATTGACAATTCTTGTTATTATGGAATATTCTTTGTATCTTCATTGCAAAATAAATCAAAATAACTTCCTCTTGCAGTGACAAGTTTGCTTAGCGTGTCAATTTCAGTTCAGTTTTTATCATAATTATAGCGTGTCATAATTATTGCTTTATATGTATTAATTTCAACTTGTCATAATTATTACACAGGTCAAAATTATGACTTGGTTTGCCATCATTTTAGCTCATAATTATGAATTAATGTCATAATTTTGTCTTTATTTTAGAATATTTCAACTTTTACGTCAATTATTACGTCAGTCAAAATTTCAACCTTTTGTCATAATTTCGACTTTGTATGTCAATTATTATACAAGTCAATATTATCACTTAGTATATCAATTTTGACACTGCTATAGTTTTCATTTGGTCAATATTGACTTTATTTCATAATTATTACATAAGTCATAAATATGACATCATAATTTAAACTTATGTCATAATTTAACTAATAATTTAGACTTTTTCACTCATAATTCTGACTTAAAATGTCATAATTTTGTCTTTATTTCATAATTTCAACTGTTTGTCAATTATTAAATTGTCATAATTTCAACTTTGTATGTCATAATTACATAAATCAAAATTATGACTTAGCATGTCATAATTTCAAGTTTTTAACTCACAGTTTACTTTTTCGCTCATAATTATGACTTACTTTTTATGTCATAATTATTACATAAAAGAAAAAATGATCAGTTTGTCATAATTATGACATTGTCATAATTTTATCTTTTTGTGTCAATTTTGACCTTTTCATAATTATTACATATAGAATGCTCATAATTTCAATTTTCTATGTCAATTTCAACTTTGTATGTCATAATTATTACATAAAAGTCAAAATTATCACTTAGTATATCATACTTTTGACACTGCCATAATTTACATTTTGTGTCAATTTTGACTTTATTTCATAATTATTACTTAAGTCAAAATTATGACTTAGCATATCATAATTTCAAGTTTTAACTCATAATTTCATCTTTTTATTTCATAATTATGACATAAAAGTAAATATTATCATAATTGTCATAATTATGATTTTTGTCATAATTTTCTCTTTTGTGACATTTTTTACCTTTTTATAGTTATTACATTAATTATTGACCTTTTCATAATTATTAAGTCCAAATTAAGTCTTAGAATTTCCATAATTTCAACTTTTTATGTCAAAATTACATAAAAGTCAAAATTTTACCTTTTGTGTCAATTTTGACCTTTTATTTCGTAATTATCACGTCTTAGAATGTCTTAATTTTGACTTTTAATGTCATAATTGACTTTTTAAGCCAAATAATTTGCAGATATATAGTTATGCATTTTTCAAAGATTGTGTGGCATTTTCCTAGAGCACTGAAATAAATGTGTGATAAAATTTGTTCAGTCAAAAGCTCGACTTTTTATCTCATAATTTTAACTTAGGATGTCATCATTTTGTCCTTATCACATTTTGACTGTTATATATATATAACATATATATATATTATATGTTATATATTTAACTGTTGATATATATTTTTCAAAGATTGAGTGGCTAATCAGGTCTAGTGCATCAGTGAATGATCATGTGCGTGGCTCAAGCGGGACGTGTGAAGCGGGCTGGACTCACCTTGGCATCAAGGCTGTCGTTCAGCAGCACGTTGCTGGGCTTCAGGTCCAGGTGCAGCAGCGGAGGAGTCAATTGATGAAGGAAGTTCATTCCCAGGCCGATCTGATGAGCCATGCGGAAGGCGAGGGGCCACGGAGGAGGTGCGGCCAGCGTCTGCAGCAGTCCGGCCACCGAGCCCTTCGGCATGAGCTCCATCACCAGCCCGGACTGAAGCGGCAGCTGCGGCTCGCCCACACAGCCCTCGTACAGGCCAAAAATCCGGATGACGTTGGGATTCCCAGCCTGGAACATCAGATTTGCCTCTCTCTGAATAGAGGATGGAGGCCTGCTCAATGGAAGAGAGATATAAATGAGCTTACATTATAAAAGTATTTTAAGATACAAAATACACAATTCATCTTTAAAATAATATCATTAGACTCTGTCTTTGTACGTGTAAATATATAGTAATGCAAATATAGCATGGTAACCACGATAAAGTTTCTGCCAAAGCTGTTTTTGTTACTAAAACTGTGCTAATTTGACCAGTAGCGTATGTTGCACCTTATGGGGCAAGTTGTCACAGTGGAAACCTGCTATAAAGAACTTGTATACACTGAGGGAAAATGATGTAGGATTTACTTTACCCGTCTTTATAAAGCAGCAATTTTATGGCCACGTCCATGCCCAATTTCGTGTGTTTCGCCCTGTAGATCTGTCCGAAGCCGCCGGCTCCGATCTTCACAAAACACTTCAGACTGTCATCACGAATCACAAGCGGCGGAAAGCAGACTTGACCGGCCATCGCACGAGCATTTACTCAACACCTGCTTTATCAGTACTGTTAAACAGTCTCGAGTTTAAACATGTCATGATATGACTGAGACCATCGCTGTTTTCTCCAAGTTCCTTGTTAAATGGCGGCGCTTCCACATCGAGAAGTTCGTTCGTTTCACTTCCCCATCAAAACAAACACAGGCGCGCGCGCTGGAGACTGACGTCACCTCACCTGCTCAGACCTACAGAAGCCCATTTCCGCCGCACAATGAAAAAAATCATGTTTACTTGGTCTAATTATGACATAAAAAGTCGAAATTATAAAGTACTAAGTCATAATTATGACATAAAAAGTCACATTTATGAGATAAAAGGTAAAAAATTATTGACCCTTTTCACAGACTGTGATGACGCGTTTTAACGGTCATCAATATCGTAAATCCTGCAGGTTTTTTTTTTTTCTTCATTAAAAAAAAGTATGTACATTTATAACACTATACTTAGCATTACCGTTGCATCAAATTACAAAAAATTAGTTAACGCTGCTGTGAGGGTGTTTCTATGGGAGTGACGGTAAAAATGACATCTTTCTCTCTTCTGACTGCCGTTATCAATCACTTTCTATTTTTTCCATCGTTTTGAAAGTTATGAAAACACTATTGTGGAGTTTTTCTTTTGCTATTTGTGCAAATGGAAACATAAAATATATATATGTATCAAAGTCTCTAAAAGTTTACCCAACTATGACGACTTCTGCTTCTGAGAAACCCGTAAATGTATAAATATTATCTAAATTATAAGGTACTAAGTCATAACTGTAATATGAAAAGTAGAAATTATGACATAAAAAGTCACATTTATGAGATAAAAGGTCGAAATGATTACATTCATATTTATGAGATGAAAAGTCGAAATTCTGACATAAGTCCAAATTGTCTTGGGATAAAAAAATAGTCTATCGTAATTTCGACGTTAATGTCTTAACTATAACTTTTTAAAGTCATAATTTCGACTTATGCTGCGTTCACGCCATGTCGTAATTACCTTATGAGATGACAACACGTGACGCTGTACTTGGAGCTGTTCTTATACGTTTCTCTTGCAATATTAATCTTCATTGGTCGGGTTGTACAGCGGTCACGTGGTACAAGTCGTAGCTCTTAGAAAATGACTAGTCTAAAGTTGTAATTACGAGTTCTACGATCACGTGAATGCTTTTTACAAGTCAGAATAGTTACGGTAATTACATGGCGTCACTTGTGTGACGACATATTTGCGACATATTTATGTCAGATTTTCTTTCCTTATGTAGTATTTCTAGTAGAAATTGGCATACAGATCATTGAAACACAATGCCAGTTTCTTCATTTTATAAAGGCTAGTACATTTTTATATAATTTTAAAAAAATAGGCAAAGTAAAAAAAGAAAAGGAAAAAAAAAAAACTAGACATGACTTTCCTTTTGAAGGAATGTGGGTATTTTTGCTTTAAGTGTTTTTTAATGTTGTGGTCGTCCTACAATGTTGTGTATTTACTAAAATTGTTAATAAAAAAATAAAACAAATAAAACAAGGATCCCATTTTGATATAGAAGTGAAAATGAAATGTTTAAAAATGTAAACAATAGAAATATTAAAAAACGATCTTATATTGGCAGCTGATGACAACACTAATGGGCTTTATACCCCTTACTGCTGTTGACTTTACACGGATGTGGTTTTTACGTCAGTGGAAATTCCCACAAGATGTGACTAAATCCGAGCAAATTCATAATAAAGTCTGTGAGGAGATACTTCGTGTGTTTTTCACTCGTTTTCATAGATTATGTTGTATTAAGTGTTTTGACATCGTTTCAGCTCAACAGTCGTGTGTTTGGTGTCATTAGATAAACGTAGCCAAACATTAAAGCGCTCCGACTGGATTCTCGATGCACGTCCTTTACGTCAGTTACGGTAGAATCTCATCGCAAAGTTTCCCTCAGTTTCATTTTAGCTACAATCATCATGACCTGTCCTGAATGTGGACTAACGAGTCTCCCCAAAGCTCGGGGTGATTTCTAAAACAAAACGAGCCTTTTATAACCGAGAAGGACTAAATCTATATTGTGCTCCGAATTGTTTATAATTCACATCGCGAGCGCTTCATAAACAGACGACGAACGGGCGCAGTTTAAAGTTACAAGCGATTATGGTAAGAACGCGTTTACTGTCCTTCAGTCCTACATATTTTACATATTACTAGTTTATTCGTCTGTTTTTAGTTTGTCAAGAATTCCCCGTGAATCTGTTTCTGTTAGTGGTCAAACGAATCTTGTTTTCAGTCGCTAGAACATTATTATGCAACCAGCTGATCTTTAATCTTTTGGCGATGTTTAATTGCTGATGACTATATGAGTAGTAACCTACTTAATAATTGGATGAATATATTTATGGCTACGCTATTTTTAATATTGTCATTTATCTGAATATCAACATAGTCGAAACCGTTTCGAGGTTAATCGATCTAATGTTGTACCTCTGGAAACTAGTGATCTATGACGTTGTATTATGTTGAATGTCAAAGTTTTTTGTGTGTCTATATGTTAATGAGGGATTTGTGGAAGCATTAATGTTTTTAGATTTGTGGGGTCAAAAGTATTGTTTTTATTTTGAGGTGAAATAAAATTAGACATTTAGATGATTTGACAGTGTAGATGGATAATTGAATAACCGATGACAAAGTAAAATCCTAGTAAAACAGGTTAATTTGAAACGTACATGAATATTTACATAATAAATTGCCCATATTTTAATTAAAGGCCCAGAGTGGCATGTTGTTACTAGTGCTATAATTTTTTTTTTTTTTTAATACTTATTGTGAATCATGGGGTTATTATTCAATAATTATTATTCAATAGTTATTATTGGCTTGCTTAGTTGGGGACACTTGACATTTGATATTCAACAGTGCTTTGATCTGCCGACATTGACACTATTCTTTAAGAGCTGCTGTGCAGCCAAAATTATATACCAGTTATCAATGTAAAGCTGCTTTGACACAATCTGCATTGTAAAAAGCGCTATATAAATAAAGGTGACTTGACTTGACTAATAACATGAATTGGGTACATTTCAGAACCTATAGGTAAAATGAGTGATATCATTAAGTTTGAATTCATAATTTGATTATTATGACACATCTTTAATTAAAATATGTGCAATTAAATATGTAAATATTCATATGCCTTTATATTACCTTTCAGATAAATTTCCTTTTTTCTACTTTCTTTGTCAGTCATCAGTTATTTATTCAACTAAATTGTCAAAATACCATTTTAAAAGAATAGTTAATTTAGTATTTTACATTATATATATATATACACACACACAAACACACACACGTGTATATATACAGTATATATACACGTGTGTGTGTTTGTGTGTGTGTATATATATATATATATAGGGTATATGTTATATTGGGTAAGTTGACAAATTATGACATACTAAGTCATATATATAAAAGAAAAAAAGTCAAAATTATGACATTAAAAACTGGAAATTCTAAATTAAATAGTCACAATTATGACATAAGTCGAAGATATGACATTTGAAGTCACAATTTTCACCTTTTATTTTATATTTACCGATAATTCTTTATATTTGAAAGCCGATAACCGATATATTGGCCGATAAATCTAAATCAAAATTTATTTATTTTTTGAGAGCCTGATTTTGAAAACAAAAGTCTCACCATTAAAACCCTTGTCCCAAGCACACAATTATAATGTTCTCATTATGATATTATGTAGCTTAAATGAGAGACTTGCGCTGTACATGTTGCACTTCACTGTATTTTCCTTTTTGAAGTGATTTTAAATCATATTTCAAGCAATTCAAAACCATAATGGTGGACAGTGCACATCTGAAGTGTCTCAGCTGAAGGAAATAATCCACTATTTATCGGCTTTAATATATCAGCCAAATTTTGTTATCGGGCCGATAACGATAACATTAAAAATGAACATATATTCGGCCGATATATCGTGCATCCCCCATATCTAAATGTGTAAAACCACTATCCAAATACAGTGCTTTTGTATTATTTGGACTTAAAGTACTAAATTAGCTAGTTTAGTGAGATTAAAACTTTTGAAAGGCACTTTTGCTTTAAGCATAAGCAGAACTTCATATTCCACGTTATAGTCCAGGGCTGATCTGACTCATAATCACACTGGAGTGACTGTGTCTCTTTCAGTGAGTGTCATCATGGCTCTGTCAGGTCTCACACTGGACGGACATGGATCCCAGCGGATGGAGCGGGAGGTGGAGGATGAGTTCACCTGTGCAGGTGTACTGCGGGGGGCGCTGGTGGCGCTGCAGCCCGCCGTGGAGCGAGTCTTCAGGGTGAAGCTGATGATCGGAGGGGAAGAAACGCTGTCGGCGCAGAACGGACTGATCTGGCTGCAGCTGCGCGGCTCTGAGAGGGATGTGGATGCAGCAAAGGTGTCTGAACACTTTCAGTTTCTCAACACCTAAACTGAAACAACATGATCGATTACAGGGCTTTAAAGGGGTGGTTGATTAGACCCTAACTAACTTAAACAAAGATGAATAAATATTGTAACATGTATTGCTCATTGTTAGGTAAATCGTTAACTAACGGGACCCTACTGTAAAGTATGACCATGTTTTCTATTGTTGCTATTGTGAGAATTGTTGATTGAATTGTTACTTATCTTGTATATTATGCAACTCTTAGATGTTCGTGAAAGGTGTCGTCAATCAGGAAGCTCAAAAAGAAATCCAGTTTCCTGAAGTGCTTCACTGTGTGTTCTGTGGTGCAAAAGGGCTGTTCATGGACTGCCTGATTAAAAACACCTCTGCGCATATAGTGGTAAGTAAAAAGTGTTTTCTGAAGATTATATACTCTAATGCATTATTTTATGGAATATACACAAAAGTCTTACTAGTATCTGATTTTGCAGACAGTTTGTTTCTGAATATAAAAATGTCGACACAATGTAAAATACTCACTTCATTGTTGTCATCAGGGCTGCATTCAGTCCTGACAAAACATTGCAAAATGTTTTTTAAACGGAAACGGTGGTGCGTTGTACACCCTGTTCTGATGACGCAAGAGTTGCTACTATGGCAGCTGAGAAGGCCATTCTTTGTGTTCTTTTTGAAGAATTTTCAGAGCCTGATGAAATCGGTATAAATACGTGTTTAATACTGCAAAATACGCTCAATGTTACAGTCACTGCCCTTGCCGTTGCACTCCAGTTTGAGCTTGAACGTGCGCCTGTTGTCCTTGTAAAAGCAGGATAAGGCGGTTAGTCAGTGTGATATTAGTTCCGCCCCTCTTCCATTGTGATTTCACAGCAAGAAAAAAAAATTCTGCCATGACTATGTATGAAAAATTTCCATTCTGTTCCAACCTGCATGCATTATCGTGTTTTGTTCTCTACCCTACCTCCTTTCAGCAATGCCTTTTTACAATGCATGATATAATTTGCATATAGCATCATCCATACGTAATACTAGCACCTTTGTAACTAGAAACTAGGAAAACATGAGGTGAGTGTCCTCTGTGAACAAAAAGATGGATATTTCATCAGTAAAAATCATTTTCATTATCAGTATTTTGTCTTACTGTCCTGAGAAATATCTAAACATCCTTAAACCAAGATAAAGTTTCAAGGAAATACAAAATAAAACTGCATAACATGCAAGATGAAGGTTACCAGAGAAATAAAATAAAAGTTGCATAACTTGATTTGAATATATGAAACCATTTGAATATACAGTATCTTGAAAACACATGAGTGTGGCATTTTTATTGTAATTGTGGTTAAGGATAAGTGTGGTTTGTTTGTTACTTGGACGCTAGTAAAAATAATTTTGTCGATATTTAAGACAAGTTTTTGGTCTCTGCATGGGAAACATATGCACTTTTGTGGTTATGCAACTTTTATACGTGAGGCCCCAGGAATGTGTATTAGGCAAGATTTGATTTGAAAATTTCTATGTTGACTTCAGACATCTGTCACATCCACATATTAATTCAGTATTCATTTCTTTAAGTGTACTTTTGGAAAACTTAACATTTTGATGGAAAAAGTAAAAGCACTTAAGGTTTTAGTATGCCCTAACAGATTGTTTTCATAATCAGTGTATTGTATTACTATACCAAAAATACTTAAGCATCCTTAAAACAAGATAAAAGTTGCCTTATTAAATTCAAATGCATACAAATGTAAAATGCAACTATGCTTTTGAATTGCTTACAGTCCCATAGTAAATCCTGTTGTGTATTTAGAGCATAATGATCCAGTTTCTGTTAATGAACACCTAGTTTCCACCTGCTATTAAGATGGGTTTTGGTTGGATCACAAGTGAATGACGCTAAATACAGGTGTAAACGGGGTGTTAAACGTCTTGAGCTTGTCCACTTTCGACCACTTCAAGAGGTAGTTGAAAACGCATTCGACTGAATTGCTTTCGTAGTGTAGACGCTCATGTGGTCGAATGTGTTCGAACAGACCGCCTACTCTCCGCCGACTGACCTAACGCGTAAACATTATGGAAAGTGCTCTAGCCAGACGGGATTTAAAGTTTGGTTTGAAGATGAAAAACGTTCCAAGCACAATGTTCTCTCACCATTCCTGATTTCTAACACACACAATTACAGCGTTCGTTAGAGGAGAAAAGAAAGCTGATGCTCTCTGTATGTTTTTCCATCATCTCCGGTCAAATTCATAATGTAAATTGCGTGAGTTTATTTCGTCCATTAGATCGAAAGATCTGAAAAAACCCATACATTTACCCGCCCATAGACCCTCCCCTGGAAGAAATCATGACAGAATTGGTTGAAAGTGGACAAAGGAGACGGATTAAAACACCAGGTGTAAACGGGAATGCATCTCCCTCCTCTGCTTGTAATCTGATTGACCAAAACGCATCTCAGGTGTAAACAGGGCCTAAACCTTCAATCTCTAAATCTCTCCTGCAGGTGGGATCCCAAGGCTTTCTCCTCATAACCGGACTGGCAGAACCTGTGGTGAAAGCCTACTCCTTTATTACAGACCTGGTGGAGAAATACAAGAGCAGCCAGGGACGGCGCATTGAGGCTGGGCTCGGGATAGCGGGAGAATCCCTGGAGTCGCGTCGGGCCTTCAAGTGCCTGGTGGAGAATCTGGAGGACCGCCACACCCTCGACCTGCTGGTGTTACCGGCGATGGTGAAAGAGGCTCTGCTGGATTTGGTGAAGCAGTCTGGATTGGACTCGTATGCAAAACAGTACCAGGAAGGTCTGATCCCATTGGAAGGCAATGGATCATGGGCGATGCAGAGAAGTGTTGATGAAATTGTGCACAGAGGATCAAATCATAATGCAGAGAACTCACATTCCCAACAGCCGCAATCTGCTTATGACAGAGTTAACGGCACGGATGATATTAGCAATGAATCCGTTTTCCCCAGGAATCCGTTTTCCCGAGGTTTCATCCTTGACTCGACACACTTCGAAATCCCAGAGTCTCCAGAACGAGAAACTGAATCCGAGATGCCTGCCGTTCTGTCGTCAGCAGGAAGCACAGAGGAATTCGAGCACCTCCTCAAGTTTTTCACCGCGATGGGTTTCACTGAGGACGTGGTGCGCAACGTTCTGGCCCGAACCGGCCCCAAAGAAGCCTCACAGATCCTGGATTTGATCCAGCAGGAGCATGAGAAAACTGACCAGCCAAACCCTCACGCCAAGAATAAAGACAATGCGGTGGGAATCAGTGGCGAAACGCATGAGGCTTTTCACATACTAGAGGCCAGTAATGGAGGAGAAGCGAACGCTCAAGAGGAAGACTTTGTCTTGGGGGTGTTGAAGAAGGCTGCGGCCACTTGTGGATACACTGAGGACAGAGTAATGGAAGTGTATGGCAATCTACCTGAGCTCAAGCCACACGAGCTGCTCATGCAGCTGCAGAAACAAGAAGCCAAAGAGGCGAACAGGACGAGAAATGGTAGCAAGCGAGCTGATTGTAAGATTGAGCCGAATTCAGTGACAGATATTGAAAAACTCGACACTGGGAGTGGAAAGGGAGCGTCAAAACTAGATGTGTCTAAACCACTGAGCATCCACAGCAGCTCTTTATCAGTGAGAGGCCCGCCGCAGACTACGTACTCCTTTGAAACCATTAACCCTGAACCACAACCAGTGAATTTGCATGCCCAGTCGCCTCCACGGATTATCAAACCAAACATGGATCTCAGTTTCCCAAATCTCTCCAACCACGCCATCGCGTCTAAACCGAGACCGGGCAAAGCAGGCGCAGCGGCATCTGTGGTCACGGGAGCTCAGCGGTTCCTCGAGAGCCTCAAGACGCCCTTCAAACTGCAGCTGTCGGACGAGCCCGGTGACCCCATGCTGCGTCAGGTCATCATCGATGGGAGCAATGTTGCAATGAGGTAAAAACCGCAATATGATGTGTGTTATAGTGGTCAGATTGAGGGTGTGTCTCGGCCGACTCCCTAATTCCCTTGCCATATTGACAAAAAATTATATATTTTCTGGGAATTTGTCGACATTGATAATTAGATGATATTTGGTGTGTTTTTGTGCTGGCTGACTCCCGAAGCTTTTCATATACTTCATATTCTGTGTGGTGGTTATAAACAGCAGTGAAAAACTAAATTTAATTGTTTCTCAGGGGCATTTTACCGTTATTTATGGAAGCTTGTTCCCGCCACTGAATAAAAAATAAAAAAGATAATTGCGAGTTTATATCTTGCATTTCTGACTTTATAACACACAAATTCTGAGAAAAGAAGTCAGAATTGCAAGATATAAACTCGCAATTGCAAGAAAAAAGTTAGAATTGTGAGGAAAAAAGTCAGAAGATATAAACTCGCAATTATGGGGAAAAAGTCAAAATTGTGAGATATAAACTCGCAATTGCAAGAAAAAAGTCAGAATTGTGAGATATAAACCCACAATTACGAGAAAAATGTCAGAATTGCGAGAGAAAAGTCAGAATTGCGAGGAAAAAAGTCAGAATTGCAAGAAAAAAGTCAGAATTGCGAAAAAAGTCAGAATTGCAAAAGTCGAAATTGCGAGAAAAAACTTGTGATTGCGAGAAGAGAATTCAGGATTGCAAGATATAAACTCAATTATGATATTAAACGCAATTATGAGAAAAATGTCAGAATTGCGAGAGATAAACTCGCAATTATGGGGAAAAAGTCAAAATTTTGAGGAACTCACAATTGCAAGAAAAAAGTCAGAATTGCGAGATAAAAGTATTTTCAATTATCAGTTGAAATGATCAATTATCTTAATTATCAAATATCTTTTCAATTGTTTTATTCCATGGCGAAAACAAGCTTCTATAGTTATTACCTTATTTTACCCTAAAACATTAATAGTTATTGATTAAATGTAAGAATGGCATAATGCATTCATCTAATTATGTTAGAAAAATGCCGTTATTATTCACATCTAATTAGATTTAGTTAAATTCTTAAATTTAATATTAATAAAAAATGAATTAACAATTATTATTATTATTAACAATGTTTTGCCTGTAGTGTTAAGTGAGTTTTATGATTAAAATATGCCATTGGGGCCAGGAAAATACTTTTGTTTTCTCTTTGAGTCAAGTTAGTTTTTTATGACCCCATTGGCAGATATTTGTTCTTGTTTTAAGCAAAAAAAAAATTGATAAAAAACTTTTCTTAGAAAACAAGACGACTTATGTCATTGTGAGTCTCCAGTAAATGTACTTTGATTTAAGAATCTTTCGATATTTGTACTGGAAAACAAGACTGAGGAAGAAAATCTCTTTTTACAGTGTAAATGAACACACAAAAAAGTTCTAAATGAGTATTTTTCTCTTGTTTGCTAATAAAAAAGTCATTGAAAAATTTGTATGTAATGTTACAAGACAAAATACACTTTTATTTCATTCCCTGGAAAAAAAGCCTTAATATAGTTCTTTATCTCAAGTAAATGTGTCCCGTTTTATGCATATTTATGTATTTGTATTGGAAAACAAGAAAAAAATACTAAGGATGAACAGCACTTTTGCAGTGCTCTTTACTCTCGATACTGACTCAAGAAGACATGATGTTACTGATAAGATAATACTGAGCAGCTGATGATGATTAATACAGTGTGTTCAGGAGTGAATGTTTCAGTGCACTGACTCACATGAACTGTACATGCACTTGTGAATGTGATCTGATAAAAGCGCTGGATCTTCCTCAGTCACGGTCTGGGAGTGTTCTTCTCCTGTCGAGGCATCGCTCTGGCCGTTCAGCACTTCTGGGGAAGAGGACATCGTGAAATCACAGTGTTCATCCCTCAGTGGAGGCAGAAGAATAACTCGAAGAATAAAGGTGATGCTCACTTTATGCCTATATGAACGATAACTATAAAGATTAAAGGGCCGTTCAGACAGAACACGTTTTTCCGTTCCACTACACTACTTTTACATTCTTTTTCCACTGTAAACACGTGCCAGATGGACGTCTTTGGGGTCTTTTTATTGTCCATCATCAGCTGGAATCGCTTTGAATGTGATTCTAATGATATTGTTCCTCTATGTCAGTATCGTAACAGTTGGGAGTTACCATTAGTGATGGAATAAACAAAGCTTTTCAAAGCTCTGAATCAGTTGAACCAATTGATTCTCAAAACGATTCGCCGTTTTGAAGCGCTCTAAATACCACATGTTGGTGACCTGCTGATCACAACCGTGTAAATGCAAGGAAAACTCAGTCCAAACATGCATAATGACACATTTTACAAGCCAAATGCAAACTTTTTCATGAAAGTGTATGCAATCTACATAATTAAATGCTAATAAATATGCAGGTTCTGTAAACTCCTTGTTTTGTGTGTTATTAAGCAATGCTTGGCAAACTATGTCAATTAGAAGCATTATTTATTATTATTAAGCATTAATTAAATTATTTTAAAATGAACCTACATTATAAAACTGACCCGAGATCAGTTAAGAACTATTAGACACTCAGTCTTAGTGCCATCTAGCGATGATCAGGATTTTGAAATCAAACAGTATGACGTAACAAAGCCTTGTTTCTTGGTGAGTTTGATATGATGAGCTCCGAACAACTGATTCAAAACAAATGTTTCATAAAGCAGTGATTCAGAATCATCCAACAGTGCTTTATTCTCATGTGACAGCATCATGTGGCTCTGTGTTTTCTGTAGAAAAGCACTACCTGACTGAACTCCATGATCTGGGCTTCATCTCGTACACTCCCTCCAGAGAGGTCGAGGGGAAGAGAATCAACTCCTATGATGACCGGTAATTCATGATTCCATCTCAGATCAACACAGCCATGTTCAACAGGGATTATTTCACCGTTCTGTCATCATTTACTCATGCCGTATAAAACCCGCATGACGTTCTTTCTTCTGCAAAACACATAATAAGGTATTTTAAGAAATGAAAGTTCAGGGAAAGTTCAGTGTGGTTTTGTTCCCGACGTTCTTCAAAATATTTTCTTTTGTGCTCTGCAGAAGTTAGATATACAGGTTTGAAGGATAAGAGGCTGACAGAAAGAAATTAAACTATTTGTTCAAAATCAAATATCATCTGTGACATTAACTGACAGTCGAGTTGAAGGCTTCAAACAACAATTTTATCATCAGAATTTAAGTGTTTGTGTTTTTAAATCATCATTTGTGTGAAGACTTGAAAGTGAGTATGTAAAAATATTTATACCTAAATTTAAATAAATTGCATATAAAATATCCATTCATATTTGTCAGTCAAAAATCATGGCATAGTTTTAGTAATTATCTGCATTTATTTGATTTTATTTAAATAATCATATTTTCAAAATGCATTTATTCAAATTGCTGAGAACCAGCATAAATCTGTTCATTGTGAAAACAATTAGATGTTTGGATTTATTAATGATAAAGGTGTAAACCTGGTTATTGTATGTTTAAAACGTTCAGTTTATTACAGAAATCTGACCTGTGCATAAATGTAAATAAATGTTACCATTTTTTTCTTACCAGTTTCATTTATGTATGACTGACAAATATATTATATTATATACATTTTTAGACCATGTTAATACTTTTTTAACTGAATTTAATTGTTTTCACAATAATTTATGCTGATTCTAAGCCATTTGAATAAATGCATTTTGAAAATGATTTAAATAAAATCAAAGCAAAAACTATGCCATGAAATCTGATCAGTTTCATTTATGTTTCACTGATAAATACGCATCACGTTTACTTTATTAGTTTGTTCATGTTAAAATAAAATCATAAATCTTAAATTTAGGCCTGAATATTTATAGCGAGTAGCAGATCAACAGCCGTGATGTAAATTGAAACAGGAAACATGTGGGAAAGAAACCTGCGCTCCTTTCTTTAGATAATGAGTGATTGTTCTTCAGGTTCATGCTGGCGCTGGCGCAGAAGACGAATGGAGTGATTGTGACAAACGACAACCTGAGAGATCTGGTGGACGAATCGCCCGCGTGGAGAGACATCATAAAGAAAAGGTGGGCGTCTGTGTAATATTAGATCGAACTGTTTCAGTATTGATTTTCCCTGGCATAATATATGATGTGATTGTTTTATGTGTAAAGCGAGGTATTTCAGACGGCAGTATATTTCTGCTGCCTTCCTTTTGACACAGTCTTCACATTTAAAGAATTATACTGAATTATCAGCGGCTTAAAGTGCCTCTATTAGGCTATTTTAAAGGCTCCTAGTTTAGTTTTGGAGTCTCCTACTACAGATTCACATTCATCACACTTTACTTTTCTCATAATATCTACTGCAGCATCAGATCTTTTCTCTCAGGGTCTGAAACAGATTCAGTCTCTTTCTGAGAGCTGCTTTGCTCTGATTGGTCAGAAACCAAACACTCATTATCAAATCTGAAACTCAGCTCTTGATTCACAGTGACACAAACGGTAACGATGGTGTCGGTTTTACTGTATCAATCTCATCAAGTGGATTTGCTTTGGCTGCAGAAAACAGCGTCTTCTCGACATGAACAACACGAACCAAACTCTTCCAGTCTCAGATACAACTACAGTGATTGAGGGCGGGGCAAAGAGTTCAGCCAATGAAGACCATTATGCAAATTAGTAACATACCTGTGTAGGTCCAGCAGGAAGTGAGACTGAATTACTGACGACTCGTTTCAGTTCAGAATCACTTCTTTCTTTTAGGAGACAAAAATTCCATTTATCTTTGAAACTTTGAGCTTTTACATTCACAAACAGCTTTTTTACACAATACATGAAAGGGAATATCCAGAAAAGCTTTAAAATGATCCCTATGAAGGTTTCGTATGTGTGTAAGGCCTTTATATCTGTCATTTAGTGATGATGACATGCTTGTTTCAGTTTGCTACAGTACGTGTTTGCTGGGGATCTCTTTATGTTACCGGACGATCCTTTGGGCCGCGGCGGGCCTCATCTGAGAGACTTCCTACATAAACACAACAGGTAATACATCACTCGCACTACATCATCACTTCTGCTGATAAATCTTTCTGTTGTTTTTTTGTCAAAAAGTGTCAAAAGTCACCGTTCTGAAGTTTGGGTGAAATGTGAAAAGTGAAATATTATTAAAATGTAAATCAGTTGTTTTCTATGTGAATATATAGTGAAGTGTGATTTATTCCTGTGATCAAAGCTCATCATTACTCCAGTCTTCAGTGTCACATGATCCTTCAGAAATCATTCTAATATGATGCTCAAGAAACATTTATGATTATTATCAGTGTTGAAAACAGTTTCATATTTCTGTGGAAACTGATACATTTAATTTTTTCAGGATTCTCTGATGAATAGAAAGTTAAAAAGAACAGCATTTATTTGAAATAGAATCTTTTGTAACATAAATATTTTTACTGTCACTTTTAAAGTGTCTTTGCTGAATAAAAGTATTAATTTCTTTTAAAAATCTCACTGAGAGCAAACTTTTGGATGGTAGTGTACATAATTTGTTTTTGTTTTCTACTAAATATTCATAGTGCATTGTTGTTATACACATACTCAAATGATTATAATTGAATATTAATAATATTTATGCCATCATATTTAGGCAAAGTTTGCATTAACTGATCAGTGTTGTAAGGCGATTATCTGGGTTTATTTATTTGGAGATCCACCAAATGATGCTGTTTATCAGTAAACCACATTTTTAAATATGAAATCAATGATAAACCATTAATTTTCATGTCTGTGGCTTAGAGCCAATGCTAGTGTTCTCTAAAATTTGACCAAAATGATCACTTTTAGCAGATATATTTATGTTTCAACTTCGCAGTCTTTCTCTTATAGGAAAACAAACCAAAGACTCTTGTTAATATTTTCCCAGCAGCTCACCTGTTCCAGGAAGTCACACGTTTGCAGGAGCATCCGCGTCCTTTTCCTCGCCGTCTCCCGCGCCGCGCGCTCACACTGAAGTGCTGCAATACCGAGACTGGACACCAGGGGGCAGAGGTCAGGAGGTCAGAGAGAGGACGGCGGAGGAGACGCTGAAGCTGCAACAGAGTTTAGTGCCCATCTTCCCAGACCAGGAAAGCGTCATTATCATGATCCTTCAGTGTCACCCGACGATCAGAGACATCGACCAACTCACAGACCTCATACTGGAACAACAGGAATGAACACGCAACTGATTTTGACATCAGACATACTGAACAAAGAAAAACTAGTTTTTTCTCCCTTTCTAAAACTATTTGACTCTCATCTATCTTATAATGCATTTTTAATTTTAAACATAATTTATATATTCATTAAGTGTTTCTAATGTGTTTGTAATGGGGATACATGTTTTAAAATGTTTTCAAACTACACTTGTGCTTTTGAATGTGCTTTTAGGAGAAGTTTATAATTTGGGTAACACTTTACAATAATGTTCCATTAGTTAAGATTTGTTAACTACATTAGTTAACATGAACTAACAATGGAAAATATTTCTAAAGCATTTATTTATCTTATTTCATTTTAATTTCAACATTATTAAAATCAAAATTGGAATTTGTTAACATTAGTTGATGCACTGAACAAACAAATAATTATATTTTTACTAATGTTAATAAAGACAAATGCTTTAAAAATATATATTGCACAGAGTTTGTTAATGTTAGTTGATGCATTAATTAATGTTATCAAATAAGACCTTATTATAAAGTGTTACCAGTATTTGCAATGTTGATGACTATTTATTTTCACATGCTCCTTTCTTAAAGGACCAAAATAAAAAATGAAATAAACAAATAAATGAAAAACCCCAAGAAAAAACTGAAAAGTTTACTTTTAAATTTCATCTTTTGAATTTTTTTTTTTTTTTTTTTTTTTTTTTTTTGCTTTCATCATTTTCTTTCAGGGACTACAGATGTAAATGAGCAATGTTGCTGTAATCTGGCATGTTTACATTTTGTATTTTTATACTGATGTTCGTTAACATGCAATGTCCCTATTAAATTCAATTTAAATAAATGAATGAATAAATAAAACAGGTTGCATTGAAATAAATAAATACAATTTACAGTTGCATTGACAAGAACCTCTCGGAGATATTTTTTATTTATTGAAATATGTAATTAAATTTGAGCAAATAAAGTAATATTTTCTGAGAACAATTATTAACTACACTTGCATTTAATGTCTCTGTTTTTTTTTTTACAGTTTACAAGAATGTCATTAGAAATAACAATCTATAATCCCGACACTGCTAATGAAAAATGTGGATTAATGATGCATTAGAGTTTTTTGAAATTTAATCAGACATTAAAATACAACATTATAATACAAACAAACACAACAAATTATAATAAATGTAAATTACACATAACTTTTTAAAAACAGTAAATATGCATGGACATGCCATACTCGAGTCATTTGAAAACAATCTGAGAAAATCAACACTGTTCATTATATGTATATATAGAGAGAGAGAGAGAAAAATAAAGTAAACTGTTACATATTACACCAAAAAAATCTTCATACTACCAGTAAAATTGATAAAAATTTGGAACCAAAAATTATTCAGACACTTTGACCTGATCATGTTGGAGTCAGGACCATGGAGTTTCACCTGCCTGTTTAAAAGTCTGCACTGACCAACTGGCCCCAACCTTCACACAGATCTTCAACAGATCTCTGGAGCAGTGTGGCGTTCCCTGCTGCTTTAAATGCTCCACCATCATTCCGGTCCCCAAAAATCACCAGACTTAATGACTACAGACCTGTCGCTCTCACATCTGTGGTCATGAAGTCATTTGAAAGTCTGTCAGTAATGTCAGTAAAGATTATGGCGACTTTTACCTTCTGGAAAAAAGTCTGGAAAAATTACCTCGGGTAATACTTAACCCCTTCCGAATGCGAATGTCTGTGATTGCTGATGTTTTATTATCCTAACGCTGTTTTTTTAACTATATATGAGCTACCGTTTGCATACCAATCTTCAGCATGCTTTAGTTAGTGTGTAATGTTGCTGTTTGAGCATAAACAACATCTGCAAAGTTACAACACTCAAAGTTCAATGCAAAGGGAGATATTTCCTTTTACAGAAATTGCTTTTTAAGGACTACAACAAACTGACTTTCTTTAAGGATAAATTGGACCTGGATCCCCACATCATCAGGATAGAGAGAGTTCAACGAGTTGGAAAAGTTTCTAAAGCAGCAGATGAAACCTCGAGAAGATCTCGACCAATCAAGTCAAGTCAAGTCACCTTTATTTATATAGCGCTTTTTACAATGCAGATTGTGTCAAAGCAGCTTAACATTGATAACTGGTATATAATTTAGGCTCCTGTCTGCCTCGCTGCTCAGAGTGGTTTGCGTCTGTGACTCCGTATAGCTTTGTTTTGAATCTCTTACTTTTGTTCATTGTTGCTTATATTATCATTACCTTATATAATACCTTATATAATATTGCCTACCACATTAATCTGACGTCGCTAGCTTGTAATCTTTGAATCTAAATCGCTGTTACAACGCGTTTGCATCTCGCTAGCTTGTTAACTTGTCATCAGTCTCTCGCGCGCTCCTTTTTCAACGCGTTCATCAAACAGCTGTGGTAACTCGGATCAGTCTACAAACACGGTGAGTCATGTCATCCTTTCCTTGTATCGTGTCGTGTTCCATATGCAACATGTTCAGTATAGCTCTCTCTGTCAGCGATGAGGGATTTACATGTCATAAATGTAGGGAAATAGTCAGGCTGACAGAGAGAATCTCAGAATTAGAGACACGCATCCAAACTTTAATCGAGGATAGTAAGAATGCAAGGGCTTCAGATACTGTTTTGGATGCGACTAGCTTAGTGAACTCTGTACATTGTTCGGTTCCGGCTGTAGAGCCCACGCAGCAGGGCAATTGGGTAACGGTGAGGCGGCCTAGCCGCGGAAAACACCACTCTTCCGTTCCAAAAAGAACATCAAACAGGTTCTCCCCACTCAGTGACGCACCCACTGAGAATCCTGTTGAAAGTGCCCTAGTTATTGGCGATTCTATTACACGGAACGTGAAAATAGAGACACCAGCCACCATAGTCACATGTTTGCCGGGAGCCAGAGCAGCTGACATCAAAGCAAATTTAAAAGTGCTGGCTAATGCTAATCGTAAATACACTAAAATTGTTATTCACGTCGGCACTAATGATGTTCGACTTCGGCAGTCGGAGATCACTAAAATTAACATTAAAGAGGTGTGTGAACTCACAAGTACAATGTCAGAAGAAGTAATTTGCTCTGGCCCTCTTCCTGTTCGTCGGAGTGATGAGATAGTTAGCAGGTTATCATCACTCAATGGCTGGCTGTCTAAGTGGTGTCCGCAGAATAATATAGGTTTCATAGACAATTGGAAAAGTTTTTGGGGCAGACCTGACCTGTTGAAAAGAGATGGTATTCATCCCTCCCGGGATGGTGCTGCTCTTCTCTCTAGTAATATGGCACATAGTCTTAGAACTAAAACATGACAAACTGGGGTCCAGGTCAGGAAGCAGACAGACTGGCTAAACCGACCATCTGCTAGCTGCCTCACATTGCAGAAGTCAGATAATTCCCAACACATAGAAACTCTTACACCTAGATATTATCACATAGAGACTGTGTCTGTACCCCGAATTAGTAAAAACAAAAAACTTGTGATGGAGGAATACAACTTGTCCAAGAGGTTGAAACGCACGCTGCTGTTTTGTTCTGAGGAGAAAGAAAAACAAAATCACAACCAATATCAAAACACAGAATTTCACCCACGTCTTACTTAGGAAAATCTTTGCCATACCAGGTAAACCCTGCCGACTACGCCAAGATGTGGCATTACCAAATGAAGGAAAAAATGAATCACAATTTAAATTTGTCCGACTACGCCACCCTGGTGGGATGCCAGGGAAATAACTCCCAATAAAGACACACAGGTAAGTTTTACCAATTGAAGTCAAAGAAAAAAATGGAGATGTATCAATACCAAAATATACTTTATTATAAAATCACCATCATCAATAAAATTCTCTCTCTCTCTCTCACAAAACACACCAAAAATGAAAAGTAATTCTCCAGGGCCAGGATTAGTGGGAACAAGGCAGGCCGGCTGCAACTCAGGAGGTCTTCCAAACCCACCTCAATTCACACCAAATCAAACACCACGCACACCCACCCTGGGAATTTGTATCAGCACAACAGCACACCGTGAAACACACCACAGAATGAAAGTAGCTAGCCTCCCCTGTTCCACACGAGTCCTCACTGGCTCCTGGAGAGAGAGAGAGAGAGAGAGAGAGAGAGAGAGAGAGAGAGAGAAAACAAACACTTATAAAGGAATTCAAAAGAAAATTACACTGATTATTAATAAAGCGAGCCACCAAAATAACAAATATACAGACACTGTGTTGTGGCAGCTTTGGCACTCAGGCCTCCAGATGACACCACAACAAAACAGACAGATAACCAGTGCCTGAGTGGCACTAGGACATCAAGTCAATGATTAACAAAAAGAACACACACTTTACAATAAACATACCTGCAAGCAAACTCCGCCACGACTTGCCACAACGCCAACACCACCAGCCCTGCTCTGAATTAATCTATAAATAGCGCATATTAGCCTCGCATCACACTCATCATTACACCATCAGCCGAAACTCAACATACCTGGATAGGAATGGGAATGGAAACGGAAGTGCCAGGGAGAGAAAGAGAAGCACCCCAAGTCAACAGAAACATCCCTACCCATAGAAATAAGGGTCCTTAAATAGTACGGCTGCTACCACCTCATTGGTCTTGCAAACTATACCCCAACCAACCAATAAGATGAAATGACTTCTCTTGCCACATTAAGATCTGCTGCTCAAAGAATCACATTCAACCAGTTATTGCTATAGATTAGTGGAAAAACATAAAGACACATAAACACACCAGATATGCAAAGAGATTCCTAAAACACACATATATTATGTTTGTATTTTAGACATTTAAAGAATATTAAACCTTAATGTTAGAAAACTTTGATAAGATCACATTGTCATGATCATTAACATACAGAAATAAACTTTTAAAACACAATTAGTAGATTCAGTCAGAAATTACTAAAGAACAAATCAAACAAGTAAATAAGAAAAATAATGGAGAATGAAAACAGTATATATATTATAGGAATGCATTGATGTACTTTTACGAAACTCAGGATTTGGCATCGGCATCATGCTCTGAAGGTACACAATAGGTTTTGAGACAGCGCCTCCTTGTGGTCAAATTTTATAACGAAATATTTAAAAAATGCTAATAACTTTATAAAAATGTGGCCTATTGTAATGAGACTGGTCTTATTAGATTCCGTGTGTCATGCTGAGAACATTGATGCCAATTTTGCCACAGTCAGCCAAACTTCCTGTCAGTCATTTTTTTTTTTTTTTAAAAACATACTTTTTCAAACTACTCCTAGACCGTTGGTCCAATTTTCACCAAAATCGAATCGTATCATCTTCAGACCATGCTGGTAAAATGTTTCATGTTGATAGACATAACCTTTTTCCCATACTGCAGCAACGAATTAGAGGCATGATGCCAAAATCACTGTTGAGTCTGTATCTCTGCAATGCTTTGAAATATTGACACCAAACTTTGCAAGTGTCATTGTCACCTCACTCTGACCATACCACATTAATTTGGTCACAGCGCCACCTATTGGTCGAAAGTGTTGAACCAGTAAATCCTCATTTTTGATCATTTTTCAGCTCTTTTGCCTAATATGATCTTAATAGGTCTTTAATTGCTCACTGTTGCAGTTGGTCTGATGCTCCCAGCCATGTTGGCTGGCTTATTGTGCCGTTTTTGTGCTTGGCCCCGTAATTGCTGCTTGCAGCTATATTTATATCGGCTCTCGTCCCTCATTCATCATCACATCATTTGTGTATTGCTCTGAAAACCCCTATTCATATTCACTTCCTCTATATTTGTGTATTTGTCCAACTCTCTCCCTTTATTTGCATCTTGACATCTGTGTCAGTCAGTGTCAGTCTATATGAATATGGACCTTAATTAAAACATTATTTACATATTAACATTCATAATTTATATTTTAACATCTAAACAGCTGCTTTAATGTTATTGCTGGACTGTATAACTCGTGTCACATCCCTGTTCAGTTTGACATGTATGTTTGTGTTTCTCACTTTTTATCTGGTGCTGGTGACAAAGAGGGAGAAACATTTTTCTGCTCTCATGGGCTTTCTTCTTTTCCCTCTTCTGAGAGCAGAGACCCCTGGTGTTGAGGAGGAGACATTCACAACAGAGACGAGATAAAGACATTAAAGTGCTCATATTGTGCTTTCATTCCCCTGAAGTTCATTTATAATGTTAGTAAAGGTTGTTGGACTCTCATTATCCCACTGAAATAATAACATCATCTTCTTCTGCTGCTGTTTCAGTTTTATTTCCTCTAAACACTTGATTGTGATTGGCTGGAATGCAGACATTAAAACATTGTTACATTTTTTTTTAGAATTCGTGAAAAATTTGTGAAAATTCTTGCCTGGTCAGTACCTGGATGGGAATCTGTGATATTTCCAAATTACTTGTCTAGCCTGCATAATACAGAAAAATTTGTCGTGTCCGCGGATCTATGTGAACTGGAATCATTTTGATAACGTTTTATCTATATATAGGGAAAGGGAAGGGAAGGAGGCCTTCACAGGGGATAGTTTAGTTGACACTTCAGGGCTGCGTTATCATCATGTCTAGGCACAGATCCTTCATCTCATCTGGATACGGCCTGGATCTGGCAGGCTGCAGCAAACCTCGGGATAAACAGAGAGAGACTAATATTAGCGTAGAAGTCATTCTTCTTATGATGTAGCAAGTACATCAGGTGTTATGGGAAGTGTTCCCGGTTCCAGGCTGACCTAATCTATGCAGCCTAACAATTTACATGATTTGAATTATAGAAGTAGATAATGTGTTATGTGTATGCAAGTTTAAACAGATGTGTTTTTAGTCTAGATTTAAACTGACAGAGTGTGTCTGCTTCCTGAACAATGCTAGGAAGATTGTTCCAGAGTTTAGGTGCTAAAAAGGAAAAGGATCTACTGCCTGCGGGTGATTTTGATATTCTAGGATATTCTTCAGTACATCCTGACAGTAGTTTTTTAACACCAAAAGAGGGTTTGCGCTAACGCAAGCTGTTAGTCAAGTCAAGTCACCTTTATTTATATAGCGCTTTTTACAATGCAGATTGTGTCAAAGCAGCTTTACATTGATAACTGGTATATAATTTTGGCTGCACAGCAGCTCTTAAAGAATAGTGTCAATGCAGGCAGATCAAAGCACTGTTGAATATCAAATGTCAAGTGTCCCCAACTAAGCAAGCCAAAGGCGACAGCGGCAAGGAACCCAAACTCCAACAGGTGACATCAGGTGGCAAATAGACTTCTGTGTTAAAATGGAGAAGAAAAAAAACCTTGGGAGAAACCAGGCTAAGTTGAGGGGCCAGTTCTCCTCTGGCGAACAGTGCTTTGTTACGATTCAGGTTGCTATCATATGTCCGATAGGATCGCAACATTCAAAGTATTTATTCCAGTTCAATCCAGTTGAGGATCGTATTCATCACACCGGTATGGACGGTTTGTTGAGGAGCTGTGGCACTGGCTGTCATGTAGATGAGGCCTTCACAATGGAGGATCTAGTTGACTCAATCTCTGCTGATACTTCAGGGCTGCGTTGTGGTCGTGTCAAGGCGCCGGTCCTCGGTCTCACCTGGATATGGCCCGGATCCGGTTGACTACGGTAAACCTCGGGATAAACAGAAAGACTAATATTAGCGTAGATGCCATTCTTCTTCTGATGTAACGAGTACATCTGGTGTTGTAGGAAGTGTTCCCGGTTCCGGCTGACCTAATTTATGCAGCCTAATAATCCTTTAACAGATTTGAAAATATAAATTAATAATGTGTTATGTGTATGCCAGGTTAAAGAGATGCGTTTTTAGTCTAGATTTAAACTGACAGAGTGTGTCTGCTTCCCGAACAATGCTAGGAAGATTGTTCCAGAGTTTAGGTGCTAAAAAGGAAAAGGATCTACCGCCTGCGGTTGATTTTGATATTCTAGGTTAGTAAATCTGGCCCCTAGACTCTAAATGTTTCATTCAGAGAAATGTGGCAAATCTGCAATACAGATTCCCAATAGTGAGCAGAGTTCAGTTGTTTAGCAAAAGTACAGCAAAACTGTAAAACTGTTTTTTGAATTCACATTCACCCATTACTGAGACTAGTTGTTGTCTGAGTGAGCATGGACATGTCATGGGGTTATGAAGTGGGCATCCTCTTTCAAAGGTTTCATCCAGATAGTTTATATTATATATACAATGGCTGGGTATATATTATAGATATTTGTGTATGATTGTGTGTTTCATATTAAAAGTATTTTTTGTGCTCAGAGAACATCATTATGATAATCACTTTAAACAAGTTTCAAACATGTTGTAGATGGAATTAAGAACCTAGCCAGTGTACTCTCTTAAAGATGAATATATATTTCATCCTATATTCTATATATTTCATTTTCATCCATCATTAAGTATATTTATTTTTCACCAGGGCATACTCTTGCTGTTTACTGTTTCTTTGTTTATAAAATATGAACACATTTGCATGTAAACACATCCTCATCACTCATTTTCTTATCTCCACATCACATGTAGACATTCAGGATGGACAGTATTTCTCTGACATGAAACAGAAGAATATTCAGTGGGGGTTATTGTTCTAGTCATATTTCATTTTTCGTCCAGTCTTATTTATCTGTCAATTTTATTACAACAACAGGAACGTTACACTATAACTGTGTCTCAATTCAGAGCTGTGTCCTCAAAGTCCATGAAGGTCGAAGCAAGCGTTGTTAAATGAGACACTATAGTCTATGGATGATTTCCTGTTTACATCACCAGCTGTTCACGCCCACCGCTGCTGTCGCCTAGCAACTGTGACAGGTGCCATCAGGAAACAGCTGAGATATTTCTGACAGACTTTCAAATACAAAGGTGGTGCCAGAAATGTATTCATTTAATAATTTGTTTGTTAGTTTGAAAAGGGCAGGTGATGTATCTCATGTCTGGTTAAACTGTGCAATGTTTATTTTATCTAGTTAGCAACAATTAGTTAACCTAGTTTATTTCTGATGTTATTTAACCGTGACAATATCATAATATTTAAAATAAGCAGTGGTGGAATGTCTCTTTCCCAACATCTCATCCGTGAAGAAAAACAACAGTTGCAGCTGTAAGGAACCCCCCATCGGCCCAAAAACGGAATCCGACGGCCAGGGCGAAGGTTAACGCGTGTATGTCTTTTCAGCGCCCCTGTGAAGTTCACGTAATTTCACTCGTTTAATCTGACTCCAATTTCAAATGATTATTACTCTTAGGTTGTGTTTCCAGTTAGAAATTAATCATTCGTTATGTATTAATTTAGATATTTGATTATTCTGGGTATCCCATATTTTCAATTATTCGTTCATTACGGACCTATCATCGCTTAGAGACTTTCACATCGGCCGGCTGGGTTCTCACGGACATAAATTCGCCAGTTTATGATTCTTAGTCAGAGGGTGCAGAGTTTACTAATGCATTTGAGTCGAACCGCCACATGCTTGTTCATACAAAAATACAGTTTTCTTAGTCACGATACTGCAACTTGCTAAGCCAATAACAGACAAACTCAAAAAGTCCCATGATGTGCTCCTATGCTCCTTTCATGGGGCTCTCTAGTTTGACCTGTCCTGACGCAAATTTACGGAAATGACGGACTTTAATAATCTACTAGTCATAATGATTTCAGAAGAATCCAGAGTAAATCAAATATAACATTTTATTTTGTCAAGTAAAATGTATCATGTCAATTACATAGTTGGACAATTAGAAGCCAATTCAGAAATAATAAATGCATAACATCAATTACTCAAAGAAATGCATATACACACAGTGATGTGTGAATGTCTTCAGACATTCAAGCATCTCTGCATGGGGGCTTCTGGCTACAGAAGATCCCACATGACTGCTTTGCACTTTACCTTATATACCCAGACCAGAACAAAAGGATTGTAAATATTTACTATACCAACACCTGTTTTGGGGGGAGAGGAGTGGGTTTTCAGATATCTTGAAGAGACAAAAGGAGGACAGAATTCTCCTTAGTTCTCAGTCTTACTCATAACATAAGTGACTGCTGTGAAACTGAGACCATTTTACCAATCGCACTGAGACATTTAAAATGATACCAAACATGAAAGGGGAAAAACAATAGATACACAAGTTACATTATACATCTTGAAGAACTTTCATTGACTTGAGTTAGGGGGAAGGGAAGGAGGGTGTGTGTGTGGGGGGTGGGGGGAGGGGTTGCATCCTGTAGATGTTGTGAGGGCAAGGTGTTGTCCTATGCTATTTCTTTGAGATCTTCTCTCCAGATGAGTTTTATTGCTTTATTGTAGGGCACTTGATCTCAGTTTTGTCTTAGCAGGAAAATCAAGTCTTACACAGCAGTGCGTTTCCATTAATATTCATCACTTGTATTTATTTATTTTTGGCCTGCAAGGGAGTGACCACACCCAGCAGGCACTTTTTTACAGAATCATCCTAAAACGAGAGATTCTGAGCCTTTTCTTCATAAATGCAATAAATATTTAGATTAATAGATCCAATCCCCCCTTTTCTCTTCCACTTCGCTTCCTGTCTACTCACTGTCCTATCATAATAAAACACTTAAAATAAATAATTGAAAATGAATAAAAAATAAGAAAATAATGTCAGATTACATGTGGCAGTTGTTTTCATGAGTTCACACTTACAAATAGAGTAAAAGAGTAAAATAAGTATTAGACATGCTGCCCGAGGGGATCGAAGGCTCAGAGCTCAGAATTTAGCCCAAACCCAGAGTTATTCCCCCGTATGCCGGGAATAGGAACCAACTGAGTGAGGAGTTGGGGTGGCATAGGGATGCTGAAAACTGTAGAGGTAACTAGGTGAGTCGACTATGTGTGTATATGCCTCCTCTCAAGCTGATTATATAGACCATTTGAACGTGCTCCTCCCGAACTTTGTTTATAAAAACATCATTTGTCACTTGAATTCTGCAGTCTCTCGAAATGAAGACATGTAAGAGGCTGACAGTTAGCTGAACATGTACAGTACTTGTTTAATTAGTGACACTTAGCCTGCATTTTAAAATCTTTATTTGAATATGGCAACATTTTGGAAACATTTTTATTTTAAAGGGGACATCGGATGTAAAATTCACTTTTACATGGTGTTTGGACATAAATGTGTGTTGGCAGTGTGTCTACACAACCACCCTATAATGATAAAAATCCACCCAGTGCTCTTTTTTTAATCCTCACAAATCATAAGCACTTTTATCAGATCAAGCCGTTCACAGATTCTTGGCAAAGTGACGTAAATTTGCACAGGCCCCTCCCACGACTCTTGACGGACACTGCCGTTTTAGCATAGACCCGCCCTGAGTGAGCTGTAAACAGTCCGCCATTGATTCAACGCCGCGCAGGTGTAGACAAGAATGTCTCCAAAGCAACTGAGGTGTTTTGTTATTGGATATAAGAATGAACATAGCAGTCGTCCTTTATTCTCGACATCTGAGCCGCTGAAGACGCAGTGGATTAATTTTGTTTTTGAAGGGAATGTGCCCCTCGGATCTACCTATATGCGTTTATGTCTGCGCTAAAAAGTTCCTGAAGGATGGATCAGTACCTCCAGAAGACGTGAGTAACGTTATAGTTATGAAGCTTTGCAAATCGCTTTTCCTAATAATGTGCTAGTTAGCAAGTTCCACGATGAATGCGGCTAAGGTTAAAGGCCAGTTCACACCGTTCAGATAAATGTCAGCAAACACGTCTGGAGTTTGTTGATCGGGATGCAGCCTCCGAAATGAGACGCAGCTAGTGTGATACCCCTGTGAGTTTGTTTTCACCCAACTGAACATGTGTAATCAGCGTTTGTTGGGTCGGGAATGTCTGAGCAGTGTGGTATGATTTTCCAGCAAACATCAACAAACTCTGACATAATCTGACCTGGCCACGTACTGTTGCCATGACGATGAGCAAGTCCCATGCAAAGACTGCTGTTTGATCGCGCCAGGCGCCTCACGCACACACAACAAAGCACTGCAAACGTGACATTGCAGCTTGTTCATTATCAAAATAATTCAGTTGAACAAACATATGTCGTAATTTCTATTTAGAACCTTCTCACTGTAATTCATAACTGCATATTTATAATGAACAATATATTGAGTTGATTACTACAAACTGTGGTGTCTTATTACAAACTGTAAATTTCATGTAAACATAACATGGTAACACTACAATAAGGTTTATAAAGGTGTTAGTTAATGACTAACAAGTAATTTTCAAATGTATTTTAATAGTTTTTGAGCATTTATAACTGCATAAATAAGAATGGTGAAATCAATGCAATCAATACCTGCCAAATAGTGTTTACAGCCCGCCCACGGAAAATAGGGGTGGGGTGAACAGTAGCTCATTATCATTTAAAGGGACATGCACCGAAACGGCTCGCTGTGAACAGAGCTGTTTTTTGACAAGGTAAAAATGGTGTTTTTTTACACAACCATTAAGAAATTTTAATCAAAGTATGTTATAGACTTTTCATGAAGACCCTAAAGAATCATACTAACTTGTGGAAAACTGGCATCCGATGTCCCCTTTAAAACCTTTATTTGAATATGGCAACATGATACCTCTTTCTACAATATTTCTATGATTAAATCACTGACAGAGACCCCTTCTCTATCAGCCAATCACTGTGTGCATAGTTAGTAAGTTTGTTGACATCATCCATAGCAACAAGGTCAACCCCGCCCTTTCAGCAGTTTACATCTTCCACTCTCCCAATGTCATTCTTTGATAACACTTTCACCATTTTGGTTTGTTTGTCATAGTTTGTCTTTTGTCTCTTTTGAAGTACTTTCTGTTTCTGCCTTATTGTTGCACTGTTCATCATGGCTCATTTTGTGTCAATCCTGTAGGGAAGTGTTGTTCTTATCATGTGATTCATTAAGAGCTCTGCAGGAGATGCACCATGTTCCAGAGGTGTTGCTCGATAGCTCAGAAGAACTAGATATGGATCTGACTTGCCTTCTGATTCTTTCTTGAGCAATTGCTTCACAATATGCACTCCTTTTTCTGCATTCCCATGAGACTGAGCATGATGGGGACTTGAAGTCACTTGTAGCATGGACTGCTGTCACTCACTACTGCCATGCCTGGCAAAAAATTGACTTCATTTGCTCTGTCATGACGCACATGAGGAGTTAGGGTGAGCCTGCTTGTAAAGAGATAACTGTCTATTTAAGCAGACATATTTGCCTATATTCGTCATTCAAAAAGGGAAAGTGAAACTAAGACTGCAAAAATACAAACCATAAATAAAGCAGTTCTGGCTTACCATTTTGAATATCAGCAGGTCTTGCTAGTTGTGCCCTACTGGCCCAACAGGACCTGGTTCCCAGATCTGATGCTCCTCACGACAGCCCCTCCCTGGTGGGTTTCTTTGAAGAAGGATCTACTTTCTCAGAGACGGGCACCCTATGACTTTGTACTGATATGCTCGACCCTCGAACGCAAAGTGCAGGAGTGTCCTTCAGGTCGATCGCTGCAAACCAATCTTGGGGACGGATGCATTTAAAAATGCGCTTCTGTGTCAATATTTTGAACGGTAGCTTGTGTAAAGTTCGGTTGAAAACTCGCAGATCCAAGATTGGTCGTAACCCACTGCCTTTCTTGGGTACAGTGAAGTCAGGGTTTTACAGCCCCTACTTCATATTGGCTGGAGAGACCGGTTCTATCGTGTCCTTCGCCAGTAGGAACTCTTTGATAAACTCTCACACCTCCAGGGGGAGCTTCTGGACCACCAAGGTGGACATCGTCTGGCTGAGGGCCTGCGCTGTGCCTTTGATCATGGTTAGTCAACATTCGCAGCTGAACCCCGGCTCAGAACTACCCTTGTGCAATTAAGAGTGCCATGGCCTCAGATGCAGGTGAAGGTGAACTGTTTTTCACAGCTACCCCACCAGCGAGGGTAGTGAGACAGGGGAAAACATTTATGCAGATTTTGGCCCCATTGGCGTTCCATATTTTGGCACCAATATAACTCCATACCGCCAAGTTTTCCATGCATATCCGGGAATTACCCGGGGAAGCATGGCTGTCAACTCTGAATCTAAGTCAGCAAAAGCCCACACCAAAACAGTGGGAACCTCAGCATCATCCTCATTTCCAGAGCATAACAGCCCTCTGTCCGATGCAGCGATCAACATCTGATCCTCAGCTGAAGCTCTGAATGAAACGCTAGGTTCCCCCACGAGAAGCGCCAGCAATCCATCCTGAAGCTGCACAGCTCACAATGCGCTAGAGGGCAACTAGTTAGTGCGGACTAGCATCTTAACATCCTATTACAATACAGATAGAGCTTCACTCTACTGTAATAATAAAAACGCAGAGGAAAAACGCAGTTATGTAAGTGAACCGGGCCCACACCTATGTTCTAAACTCCCACATTAGCCGAGCATAAACGTGAATAACTGATAATGCATTAAAATTTGTAAACAAAAGTTGCGCTCCATCCTAACTTCAAGTAAGGCGGGCATTATGCTAATGTGTTACCCAGTGACGTGTGGCCGTCACGGAAGTGAGACTGGAATTCCTGATGAATAATTTAGGCTATTCAGAGACAATGCAAAAAAAAAAAAAAAAGATTCAAAGTTCGATCCAACCACATGGATGCGCAGTAGAAAGGAAAAAAATTAGGTCCTTTAAACGATCCAGGGAACAAACTACTTAGTTCTTTCAACTGAGAGGGAGGAAAAATATATGTTAACTGAGATCCCACCTCAGATATCAGGAAACGGTTGAGTTCATGATGTGATTTATTCCAGTGTCCAGATCCGTGAGGGCTCGCCATCAGTTGATTTCCAGAACTTTCAGTTCCACAGGGAGAAAAAAACCTCACCAAATCCATGTCAAATTATGATTTTTATAAACATTTAGTCAACAATGCGATCTTTAGTCATATTAATCTGCATCAGATCTGCTCCGCCACCTTTTCACAAAATGGAGGATTCAATTGTCCCTGGGGAGAGCAGGCTTAAAGGGATAGTTCACCCAAAAATGAAAATTCTGTCATTGTTGTTACATAACAGAAGGGTCAGAGACAGAAGATGGCAGAGATGGTAACTTTATTCAACAACAGCAGAGTTGACAGAAGTGCAGGTGAGTATAACGTGAGTTTGGCAGGTGAATGGTGAGATGAGAAGTAATGATACTGTCCTTTTGTGTTGTTTAGGTGAGGATCCTGGAAGACGATGGAGAAAACACTTGACTGGAGACTGGAGACACTCACACACTGACGAGGAACACGAGGAGATACAAGAAGACGCTGGAGACAGGTAAGTAGATTGCTGGGAGCCCTTGAGGTAAGCATGTAGGTTGATCTAGATGCGAACAAGACCGGACAGTGACTGGATGTGTGTGAGTGTCTTTTGTAGTGGAGGTGATGAGCGTGCTGATGAGGTGCAGGTGCGTGTGATCAGTATTCTGGAGATGGAGTGCGCTGTGATTGGTGGATGTTGGAGCCTGCCGTGTCTGTGACAGTACCCCCCCCTCCACGGCCCGCTCCTGAGGGCCGAGGACCCCGACGTCGTGGTGGCCATCCTCTTCCACGTGGGGCAGGTCTGTCAGGATGGGCTGCATGGAAGGTGTGAAGCAGGTTGGGGTCGAGTATGTCGTTTCTGGGAACCCAAGAGCGCTCCTCGGGGCCATAGCCTTCCCAGTCCACTAGATATTCAAGCTGACCACCACGGCGCCGGGAGTCCAAGATCTCACGCACCTCGTAGGCTGCACCGTCGTCCAGGATGAGTGGAAGGGGGGGTTCGGCTGCTGCTATGCCAGGCTCTGTGGAGAGAGGAACAGAGGAGTGGTGAGGTTTCAGAAGTGACACATGGAAAGTGGGGTGAATGCGGTACTGAGGTGGAAGCTGGAGCTGATACGTGAACGGGTTGACCTGCTTGGTGATGGTGAACGGGCCAATGAACCTGGGACTCAGCTTCCGGCAGGGCAGACGCAGCCTGATGTCCCTGGTAGACAGCCAGACCTTCTGTCCAGGTTGGTAGGCAGGGGCGTTGAAGGTCGAAGGTCGGCTGCGCAGGGCCCGTTGTAGTTGATGATGTGCTGAGTCCCAGACCCTCTCGCTCTCTCGGAACCAGTAATCAACCAATGGTACATCCGATGGTTCCCCGGACCAGGGGAACAGTGGGGGTTGGTAACCGAGTACGCACTGGAAAGGGGTGAGTCCAGTAGATGGTTGTCGTAGGGAGTTCCGGGCGTACTCGGCTCAACCCAGATACTGGCTCCAAGAGTCCTGGTGGCCATGACAGAAGGTACGGAGGAAGCGACCGATCTCTTGGATCTTCCTCTCCGTCTGCCTGTTCGACTGGGGATGGTAGCCAGAAGTCAGACTGACGATCACACCTAGGAGCGAGAAGAATGCTCTCCATACTTGAGAAACGAATTGAGGTCCTCTGTCGGAGACGATGTCTTCAGGGATACCGAAATATCTGAACATGTGGTTAAACATAAGCTCCGCTGTTTGCATGGCAGTGGGTAATCCAGCTAGGGGGATCAATCTCACAGATTTGGAAAATCTGTCCACAATGACTAGGATGCAGGTACAGTTATTGGAGACTGGGAGGTCTGTGATAATGTCGACTCCTAGGTGTGACCATGGACGGTTGGGAACGGGCAGCGGAAGGAGTTTGCCGGCTGGAAGATGGCGAGGGGTCTTCGAGATGGCGCATTCCTGGCACCCCTGCACGTACCTTCTGATGTCAGAAGCCATGTTTGGCCACCAGAAGCGTTCTTTCAGCAATGAGAGGGTCTCATTGGCCCCCGGGTGGCCAGTGCCAAGTGACGTGTGGGCAGTGTGGATGAGTGGAGTGCGCTGTGTTCTGGTGATGTATTGCAAGCCCGGTGGACAACCCGACGGAGTGTTGGCAGAGGCATTGGAGGAGGGTATGGTCTCTTCTGACCAGGAGATAGGGCTGACGATGAGAGATTCGGGGAGAATGGATTCAGGTTCTTTGGTCTTTTCTTCAGGAGCGTGTAAGCAGGAGAGGGCGTCAGTCTTGATGTTCTGAACAGTGCCCAGCGTGCCTGTCTGGGGTTTAACCTCTTGGCTGCTCGAAGATACTCAAGGTTTTTGTGGTCGGTGAGTACGAGGAATGGGTGTCTGGCACCCTCCAGCCAATGCCTCCACTCTTCTAGGGCGAGCTTGATGGCGAGTAGCTCCCTATTGCTGATGTCGTAGTTGGCCTCTGCCGGGTTGAGCTTGCGGGATAAGAAGGCACATGGATGGAGTTTACTTGGTGTCCCCTGCTGCTGAGATAGCACCGCTCCAACTCCGGTGGTGGAGGCATCCACTTCCACAACGAAAGGTAGGTCGGGATCAGGGTGGAGGAGGAGTGGAGCGGTGGTGAAGGCTTCTTTCAAGGTGTTGAATGCGGTGGTGGCAGCTGCTGTCCAGGACAGAGACTTGGGCTTGTGGCGGAGTAAACTTGTGAGTGGGCCAGTTATGGAGCTGTAGTTTTTGATGAAATGGCGGTAGAAGTTTGCAAACCCGAGGAAGCGCTGGAGTTCTTTGATTGTTGACGGAGTAGGCCAGTTCCTGATGGCATCCACCTTCTTCTTGTCCATCCGGATGCCACTGCTGTCGATGTTATAGCTAAGGAACTGCACTGAGGGTTGGTGGAAGGAGCATTTCTCGGCTTTCAGGAAGAGATGGAATTCCCTCAGGCGTTGCAGGACTTCCGCAACGTGGTGGCGATGTTCGGCCAGGCTCCGGGAGTAGATGAGGATATCATCGATGTAAACCAGGACAAACCTATGGAGGAACTCCCGGAGCACCTCATGGATGAAATCCTGGAATACGGAGGGGGCGTTGACCAGGCCATACGGCATGACGAAGTATTCATAGTGGCCGGTGGGCGTGACGAAGGCAGTCTTCCACTTGTCCCCCTCACGTATCCGGATGAGGTTGTAGGCGCTGCGGAGGTCCAACTTGGTGAAGACAGTGGCACCACGGAGATGTTCCAGGGCAGCTGGGACGAGAGGAAGGGGGGGTAGCGGAATTTTACGGTGATGTTATTGAGTGCTCTGTAGTCAATGCAGGGCTGCAAGCCTCCGTCCTTTTTTGCCACAAAGAAGAAACTCGAAGCAGCAGGGGAAGTAGACGGGCGGATGTAACCTTGAGCCAGGGCCTCTTCGATTTATTCCTCCATGGCCTTCTCCTCCAGAATGGACAGGGGATAGATCTTACCCCTAGGCACTGACGCACCTGGAAGCAGGTCGATGGCGCAGTCCCATGGCCGGTGTGGAGGTAGCTTGGAAGCTCGCTGAGGGCAGAAGACGTCGCTGAAGGGGGCGTAACACGATGGTATGTCCACAGAGCGTTTCTTGATGGGGCTTTCTATGGAGGTGGCACAGACGGAGAGATGTTCAGGGCGTGGAGACGAAGGAACAGGAAGCTCGGAGAAACAGCTGGAGAAGCATGTGTCGTTTGTAACCAGGCCGCTTTGGGGTACCATTGACTTAAATAGTAGGGGGAAAAATACTATGGAAGACAATGGTGCCCCAAAACTGTTCAATTTCCCACATTCTTCAAAATATCTTCCTTTGTGTTCAACAGAACAAAGAAATGTATACAGGTTTGGAACAACCTGAGGGTGAGTAAATGATGAATTTTCATCTTCGGGTGAACGAGCCCTTTAAAGGGCCAGTACCACATTTTATACATACCAACTCGCATACATTAAATACATGTACAAAATTATATATATATATATATATATATATATATATATATATATATATATATATATGTATTATTTTTATTTTTTTAATGAAATTAATATAAAGTAACAAAAGATAAGATAAAATTATTTTTATTTTAAGATTTATTTTACCTGGCTATGGTCTTGTCTCAGCTTAAGATACATCACCTGCCCTTTTCAAACAAACAAACAAAAAACAAATAAATAAATTAATCAATTAATTTCTGGCACCATCTTTGTATTTAAAAGTCTTTCAGAAGTGTTTCTGCTGTCACAGTTGCTAGGCGACAGCAGCAGTGGGCTTGAACAGCTGGTGATGTAAACAGGAAATCATCCATAGACTATAGTGTCTCATTTAACAACTCTCGCTTCGACCTTCATGGACTTTGAGGACACAGCTCTGAATTGAGACACAGTTATAGTGTAACTTTCCTTTTGTTGAAATAAAACTAACAGATTAATAAAACTGGATGAAATATGAAATATGACTAGAACAAAAACACTCACTGTTTATCCTGTTTCACGTCAGAGATGTAAATATTGTCCAGAATGAATGTCTACATGTGATGTGGAGATAAGCAAATGAGTGATGAGGATGTGTTTACATGCAAATGTGTTCATATTTTATAAACAAAGAAACAATAAACAGCAAGAGTCCGAAATGAAACAAAATAAGAATTTCCACAAAGACATGAATTCTACAAAAATGTAACAGATTTTAATGTCTGCATTCCAGCCAATCACAATCAAGTATTAAATGAAATAAACATTAATTCTGGAGCAGCAGCAGCAGAAGATGATGTTATTATTTCAGTGGGATAATGAGAGTCCAACAACCTTTACTAACATTATAAATGAACTTCAGGGTAATGAAAGCACAATATGAGCACTTTAATGTCTTTATCTCGTCTCTGTTGTGAATGTCTCCTCCTCAACACCAGGGGTCTCTGCTCTCAGAAGAGGGAAAAGAAGAAAGCCCATGAGAGCAGAAAAATGTTTCTCCCTCTTTGTCACCAGCACCAGATAAAAAGTGAGAAACACAAACATACTGTTACGGTGCTAGCTGTAGAGATAAGGCGAATACGGAAATCCACAATGAAATAGGGCTTTATTAAATCCAAGGGTAGAAGACACAGCTTTACACGCATTGACAAACATAAGAACAGACAAGGAGTGTAGGGAAAGTGTCCATTATAAAGGGAGTGATGATGATGATGAAGTCCAGGTGCAGGTGATGAGTGCTGATGGGGAGAAGACGAGGGAAGTGAGTGCAGGTGTGGAGACAAGAGGATCCTGGGAAATGGAGTCCGGGGAACAAGGGAACTGTGACAGTACCTCCCCCTCCCGGTAGGCGCGGCCTCGCGCCGTGGAAGGAACAACCGGGGAGGGGGGGTGGGCGCCCTGGAGACCTCACGCAGGTGCAGGGAGAGGAGCAGACGGGACCGGAGGTCTCCAGGACGGATCTAGGTGATCAGGTGGCCATGGCGGGTCAGAGGCCGTGGGCGGCCATGGCGGGTCAGAGGCCGTGGGCGGCCATGGCGGGTCTGGAGACTTGGCGGGCTGCCATGGCGGGTCTGGAGACTTGGCGGGCTGCCATGGCGGGTCTGGAGACTTGGCGGGCTGCCATGGCGGGTCTGGAGCCTTAACAGGCTCTGATGAACCTGGAAGCCCACCCAGGAGTTCCCCACCCACGGGTACCTGGCCCCCCCCCAAAATTTTCTTGGGGGATTTCCCCGTGGATGGCAAGGTGGGCTCGGCAGCGGCAGGAGCAGCGGGCTCGGCGGCGGCAGGAGCAGCGGGCTCGGCGGCGGCAGGAGCAGCGGGCTCGGCGGCGGCAGGAGCTGGAGAAGGCTCGTGACAGGCTGGAGTGGAGAATAGGGCCCAGTCCATCCCCTCATACTCGACCAAGAGCCCCACAGATACCGGCGCAGGCTGCACAAAGGCAGAAAACTCAGGGAATTGGGGCTGCACGGAGGCAGATAACTCAGGAGACTGGGGCTTTTTCCTCTTCCTCCTCTTCGGGCGTTTTGGCCCAGCGGAGGATTCTTCATTGGTCTCCAGGGGTTTTAGGTCCGGCAGGACACCAGGGGAATGCTCACTGGAGGGGTATGCGGAGGAGGATGGAGATTGACGAACCGGCCAGGCCACCCGTGTTTCTGGAGGAACTGGACGAGGGTCGCATGATTTATCAAGAACCTCTTCAATTACAAAATCAGAACTATTCAGAAACAAAATCAGATTGATAGCATTGACTAGGGAAAAATTACAGGTAGGTTCTTTAAAACGAATCATGTTCTCGTCCAGCCCCTCCAGAAAAAGGGCGTTTAAACATGCATCTGGCAGATTCGTCAAACAAGCCAACTCAACAAACTCCTCCACATACCTCTCCAGCGAACGACCGTCCTGCAGGAGCCCAATTAGGCGATCGACAGCAGAAGCTGGCATGGGAGGCACGGGAGACAAAGGGATCTCGGGGACAAAGATTAAGCCCATCTTTCGCTTGTGGATGTCCAGTCGGTATGGTCTGTTCTTCTGTTACGGTGCTAGCTGTAGAGATAAGGTGAATACGGAAATCCACAATGAAATAGGGCTTTATTAAATCCAAGGGTAGAAGACACAGCTTTACACGCATTGACAAACATAAGAACAGACAAGGAGTGTAGGGAAAGTGTCCATTATAAAGGGAGTGATGATGATGAAGTCCAGGTGCAGGTGATGAGTGCTGATGGGGAGAAGACGAGGGAAGTGAGTGCAGGTGTGGAGACAAGAGGATCCTGGGAAATGGAGTCCGGGGAACAAGGGAACTGTGACACATACATGATATTTTAATTAAGATCCATATTCATATAGACTGACACTGACTGACACAGACGTCAAGATGCAAATAAAGGGAGAGAGTTGGACAAATACACAAATATAGAGGAAGAAAAATATGAAAATTAGTTTAGAACAATACACAAATGATGTGATGAATGAGGGACGAGAGCAGATATAATAATCACACTGTTTACAGCTGCAGACAGAAACATCAGACTCAGGACAGAAACACACGACCTCTAAAGTAAGAACAACTCACATGTTCATTCTTCAAACACAACTAGACTTTGAGATGTTAATATTGTCTGTATGATTGTGAATTTTGTTATTCTGCTATTTTTTAAATTACATGATCATGTTTTACTCCAAGATGAATATGGGATTATCTGAGTTTTTCAATGTGTTTCTTCCTCAGAAATGGAGCAAACTCTATATTTCATTCTTCTTCTCATTGGTGAGTGTGTTTGTTGTTTTATTTATGGTTTATAGTTTCATCAGGTTTGGCTCTGTTATGAAAAGCATTAAATCAAACCCTCTCTTTCACAGCTCTCTGCTCCGTATCTGAATGTGTTCAGCGTCAGTATCACTTTATAAACGTGAGGAAGAACTGGACTGAAGCTCAGAGATACTGCAGAGAGAATTACACAGATCTGGCCACCGTTGACAACATGAACGACATGAATGAGCTGAACAAGAGCGTGAATGATGGACGTTTCTGGATTGGGCTGAAGAAGACGGGTGTTGATGAATGGCAGTGGTCTTCAGGTGATCCTGCGCTCTATCTGAACTGGGCTACTGGACAACCAAATAACGGAGATGAGAGGTGTACTATGATGAATAATGGACAATGGCATGATTGGCCATGTAGTGTCAGCCGGACTTTCATCTGCAGTTCATCTAACAACAGTAAGTTCAGCTCCCTACAATGACAACAAACATTCATTTATAGAAAGATACACTGTATACTGTACAAAATTTTAATGCAATACTAAATTCTACTTTTTAATCTGGTCATAAATATAGAGGACTGTGGATGTTTGTCCACTTTCAACTTCTGAGTAGAAAATAAACTGATATTGAACAAATGTTGATCTTTTGTTGTTGATAACTGTGGGAATCTGACATTAGAGATCATAGAGAATTATATTTTCAGCAAATTTTATACTGTAAATGATAAATTCAAAAATATCAAACCATTTTTTTGACCAGCATAAATTATATTAATGAATGCATAACATTTAACATATAATAGACATAAAAGATCTCGCCCCATCTTGATATTTATGAACAAAACTTTTGTCCAGAGAACAAAGTTCAGTTCTTGTCAGTGTGATTTTATTGTGTTACTGTAAAAATTGTAATGTGTGATCTACTTAAAAAAATATGATAATATTACACATGATATTTTTGAGTAGTTTTTATAGCTTGATTTCTGTAATGGAATCTACATGAATAAATCATGTAAAATCTCCTAAATTATTTGGTCTATGACACAATGATTTTAATATTTTTAGTTCAGTCAGGACCACTTAAGTCAAAAATGACCAAATGTTTAGTCAATTTTTATTGGCATATTTTGCTGAAGTTACATTTGGCAGTATGGCTCTGTTCTAAATTCCCCGTCCTTTTCACGAGCTCCATGAAAGCTAAGCTTCTGAGGACAACCTCCCATTTTTTAACTGAAAGAGCAGCACAAAATCCCCCTATTGAGAACAGAGCGTGCATCAATGACTACAGAATGACACTGATTAAGTTAAAAACAAGTTTAAGGAGGAGATGGGGAGGAGGTGGATTGCAAGCAGGTGCAGTGGAAGCAGCCAAGCAAGCAGAGAGACGGAGGCTGTGTTTAAGTTATGCGCCTTATTTGAGAGTTGCCAATTGAGTTCATAGAAATCAGATCAGCTGATACGGGTGGAGTTGGAATTTGCGAATCAGCTGATAGCGGAGCTTGACTACGAGACCTGCCTGAACTAACGCAGAATGCTTGATTGAAATGTGCTTCTTTATTTTAATTTGACTCTCAGTTTTGATTTTGAGTGAATGGAAATGACCTGTTTGTATTTGACTTTGAGTCGTGTTGTTCAATTAAAAGACTGTACGCTGCACAGAACAAGTAGAAACAAACTTGTTACTGTACTTACATTAGCAAAGATATTAATCATTGAACAAAACAACATGATTCACAGTATTAGTACATGCAGTTATTCACAACTGAACCATAAGCTCTACTCTTCTGAACAATAATGATCAAAACTTCACAATAACAGAAACTCTTTCAAATGTCAAACATAACTGAACATTAAACATTAACAGTATACACACACACACACACACACACACACATTTAGAGACTTTGGAATGGATGAATAGATACAGACAGGGTTAGGGTACTCTGAGTGGTTGTGAGGGTTTTGCTATGTGGTTGCTAGGGTACTTGGGGTGGTTTCTATGGTTTTGCTATGCGGTTGCTAAGGTACTTGGGGTTATTGCTAAGGTGTTACTATGTGATTGCTAGGGTACTTGAGGTGGTTGCTATGGTTTTGCTATGTGGTTACTAAGGTACTTGGGGTGGTTGCTAAGGTACTTGGGGTTGTTGCTAGGGTACGTGGGGTGGTTGCTATGGTTTTGCTATGCGGTTGCTAAGGTACTTGGGGTTGTTGCTAAGGTGTTACTATGTAGTTGCTAGGGTACTTGAAGTGGTTGCTATGGTTTTGCTTTGTGGTTGCTAAGGTACTTGGGGTTGTTGCTAAGGTGTTACTATGTGGTTGCTAGGGTACTTGGGGTGGTTGCTCTGCAGTTGCTGGGGTAATTGTGGTTGCTAGGGCACTCCAAGTGGTTGCTAAGGTGATGCTAAGCGGTTGCTATCAATCTGCCGTTGATAGATACATAGATACTAATAGCAACTAATTAAGCATGCTGGGAACTAACAATCAATGGTGTCTCTAAAGAAAAACACATAATTGAACTAATTCTCTTAAAATAAATATTTAGCCTTCTTTCCTCAATTGCATCAGCTTAATCGGTTCATCAGTTCAAGCCTCAAACCTGCTTAAGTTTCCTTAAAAAAAGAGAAAAAATTAATCTCTTGGTTTTATTAATGAAATGTTCTCAATATTTTCTGTATCAGCTTTCAGGATCTCAACTCAAATCTGTAAAAATGTCATTCTTACTTTAAATGAACTTTGAATGAACTCAAATAGACACATTGTCCATTACAACATAAAAAAACAGACTAGAAACAAGACAAACATTAACATTAATATTAATATTGCAACAATATTTATTTGTCTATATTATTAGTCTAAAATCCAACATTTTGAATGAACTTTTTACTGTCATATTTCTAAGGACTAGTTAAATATATTCAGCTGCAGTGAAACATCTTCATCTGTTTGATGTTTCTCTCATTCAGATCTTTGTGTCTGAATCAAGTAGAAATGTGTAACAAAACATAATGGAGAAATATAAAGTTGTATTAAAATTATCATGAAAATTCACAAATGTTACTTAATGTTATATCAGCAAAATCATCATGAATATATTGTTAATATTTAATATATCATCAGCTGTAGAAACAGTCTTTGAATGACACGTGTTTCTGATGTTTCCACTGCTGCTCTTATTCACATCCAAACCATAAAGCAGCATAAGAATAATGAACAAACTGATTCATGAATCTGTTTCCATTTGTTGTTCTTAAAGTGAACACAGGACTCGTCTTTGTCAATCAGTGGATGAATTGGAGAGACGCTCAGAGTTACTGCAGACAGAATCACACTGATCTGGTCAGTGTGAGGAACCAGAATGAGAATCAACAGCTTCAGAAGTTCATCAATGATAATCACATATCTGGTGATGTCTGGATCGGTCTGTTCAGAGACTCATGGCAGTGGTCAGATCAGAGTGACTCCTCATTCAGATACTGGAATACTGGAGAACCTGATAATAATGGAGGTAATGAAAACTGTACAGCGATCGAACAGAACGCTCAGAGACAATGGATAAACATCTCTTGCAACAACCAACTTCCTTTTGTGTGTCATGAAGGTGAGCAGATCCTCACAAAACACACACAATCCATCCATCACCTCCAGATATCTTAAAGTTCACACTACATGTCTGACATGACAAATTCCTCCACAGTGTTTGTTCTGCATGTTGTTTTTGATCAGTCTCTCTCTAGTTTTTCTTGTGGTTTGTTTTGTGTCCAGATAAACTGATTCTGATCAAAGAGAATCTGACGTGGTCTGAAGCTCTGAGATACTGCAGACAGAATCATGTGGATCTGGTCTCGGTTCATTCAGAAGAGAAGCAGCGTGAGGTGATGAATGTGGTTAAACAGGCGTCTACTGAGGCGGTGTGGTTGGGTTTACACAACTACTGCATTATGAACATGTGGCTCTGGTTGAGCGGAGACATCGTGTGCTATCAGAACTGGGCTCCAGGGAACGGAACGACACCGGAAAACTGCCGCCTCGAGAAGAGAAAAGGAGCAGTTCAGTCTGGAGGAGATCAGCGCTGGATCAGCCTTCCTGAAACTCGCAAACTCAACTTCATCTGCAGCAGATATGAAGAGTGAAAAGACATGTGAATGTTTGTGTGTTTACTTACATTCACTGTTTTCATTCTTCATAATTTTTCTTATTTACTTTCATATGTTTGATTTGTTATTTAGTCATTTCTGACTGAATCTATTTTAAAAGTCTTTTATTTCTGTACGTTAATTTTCATGGCATAATGTGATCTTATCGAAGTTTTCTAACATTAATGTTTAATATTATTTATATTGTATTAGTATTTTAGACATCTATGTGTGTTTTAGGAATCTCTTTGCATATCTGGTGTTTATGTGTCTTTATGTTTTCACTAATATTATCTATAGCAATAACTGGTTGAATATGATTCTGTGAGCAGCAGATCTTAAGAATAATATTATTTGTGTCTCAGCAGAATGAAATCTGGTTTATTAGAAAGGGAAAATTGAAGTGATGTCACAATAAACTGTCAATTAAATGTAACAAATATGTTAAATTTATATTTGATTGTTGATGTGTTTGGTCTATATTTAAGATATGTTGTCACATGCAAATTTCAGCTTCTTGGTGTAACCCGTTGTATCACTCTAGTATTCTAAATGAACTAATCAGGATGAATGGGCACAGTAGTGTGACAGTATAGTTAACATCTAAGTTCGTAAGGAGGATTTGAGACAGCAATTTCACTACAACTTGTTAAGAAAGAAAAATTGTCTGTATTGGTACCATCAATTGAAAATAGTTCAAAGTTTGCAAACAGTCAACAAAACTAAAAGGAAATACAATCAGGCCTGTTTGGAATGACCAATAAAAGAAAGGTTTCCCCCAAACACTGTTCAGAGTCGTTTCTTCGTGTTATTATTTGTCTTTGTCTTATTTTGGTAAAGTCAGATCCTTCCAGGAAGAAAAAATTTGAAGAAAAAATAGAAAAAAAAAAAAAAGGAAAGGGAAAAAAGTAGAAGTAGTCACATGACAGAAGAAAGATTTACTACCCGGGTAGTTTTAAACTCAGTTTCACTCAAGGTATCCGAAGTGTATGGTGTGTTGTATTCTCTTATATGTATCCAGAGATTGATGACAGAATAAGGATGCTGAACGTGCTGCAAAGAAAGATGCATTGCGACATCAACTAGGCACTGTAGGCTCGCCGCTCACTCGTCCACGATCGAAGAAGCACACATCAACAGGAAACAAGAGAAGAAAAAAAACCAACCTGCATAACGCAGAAAACTTATCACTCATTCACTTCATCTGAATTAACAACAGATATAAAGCACATGAGATTTCAAATCTCTCTCTTTTCTTTGTCCAACTGCATATTAACGTAACTTATCTTACAAAGAAAATACTGGGAGAATATACCCACTTAATCAACATTAAACAGAGCAATGTCTGACATATTATATGACTAAATAAAAATGAAATAAAACAACTGAATGTCATGCATGTCATCACATACTCTAAATTCTCTTTCTTAACAATATATTCCCATTTAGTTGATTAATAATATCAAACTATCACGAATTGGCTCAGTTTGCATGAACTAATGCACATCAAAGTCAAGTCAAGTCAAGTCACCTTTATTTATATAGCGCTTTTTACAATGCAGATTGTGTCAAAGCAGCTTTACATTGATAACTGGTATATAATTTTAGCTGCACAGCAGCTCTTAAAGAATAGTGTCAATGTCGGCAGATCAAAGCACTGTTGAATATCAAATGTCAAGTGTCCCCAACTAAGCAAGCCAAAGGCGACAGCGGCAAGGAACCCAAACTCCAACAGGTGACATCAGATGGCAAACAGGTGGCAAATAGACTTCTGTGTTAAAATGGAGAAAAAAACCTTGGGAGAAACCAGGCTTAGTCGGGGGGCCAGTTCTCCTCTGGCGAACAGTGCTTTGTTACGATTCAGGTTGCTATCTTATGTCTGATAGGATCGCAACATTCAAAGTATTTATTCCAGTTCAGTCCAGTTGAGGATCGTATTCATCACACCGGTATGGACGGTTTGTTGAGGAGCTGTGCCACTGGCTGTTGTGTCGATGAGGCCTTCACAATGGATGATCTAGTTGACTCAATCTCTGCTGATACTTCAGGGCTGCGTTGTGGTCGCGTCAAGGCGCCGGTCCTCGGTCTCACCTGGATACGGCCCGGATCTGGTTGACTACGGTAAACCTCGGGATAAACAGAAAGACTAATATTAGCGTAGATGCCATTCTTCTTCTGATGTAACGAGTACATCTGGTGTTATAGGAAGTGTTCCCGGTTCCGGCTGACCTAATTTATGCAGCCTAATAATCCTTTAACGGATTTGAAAATATAAATTGATAATGTGTTATGTGTATGCCAGGTTAAAGAGATGCGTTTTTAGTCTAGATTTAAACTGACAGAGTGTGTCTGCCTCCCGAACAATGCTTGGAAGATTGTTCCAGAGTTTAGGTGCCAGATAGGAGAAGGATCTACCACCTGCGGCTGATTTTGATATTCTAGGTATTATCAGCTGGCCTGAGTTCTGAGATCGCAATAGACGTGAAGGACTATAATGCTTTAAGAGCTCGCTCAGGTACTGGGGAGCTAAACCATTTAGTGCTTTGTAAGTAATTAGCAAGATTTTAAAATCTATACGATGTTTAACAGGAAGCCAATGCAGTGTTGACAGAACTGGGCTAATATGGTCATACTTCCTAGTTCTAGTAAGAACTCTAGCTGCTGCATTTTGTACGAGCTGTAGTTTATTAATCAAGCGAGCGGAACAACCACCCAGTAGAGCATTACAGTAATCTAGCCTTGAGGTCATGAACGCATGAACTAACTGTTCTGCATTTTTCATTGAGAGCATATGTCGTAGTTTAGATATATTTTTAAGATGGAAGAATGCGGTTTTACAGATGCTAGTAACATGGCCTTCAAATGAAAGATTGGTATCAAAGAGCACACCCAGGTTCCTAACGGACGACGAAGACTTAACAGAGCAGCCATCAAGTGTTAGACAGTATTCTAGGTTATTACGTGAAGAGGTTTTTGGTCCAAAAATTAGAATCTCTGTTTTTTCTGAATTTAGAAGTAGGAAATTACTGGTCATCCAATTTTTTATATCAGCTATGCATTCTGTTAATTTTGTGAGTTGGTAAGTTTCGTCAGGGCGCGAAGAAATATAGAGCTGAGTATCATCAGCGTAACAGTGAAAACTAACGCCATGCTTCCTAATGATATCTCCCAAGGGTAGCATGTACAGAGTGAAAAGCAACGGTCCTAGTACTGAGCCTTGCGGTACTCCATATTGAACCTGTGATCGATATGACCTCTCTTCGTTTACTACTACAAACTGATAACGGTCAGATAAGTATGATTTGAACCATGACAATGCAGTTCCACTAATGCCAACATAATTTTCGAGTCTATTTAAAAGAATGTTGTGATCGATAGTGTCAAATGCAGCACTAAGATCCAGTAACACTAATAGAGAGATACAACCACGATCTGATGATAAGAGCAAATCATTAGTAACTCTAATGAGAGCAGTCTCAGTACTATGGTACGGTCTAAATCCTGACTGGAAATCCTCACAGATACTATTTCTGTCTAAAAAGGAACATAGTTGTGATGATACTGCCTTTTCTAGTATTTTTGACAGAAAAGTGAGATTTGAGATCGGCCTGTAATTGACTAATTCTCTAGGATCAAGTTGTGGTTTTTTAATAAGAGGTTTAATAATAGCCAGCTTAAAACTTTTTGGTACGTATCCTAGTGATAAAGATGAATTGATGATAATAAGAAGAGGATCTATGATCTCTGGAAGCATCTCTTTCAATAGTTTAGTCGGTATAGGGTCTAACATACATGTTGTTGATTTTGATGATTTAATAAGTTTAGACAATTCTTCCTTTCCTAAAGCAGTAAATGAATTTAATTTTTCCTCAGGGACACTACAATGCACTGTCTGACGCAATACTGTAGTAGACGGTTGCATGGTTATAATTTTTTCTCTAATATTATCAATTTTACAAGTAAAGAAGTTCATAAAGTCATTACTGCTGTGCTCAATGGAAACATCAGAAGTTGAAGCTTTATTTCTTGTTAATTTAGCCACTGTATCAAATAAATACCTAGGGTTGTGCTTATTTTCTTCTAAAAGTTTTGAAAAATAGGCAGATCTAGCAGTTTTTAAGGCCTTTCTGTACTCAATCATTCTCTCTCTCCACGAGATGCGAAAAACTTCTAGTTTTGTTTTCTTCCAGCTGCGCTCCATTTTTCTGGCTGCTACCTTTAGGGCCCGGGTGTGCTCATCGTACCACGGTGTTGGATTAATTTCCTTAATCTTTTTTAAACGCAAAGGAGCAACCGAGTCTAATGTGCTGGAAAAGACAGAGGCAATAGTTTCTGTTTCAACATCGAGGTCTTCTAAGCTATCTGGTATGCTAAGGCGATGAAACTGATCAGGAAGATTATTTAGAAAGCGATCTTTAGTGGTAGAAGTGATGGTTCTACCATATTTATGGCAGGGAGGCAGTTTAGCTGCCTTGACTAAATGTAGTATACACGAGACTAAATAATGATCTGAGATGTCGTCACTCTGCTGCAGAATTTCAACGGCATCAATATCGATTCCATGTGACAATATTAGATCTAAAGTATGATTACGACAATGAGTGGGTCCTGACACGTGTTGTCTAACACCAATAGAGTTTAGAATGTCTGTAAATGCCAATCCCAATGAGTCTTTTTTATTATCTACATGGATATTAAAATCACCAACAACAAGGACTTTATCTGCAGTTAGTACTAACTCTGAAAGAAAAGCAGCAAATTCTTTGATAAAATCAGTATGGTGCCCTGGTGGCCTGTATACAGTAGCCAGCACAAATGTCAACTTACATAATGTTACGTAAAGCACCATCACTTCAAAGGAATTATATTTGGAAGACTTTTGACTAATACTGTAAATATTACTATAAATTACAGCAACACCTCCCCCTTTGCCTTTCTGACGAGGATTGTGTCGATAATCATAACCTTGCGGGCTAGACTCATTTAAAGTAATGTAATCATCTGGTTTTAGCCAAGTTTCTGTCAAACACAGCACATCTAGATTATTGTCTGTGATAATATCATTTACAATAAGTGCTTTTGAAGAAAGGGATCTAATATTTAACAACCCAAGCTTTATCATTTGTTTATCATTTTTATCTCTATTTTTTATTTGTTGTACATCAATTAAATTTTTACCATTAAATGGGTTTGGAAGTTTTTTGTTTTTACTAATTCGGGGTACAGACACAGTCTCTATGTGATAATATCTAGGTGTAAGAGTTTCTATGTGTTGGGAATTATCTGACTTCTGTAACGTGAGGCAGCTAGCAGACGGTCGGTTTAGCCAGTCTGTCTGCTTCCTGACCTGGACCCCAGTTTGTCATGTTTTAGACTATGTGCCATATTACTAGAGAGAAGAGCAGCACCATCCCGGGAGGGATGAATACCATCTCTTTTCAACAGGTCAGGTCTGCCCCAAAAACTTTTCCAATTGTCTATGAAACCTATATTATTCTGCGGACACCACTTAGACAGCCAGCCATTGAGTGATGATAATCTGCTAACTATCTCATCACTCCGACGAACAGGAAGAGGGCCAGAGCAAATTACTTCTTCTGACATTGTACTTGCGAGTTCACACACCTCTTTAATGTTAATTTTAGTGATCTCCGACTGCCGAAGTCGAACATCATTAGTGCCGACGTGAATAACAATTTTAGTGTATTTACGATTAGCATTAGCCAGCACTTTTAAATTTGCTTTGATGTCAGGTGCTCTGGCCCCCGGCAAACATGTGACTATGGTGGCTGGTGTCTCTATTTTCACGTTCCGTGTAATAGAATCGCCAATAACTAGGGCACTTTCAACAGGATTCTCAGTAGGTGCGTCACTGAGTGGGGAGAACCTGTTTGATGTTCTAATTGGAACGGAAGAGTAGTGTTTTCCGCGGCTAGGCCGCCTCACCGTTACCCAATTGCCCTGCTGCGCGGGCTCTACAGCCGGAACCGAACAATGTACAGAGTTCACTAAGCTAGTCGCATCCAAAACAGTATCTGAAGCCCTTGCATTCTTACTATCCTCGATTAAAGTTTGGATGCGTGTCTCTAATTCTGAGATTCTCTCTGTCAGCCTGACTATTTCCCTACATTTATGACATGTAAATCCCTCATCGCTGACAGAGAGAGCTATACTGAACATGTTGCATATGGAACACGACACGATACAGGGAAAGGATGACATGACTCACCGTGTTTGTAGACTGATCCGAGTTACCACAGCTGTTTGATGAACGCGTTGAAAAAGGAGCGCGCGAGAGACTGATGACAAGTTAACAAGCTAGCGAGATGCAAACGCGTTGTAACAGCGATTTAGATTCAAAGATTACAAGCTAGCGACGTCAGATTAATGTGGTAGGCAATATTATATAAGGTATTATATAAGGTAATGATAATATAAGCAACAATGAACAAAAGTAAGAGATTCAAAACAAAGCTATACGGAGTCACAGACGCAAACCACTCTGAGCAGCGAGGCAGACAGGAGCAATCGAGACAGTGAACCCAGAGCCGTATGGTCAGCTGGTCAGCCGTATGGTAAGTCAGCTACCTAGGTTTTCAGACGCAGCTGTTGACTCGGATATACATCATTGCTTATGTTTCAAACAACATGATGCAGTTGATTTTAGCAACTTATATGATTGAACTCCGATTGTTTTTGTTTTTTTGACAAACTATCCTTTATCTCTTTTTTCAACATGCATGTTTCAATATTCTCATCATCAGTTAGTTATCAATCATATTTCTTACCGTAAACCATTAATTGAACACATTCTGATTACAGAGCAATAACAGAGGAACACAACACTCACCGGAGTTCCTCGAAATAAAAGTATAAAAAGATGTTTCTTTCCCTGGATTCGACTGGAAAATAACTTAAAACAGTTTCTTCACACTTTATATTGCTCTCTTTTAAAATATTTGCACTCTGAATCAACAATCTTCTATCTCCGCTCTAATTTGTAAAATGGCTCCTTTCTCAATTATTTTGCTCATCACAGAGGAGCGCCGTCTATTGGAGAATAGCATCACTACATTTTCTCTTCAAATTAAGAGTCCATTAACCACCCTAATTATAAGGGGTTACACTGGAATAAATTAGGTGTGTGAAAATTTGAGTATAAAAATTTGATTCTCAAAAAATGATTCTAGCTGTTTGCTCAGTTTATTTGTACTCAACGTAATTAGTTTAAATAAAATTAAGTTTATAAAATGTTAAGTTAACTTAAACCATTTGTGTTGGGAATACATGAATCATTTCTGCTGCATTGACTGAAACTGTGCAGTGGATTTCTAGTTCCCAGCATTCTTTGGATAGGGAAAGATCAGGAGAGTAAATGTTGAAATAAAGTGTGTTTTTTAGTAAAGGGAAAGGCTTGTTAGTGTTTAATGTTCAGTTATGCTTGACATTTAAAAATGTTGATATTTTTTGTGGTTACCACTGTGCTAAAGAGTAGAGATTGTTGTTGTAGAGGTTGCGGGTGGCGACATTAAACTATAATGTATGATATCATTGAGCCACAGCTTTGTTGGCATCAATGCAGTGATAGGTAACTACTTGTTCATTATATTCACATGCTATAGCTATAAATGTTATGTATGAAAATGTTCCAGACTAGCTATTTATTATAACTTGAAGTAAGATTAGCTGCGTACGGTCTATGGCATATTGTATGAACTCTCAACAGCTACCCACAACAACTTGCAGAATTTAAGTTCATACAACAAGACTACAATAAATCAGTCCAAACTAATTATTTTCTGTTGGAAAAATATAAATCAATATCATGGAAATCTTTTCCTTAATTTAATTAAGTTCACTCAACAAATTATTTTTCTAACACAAGAACCTAAATAGATTAAGTTTATTCAAAAAAAAAAAAAAAAAAAAAAAAAAAAAATATATATATATATATATATATATTTTTTTTTTTATTGTCTTGTTGTAGTCTTGTTGTATGAACCTAACTTAATTGTGTGGAAAAGTTTTCCTTAATTCAATTACATTATTATGCTATTATTCAATTATTAGACTGTGCTTCCAACACTTTGGGCCCTATTTTAATGATCTAAGCTCATGGTCTAAAGCGCACGGTGCAAGTGCACTTAGGGCCTGTCCAAATCCACTTTTGCTAGTTTAACAATGGGAAAAATGGTCGGTGCACCCGGCGCATGGTCTAAAAAGGTTGTCCCTATTCTCTTAATGAGTAATGGGGGTGTTTTGGGCGTAATATGCAATAAACCAATCAGAGTCTCATCTCCCATTCCCTTTAAAAGACAGTTTTGCTCTGCCATGCCAGATTCGCTATTTACATGGTGAATTTGCAAGCAGAAAAACTGAAAGCTTCTCTAGTGAGGAAACGGATCTGCTCGTGCGAGAGGTTAAAGCGTAAGTCAAGTCAAGTCAAGTCACCTTTATTTATATAGCGCTTTTTACAATGCAGATGGTGTCAAAGCAGCTTTACATTGATAACTGGTATATAATTTTGGCTGCACAGCAGCTCTTAAAGAATAGTGTCAATGTCGGCAGATCAAAGCACTGTTGAATATCAAATGTCAAGTGTCCCCAACTAAGCAAGCCAAAGGCGACAGCGGCAAGGAACCCAAACTCCAACAGGTGACATCAGATGGCAAACAGGTGGCAAATAGACTTCTGTGTTAAAATGGAGAAAAAAACCTTGGGAGAAACCAGGCTTAGTCGGGGGGCCTGTTCTCCTCTGGCGAACAGTGCTTTGTTACGATTCAGGTTGCTATCTTATGTCTGATAGGATCGCAACATTCAAAGTATTTATTCCAGTTCAGTCCAGTTGAGGATCGTATTCATCACACCGGTATGGACGGTTTGTTGAGGAGCTGTGGCACTGGCTCTCCTGATACTTCAGGGCTGCGTTGTGGTCGTGTCAAGGCGCCGGTCCTCTGTCTCACCTGGATACGGCCCGGATCTGGTTGACTACGGTAGACCTCGGGATAAACAGAAAGACTAATATTAGCGTAGATGCCATTCTTCTTCTGATGTAACGAGTACATCTGGTGTTATAGGAAGTGTTCCCGGTTCCGGCTGACCTAATTTATGCAGCCTAATAATCCTTTAACGGATTTGAAAATATAAATTGATAATGTGTTATGTGTTATGTGTATGCCAGGTTAAAGAGATGCGTTTTTAGTCTAGATTTAAACTGACAGAGTGTGTCTGCTTCCCGAACAATGCTAGGAAGATTGTTCCAGAGTTTAGGTGCCAGATAGGAGAAGGATCTACCACCTGCGGCTGATTTTGATATTCTAGGTATTATCAGCTGGCCTGAATCCTGAGATCGCAATAGACGTGAAGGACTATAATGCTTTAAGAGCTCGCTCAGGTACTGGGGAGCTAAACCATTTAGTGCTTTGTAAGTAATTAGCAAGATTTTAAAATCTATACGATGTTTAACAGGAAGCCAATGCAGTGTTGACAGAACTGGGCTAATATGGTCATACTTCTAGTTCTAGTAAGAACTCTAGCTGCTGCATTTTGTACGAGCTGTAGTTTATTTATCAGGCGAGCGGAACAACCACCCAGTAGAGCGTTACAGTAATCTAGCCTTGAGGTCATGAACGCATGAACTAACTGTTCTGCATTTTTCATTGAGAGCATATGTCGTAGTTTAGATATATTTTTAAGATGGAAGAATGCGGTTTTACAGATGCTAGTAACATGGCCTTCAAATGAAAGATTGGTATCAAAGAGCACACCCAGGTTCCTAACGGACGACGAAGACTTAACAGAGCAGCCATCAAGTGTTAGACAGTATTCTAGGTTATTACGTGAAGGGGTTTTTGGTCCAAAAATTAGAATCTCTGTTTTTTCTGAATTTAGAAGTAGGAAATTACTGGTCATCCAATTTTTTATATCAGCTATGCATTCTGTTAATTTTGTGAGTTGGTAAGTTTCGTCAGGGCGCGAAGAAATATAGAGCTGAGTATCATCAGCGTAACAGTGAAAACTAACGCCATGCTTCCTAATGATATCTCCCAAGGGTAGCATGTACAGAGTGAAAAGCAACGGTCCTAGTACTGAGCCTTGTGGTACTCCATATTGAACCTGTGATCGATATGACCTCTCTTCGTTTACTACTACAAACTGACAACGGTCAGATAAGTACGATTTGAACCATGACAATGCAGTTCCACTAATGCCAACATAATTTTCGAGTCTATTTAAAAGAATGTTGTGATCGATAGTGTCAAATGCAGCACTAAGATCCAGTAACACTAATAGAGAGATACAACCACGATCTGATGATAAGAGCAAATCATTAGTAACTCTAATGAGAGCATTCTCAGTACTATGGTACGGTCTAAAACCTGACTGGAAATCCTCACAGATACTATTTCTGTCTAAAAAGGAACATAGTTGTGAGGATACTGCCTTTTCTAGTATTTTTGACAGAAAAGTGAGATTTGAGATCGGCCTGTAATTGACTAATTCTCTAGGATCAAGTTGTGGTTTTTTAATAAGAGGTTTAATAATAGCCAGCTTAAAACTTTTTGGTACGTATCCTAGTGATAAAGATGAATTGATGATATTAAGAAGAGGATCTATGATCTCTGGAAGCATCTCTTTCAATAGTTTAGTCGGTATAGGGTCTAACATACATGTTGTTGATTTTGATGATTTAATAAGTTTAGACAATTCTTCCTTTCCTAAAGCAGTAAATGAATTTAATTTTTCCTCAGGGACACTACAATGCACTGTCTGACGCAATACTGTAGTAGACGGTCGCATGGTTATAATTTTTTCTCTAACATTATCAATCTTACAAGTAAAGAAGTTCATAAAGTCATTACTGCTGTGCTCTTTGGAAACATCAGAAGTTGAAGCTTTATTTCTTGTTAATTTAGCCACTGTATCAAATAAATACCTAGGGTTGTGCTTATTTTCTTCTAAAAGTTTTGAAAAATAGGCAGATCTAGCAGTTTTTAAGGCCTTTCTGTACTCAATCATTCTCTCTCTCCACGAAATGCGAAAAACTTCTAGTTTTGTGTTCTTCCAGCTGCGCTCCATTTTTCTGGCTGCTACCTTTAGGGCCCGAGTGTGCTCATCATACCACGGCGTTGGATTAATTTCCTTAATCTTTTTTAAACGCAAAGGAGCAACCGAGTCTAATGTGCTGGAAAAGACAGAGGCAATAGTTTCTGTTTCAACATCGAGGTCTTCTAAGCTGTCTGGTATGCTAAGGCGATGAAACTGATCAGGAAGATTATTTAGAAAGCGATCTTTAGTGGTAGAAGTGATGGTTCTACCATATTTATGGCAGGGAGGCAGTTTAGCTGCCTTGACTAAATGTAGTATACACAAGAAATAATGATCTGAGATGTCGTCACTCTGCTGCAGAATTTCAACGGCATCAATATCGATTCCATGTGACAATATTAGATCTAAAGTATGATTACGACAATAAGTGGGTCCTGACACGTGTTGTCTAACACCAATAGAGTTTAGAATGTCTGTAAATGCCAATCCCAATGAGTCTTTTTTATTATCTACATGGATATTAAAATCACCAACAACAAGGACTTTATCTGCAGCTAGTACTAACTCTGAAAGAAAATCAGCAAATTCTTTGATAAAGTCTGTATGGTGCCCTGGTGGCCTGTATACAGTAGCCAGCACAAATGTCAACTTACATAATGTTACGTAAAGCACCATCACTTCGAAGGAATTATATTTGGAAGACTTTTGACTAATACTGTAAATATTACTATAAATTACAGCAACACCTCCCCCTTTGCCTTTCTGACGAGGATTGTGTCGATAATCATAACCTTGAGGGCTAGACTCATTTAAAGTAATGTAATCATCTGGTTTTAGCCAAGTTTCTGTCAAACACAGCACATCTAGATTATTGTCTGTTATAATATCATTTACAATAAGTGCTTTTGAAGAAAGGGATCTAATATTTAACAACCCAAGCTTTATCATTTGTTTATCATTTTTATCTCTATTTTTTATTTGTTGAACATCAATTAAATTTTTACCATTAAATGGTTTTGGAAGTTTTTTGTTTTTATTAATTCGGGGTACAGACACAGTCTCTATGTGATAATATCTAGGTGTAAGAGTTTCTATGTGTTGGGAATTATCTGACTTCTGTAACGTGAGGCAGCTAGCAGACGGTCGGTTTAGCCAGTCTGTCTGCTTCCTGACCTGGACCCCAGTTTGTCATGTTTTAGTTCTAAGACTATGTGCCATATTACTAGAGAGAAGAGCAGCACCATCCCGGGAGGGATGAATACCATCTCTTTTCAACAGGTCAGGTCTGCCCCAAAAACTTTTCCAATTGTCTATGAAACCTATATTATTCTGCGGACACCACTTAGACAGCCAGCCATTGAGTGATGATAATCTGCTAACTATCTCATCACTCCGATGAACAGGAAGAGGGCCAGAGCAAATTACTTCTTCTGACATTGTACTTGCGAGTTCACACACCTCTTTAATGTTAATTTTAGTGATCTCCGACTACCGAAGTCGAACATCATTAGTGCCGACGTGAATAACAATTTTAGTGTATTTACGATTAGCATTAGCCAGCACTTTTAAATTTGCTTTGATGTCAGCTGCTCTGGCTCCCGGCAAACATGTGACTATGGTGGCTGGTGTCTCTATTTTCACGTTCCGTGTAATAGAATCGCCAATAACTAGGGCACTTTCAACAGGATTCTCAGTGGGTGCATCACTGAGTGGGGAGAACCTGTTTGATGTTCTAATTGGAACGGAAGAGTGGTGTTTTCCGCGGCTAGGCCGACTCACCGTTACCCAATTGCCCTGCTGCGTGGGCTCTACAGCCGGAACCGAACAATGTTTAGAGTTCACGAGCTTCACCTTCCAAATTGTCGAAGAGAAAGAATGCTTTGTCAGCTTTGGACAAATAACGAGCCCGTATACATGCCTCAGCCTCCTCCACCCACTCATCAATACTTGTGCTGGATTTGCCACAAAATTTTGGACACCGTCTGTCCCTGGGCACAAAAACAAACCGGTCTGACACAACATGATGCAACAGTATCAGTCTCGGCTGACTTAGGAGGGTCAATCATTGCTGCAGAGGCAACAATCGGTCATTATCGGCTCGCAACTGTGCCACTAATTCTCGCAACTCCTGCATCTCTTCCTCCATACTTGTCATAACTACACTCACCCCAAAAATAGAAAGTCTCCACTGATGGAGGAATACAACTTGACCAAGAGGTCGAAACGCACACTGCTGTTTTGTTCTGAGGAGAAAGAAAAACAAAATCACAATCAATATTTGTGTAACACAGAATTTCACCCACGTCTTACTTAGGAAAATCTACCAGGTAAACCCTGCCGACTACGCCAAGATGTGGCATTACCAAATAAAGGAAAATATGAATCACAATTTAAATTTGTCCGACTACGCCACCCTGGTGGGATGCCAGGGAAATAACTCCCAATAAAGACACACAGGTAAGTTTTACCAATTGAAGTCAAAGAAAAAAATGGAGATGTATCAATACCAAAATATACTTTATTATAAAATCACCATCATCAATAAAATTCTTTCTCTCTCTCTCACAAAACACACCAAAAATGATAGAAGTAATTCTCCAGGGCCAGGATTAGTGGGAACAAGGCAGGCCGGCTGCAACTCAGGAGGTCTTCCAAACCCACCTCAATTCACACCAAATCAAACACCACGCACACCCACCCTGGGAAGTTGTATCAGCACACACAGCACACCGTGAAACACACCACAGAATGAAAGTAGCTAGCCTCCCCTGTTCCACACGAGTCCTCACTGGCTCCTGGAGAGAGAGAGAGAGAGAGAGAGAGAGAAAACAAACACTTATAAAGGAATTCAAAAGAAAATGACACTGATTATTAATAAAGCGAGCCACCAAAATAACAAATATACAGACACTGTGTTGTGGCAGCTTTGGCACTCAGGCCTCCAGATGACACCACGACAAAACAGACAGATAACCAGTGCCTGAGTGGCACTAGGACATCAAGTCAATGATTAACAAAAAGAACACACACTTTACAATAAACATACCTGCAAGCAAACTCCGCCACGACTTGCCACAACGCCAACACCACCAGCCCTGCTCTGAATTAATCTATAAACAGCGCATATTAGCCTCGCATCACACTCATCATTACACCATCAGCCGAAACTCAACATACCTGGATAGGAATGGGAATGGAAACGGAAGTGCCAGGGAGAGAAAGAGAAGCACCCCAAGTCAACAGAAACATCCCTACCCATAGAAATAAGGGTCCTTAAATAGTACGGCTGCTACCACCTCATTGGTCTTGCAAACTATACCCCAACCAACCAATAAGATGAAATGACTTCTCTTGCCACATTAAGATCTGCAGCTCAAAGAATCACATTCAACCAGTTATTGCTATAGATAAGATTAGTGGAAAAACATAAAGACACATAAACACCAGATATGCAAAGAGATTCCTAAAACACACATATATAGTGTTTGTATTTTAGACATTTAAAGAATATTAAACATTAATGTTAGAAAACTTCGATAAGATCACATTGTCATGATCATTAACATACCGAAATAAACTTTTAAAACACAATTAGTAGATTCAGTCAGAAATTACTAAAGAACAAATCAAACAAGTAAATAAGAAAAATAATGGAGAATGAAAACAGTGAATGCAAGTAAACACACAAACATTCACATGTCTTTTCACTCTTAATTTCTGCAGATGAAGTTGAGTTTGCGAGTTTCAGGAAGGCTGATCCAGCGCTGATCTCCTCCAGACTGAACTGCTCCTTTTCTCTTCTCAAGGCGGCAGTTTTCCGGTGTCGTTCCGTTCCCTGGAGCCCAGTTCTGATAGCACACGATCTCTCCGCTCAACCAGAGCCACATGTTCATGCTGCAGTAGTTGTGTAAACCCAACCACACCGCCTCAGTAGACGCCTGTTTAACCACATTCATCACCTCACGCTGCTTCTCTTCTGAATGAACCGAGACCAGATCCACATGATTCTGTCTGCAGTATCTCAGAGCTTCAGACCACGTCAGATTCTCTTTGATCAGAATCAGTTTATCTGGACACAAAACAAACCACAAGAAAAACTAGAGAGAGACTGATCAAAAACAACATGCAGAACAAACACTGTGGAGGAATTTGTCATGTCAGACATGTAGTGTGAACTTTAAGATATCTGGAGGTGATGGATGGATTGTGTGTGTTTTGTGAGGATCTGCTCACCTTCATGACACACAAAACGATATTGGTTGTTGCAAGGGATGTCATGCCAGAGTCCCTGAATCTTCTGATCAAATACTGTACAGTATTCAACACCTCCATAATTATCAGGTTCACCAGAAGCCCAGTATCTGAATAATGAGTCACTCTGATCTGACCACTGCCATGAGTCTCTGAACAGACCGATCCAAACATCACCAGATATGTGATTATCATTGATGAACTTCTGAAGCTGTTGATTCTCATTCTGGTTCCTCACACTGACCAGATCAATGTGATTCTGTCTGCAGTAACTCTGAGCGTCTCTCCAATTCATCGTCTGATTGACAAAGACGAGTCCTGTGTTCACTTTAAGAAAGACAAATGGAAACAGATTCATGAATCAGTTTGTTCATTATTCTTATGCTGCTTTATGGTTTGGATGTGAATAAGAGCAGCAGTGGAAACATCAGAAACACGTGTCTGTCACGATTGGTGTTGCAATATTCAAATGCACGAAGGAGATATCTTCAAGAACATTTAATAGAGTAATCTGAACAAGGAACAGGGAAAATCACCAGGAAAATTATGGAATCCCAAGTCTGCCAAAATTAAAAATAAATAAATACATAAATAAATATACAAAGAAATGTAAAAAAGCAAAACTAAATAAATAAATAAATATAGAAAAGCAAAAAAACAAAAATAATTATTTATACATTTATTTCCTTATTTATGCATATATTTATTTTTTTCTTTTATTTATCTAGTAATTTATTCATTTCGATTTTTATTTATTTCCACATTTATATATTTATGTATTTATTTCAATATTTGTTAATTTCCACATTTATTCATTTCTACATTTCTTTTTTTTTACATTTATGTATTTTTTCATTTCTTTGTCCGTAGGGTAATGAGGAGGGCGTGGTTTACCTCAGACATAGCAATCAAGCTCAGAGTAGGCGAGGGCAAAGCGTTGAGGCTACAGTGACACTTTGTGGTGTGCCCGAAATACAACAAGTGTAGCCTTCTGACGTTGATACTGTCTGTGATGAATGACTTGGATAGGTATATGGCCAAAATCTTATATCACGGGTTAAGTCATTATATCACTCTAACTGTAGCCTACTGTGTGACATGGGTAGGCTACTCTTTATTCCGGACATGGCTGTAGAACATCGTCTGGTCTGGATTTGTAAAATGTCCTGGACTGGCAAACATGAACAGTAACATCTTCAACAGATCTGATAACAGGGACTGAAATGGAAGCACTTGATATTTTCCATTATTAATCATTTGAATGAATGGGTTTGTGTTTGATTGAGATTCGGACACCGGTCAGAACACGGAAAGCAAGCAGCGCACATATAGGCTACAGTGAAGTTGACGCAAGCATATTGATCAATGCATTTGAAACGAGACCACAGATTCACTTCACGTTCATATTTCATGCTTTTACATGCACCACATGTGACGCTTAAAATACTACGGATATTTCAAAATAGAACGAGGCGTCGGTTACAGTGGAACATTTTGTCGCGCCACTTCCCGTGTGGACAGTCACAGCATCACTGATTAATATGGGGTTTTCTTGATGTGGTCTTATTATTAATCTCACGTCTTAGGCCAAGTTCTCAACTAGAAATATCCAGAATTAGATAAATAAAAATGTGCCCATGGAAACGGAGCTGGTGAAACACACACGCCATGCATTAAACATTCACAGATGCATCATGCTCTTTCAAACAGTACCTGTCGAGGGCTGCGATGACAAGTTACTAAAACTGTGTGCGTGTGAGGCGCCGGCGCGATCACTTGAATTTTCTTATAAAAGCAGAAACAACCTAAAATACGCAGACATTTATGGTCATAACATAAGAGTAACACCATTAGAATCTGTTAAGGGTTAACTAGGCGTATTATTTTCATACACTCAAAATAAAAACAAAACATTGCTTGTAAAAATAAAGAAAACGAAAAGAATTTTCTGCCGTCTCCATTTCCTTTCCTTGAATTTGCTTCTCAAAAATGAACCAAAACTCAGCTTAGTCTATTAGGCCTATTGTCACAGTTTTTTTTTTTTTTTCTTTTTTTCATTTTGTTAATATGTAAATTATTTAAGTGAAATATATTTTGCGTATAGGCATAGGCTATTTATTCCTTTTATATGATTGAATCCTGTTTTTCTCCGTTAAGAAGCGCTGCAGGTGCGTGATGATGATGATGATGATGAATCCTCATGTTCTGTTGTTTATTCTGCTATTTGTTCATGTAGGCTAAAACTAAACCCCTGGGATTTTTTTTTTAAAGTGTATAATTTTTTAAAGTATAATTTTCACAGGCACTTATCCATTCTAATATTGTTTAATTTTAATATAATCTTGTGGGTTAACGAAAGGATAATGATCACGTCGGTTCAAAGTCAGGGAAAAAAACCTGATGTGATATTGACAAGGCAACATTTCTAATTTTGGTTTAGTTTAAGTTTTTCAACTACAATTTATATTTTCTTTAAAGTTTATTTCGATTAGCATAAATATTTATGCTAATAAACATGTATGCCATCCTAGCGCTGGGTCTGAATTAACGTGACGTTCACACATTTAATAGGTTGCCCCTGGACATCAGTTTATGGGGGTAGGCTAAAGGCTATCACCGCTTAATAGAAAATAAGTTTGAAACTTGAAAGAGCATGATGCATCTCTGTATGTTTAATGCATGGCGTGTGTGTTTCACCAGCTCCATTTCCATGGGCACAGTTTTATTTATCTAATTCTGGATATTTCTAGTGAGAACTTAGCCTAAGACGTGAGATGAATAATAAGACCACACCAAGAAAACCCATTAGCCTATAATCAGTGATGCTGTGACTGTCCACATGGGAAGTGGCGCAACAAAATGTTCTACTGTAACCGACGCCTCGTTCTATTTTGGATCTTTGAAATATCCGTAGTATTTTAAGCGTTTGTCACATGTGGTGCATGTAAAAGCAGGAAATATGAATGTGAAGTGAATTTGTGGTCTCATTTCAAATGCATTGATCAATATGCTTGCGTCAACTTCACTGTAGCCTATATGTACGCTGCTTGCTTTCCGTGTTCTGACCGGTGTCCGAATCTCAATCAAACACAAGCTCTTATCAGCCACATTCATTCACGTCACCAAATAATAAAGAATAAAGAGTAGCCTATCCATGTCACACAGTAGGCTACAGTTAGAGTGATATAATGACTTAACCCGTGATATAAGATTTTGGCCATATACCTATCCAAGTCATTCATCACAGACAGTATCAACGTCAGAAGGCTACACTTGTTGTATTTCGGGCACACCACAAGGTGTCACTGTAGCCTCAACTCTTCGCCCTCGCCTACTCTGAGCTCGATTGCTATGTCTGAGGTAAACCACGCCCTCCTCATTACCCTACGGACAAAGAAATGAAAAAATACATGAATGTAAAAATAAAGAAATGTAGAAATGAATAAATGTGGAAATGAACAAATATGGAAATATATACATAAATAAATAAATGTGGAAATAAAAGAAAAAATAAATATATGCATAAATAAGGAAATAGATGTATAAATACTTGTTTTTGTTTATTTGCATTTCTGTGTATATTTATTTATATATTTATTTGTTTTTGCTTTTTACATTTCTTTGTATATTTATTTATGTATTTATTTATTTTTAATTTTGGCAGACTTGGCATTCCATAGAAAATAACCTGCAAACAGGAGTTAACGAAGCTAAATTAACAAGATACACCTGAACTGAAGACATTAATTAATCAGTAAAAAAGGAGACAAACAGGCAGGCACACAAGGAGAACTGAAACAATTAACAAACTAGAAAACTGACTATGAAACTGAAGACAGGGGAAAATCATGAAAACAGAACAAAAACAAACTCTAAACATGACAGTGTCAACAGATTTTGCTGATATAACAAAATAATATTTGTGAATTTTTGTGATAATTTTAATATAACTTTATATTTCTCCGTTATGTTTTGTTACACATTTCTCAAGAATACTTGATTCAGACACAAAGATCTGAATGAGAGAAACATCAAACAGATGAAGATGTTTCACTGCAGCTGAATATATTTGTTAACTAGTCCTTAAAATATGTCAGTAAAAAGACAATTCAAAATGTTGGATTTTAGACTAATAATATAGACAAATGAATATTGTTGCAATATTAATATTAATGTTTGTCTTGTTTCTAGTCTGATTGTTCCTTCAGTCTGTCACGTTCGACGTCTCATTGTGACCGACGAATTGGGATCTCGCTAGAAAGGCCAATCTACTTCGAGTGTAACTAAAACAAGCCAATGCACATTGGCATGTAATATTTGCATCAGCTGCGCCATCCCGCAGTGCGGGTATTTAATGAGCAGCAGGTGCATCGCATACTTCAGCTTTCCGCTTCGGAGCCGAGCGTTTGTTTGTCGTTCTGTAAGCAAACCTCTACATAGTGTATTCTATTTGAATTAATCTTCAGAGAAGAAGCCTCTTTCCCATTTAGTGCTGCCAATACGGCACAAGCAATGAGGTCGAGCCTCTCAACCAAGGTTGCAAGGGTAAGATAGGCGACCCGGAGATGGTAGGGACTGCTCTTTGGGAGATGGTGACCGCACCACTACTTCCACTGGAGGAGGGCTGGGTGGAATATTTTTTTCCCTTCTCTTTTTGTTCTGCTGCTGGCCCCACAGAGAAAGAGCAGTTTCTTCTGTGGGTCCCAAGAGGGCACAGAGAGCTGTGGACGGTCCAGAACCGGACCACTCTCATCCTCTTCTGTCGCCAGCGGGCAGCAGTGGGGAGTTAAAGCATGCAATCAAGCCTCCTCACACACCCTCTGCCCAACCGTGGAACCAGGTAAGTGTTGCGATGCACACTCAGACCTTGCAGTAGGCCGCCTCGAAGAGAGAGTCTCCCTAGCCGGGTCCCTGTGTTCTGCCTCGCTGCCCCACTGTGGGTACACCTGTGGTCCCTTTGGTCCCGCTTGCACAGTCTTTGCGAGCCTGGATAGCACTCCCCAGTCCATCTCGCTGGCTCATGCGGACCATCAGGCTTGCTACACGACTCAGATTGCCCTGCGTCTCCCCAAGTTCAGAGGCATCCAGTTCACTTCTGTGAAAGCTGCCGATGCCCATGTCTTGTGAGCAGACTGCAGTCCTACTGGCGAAGGACGCGATGGAGCCAGTCCCTCCAGCCAATATGAAGACAGGGTTTTACAGCCTCTACTTCAATGTACCCAAGAAAGGCGGTGGGTTACAACAAATCTTAGACCTACTCAAGCTACAGTTCAAAATGTTGAGATTGGTTTGCAGAAATCGACCTAAGGGACGTGTACTTTCATGTCTCAATTCTCCCTCGACACAGGCTGTCCCTGTGCTTTGTGTTCAAGGGTTGGGCATATCAGTACAAGGTCCTGCCCTTCGGGCTGTCTCTGTCACCCCGTGTCTTCACGAAAGTCACAGAGGCAGCCCTTGCTCCCATGAAAGAACGTGGAGTTTGCATCCTCAACTATCTCAACAATTGGCTCATACTAGCACAGTCCTGAGATCAGTTATGCAAACACAGGGACTTGGTGCTCAGTCACCTCAGCCAGTTGGGTCTTTGGGTCAACGTGGAGAAGAACCCTTGCCAGTGCAGAGGATCTCTTTTCTCGGTATGGAGTTGGATTCATTCGAACAGACAGCACGCCTCACAGAGGAACGTGCTCGGTCGGTGCTGAACTGCTTGAACATGTTCAAAGACAGGACATCGGTCCCACTGAAGTTTTTTCAGAGGCTCCTGTGGCATATGGCAGCCACAGCGGCAATAACACTGCTCAGTCTACTTAATATGAGGCCGTCTCAGCGCTGGCTTCACGGCCGAGTCCCGATGGGAGAAAATGTCCCCATTGAAACCCATTAAAACTGCAATTTTTAATACCAGGGCCATTTAACTATAAAATGATGCAATCTTTGGTAAAAGGCATTCATTCTGTTGGCAAGGCTTCAAAATTTAAATTTTTACTATCTTTTACCAGATGGTGCCATTTTCTCAGGTTTGGCCTATAAAGCAAATACTCACTTTATTCCTGATTTCTACTTATGCATATTATAGAGCCGATTGAATAAATTATCCAGCTATAATTGTATGGGTGTGTGTATGAATGTAAGAGTGTGGTTTGTATGTGTGTAATAAAAAAATTGTGTGTGTGCATGTGTGCTTGTAATATTTGAGAGAGAAAAACTGCAAATCTCAAATCCAACCACTGTGTGTACCAGTGGAGCTTTGCTGGCATCTAATGGAGAAAATTTGTTACTGCGCCCAAACAAAATCTTACTGAAAGCTCATTTTTTGAGATATCAACCTCAAATTTGGAACACAACTGTTTAGATGGCTTTGATTTTCTAAAAGTTTTAGAGTTCAACTTGTTTCATAAAAATATATTTTACATAAAATAACGTTCATAAATCATTTTCATAAACTTAAACCTCTATAACTTTTTTTGGTTTTACTTTATAACTTTTTTTTTTACTTTTTTACAACAATAATTGTGAATTTATCATTTACAGTATAACAGCATAAAGTTTACAGTATAAAGTTTGCTAAAAAAAAATAATTCTCTATGCTCTCTAATGGCAGATTCCCACAGTTATCAACAACAAAAGATCAACATGCGTACACAGAAGTTATACAGAATATCCACAGACTCCTCTATATTTATGAGTATGTTAAAAAGTAGCAGTATTCAGTATTGTATTAAAATTTTGTACAGTATACGGTGTATCTTTTTATAAGTGAATGTTTGTTGTCATTGTAGGGAGCTGAACTTACTGTTGTTAGATGAATTGCAGATGAATGTCCGGCTCTCACTACATGTCAAATCATGCCATTGTCCATTTCTCATCATAACACAATCTTCTGTGCCATCAGGTTGTCCAGTAGCCCAGTTCAGATAGAGTGCAGGATCACCTGAAGACCACTGCAATTTCCTCTCCAGCCCAATCCAGACAAAATTAACATCATTCACACTCTTCTTCAGCTCATTCATGTCGTTCATGTTGTCAACGGTGGCCAGATCTGTGTATTTCTCTCTGCAGTATCTCTGAGCTTCAGTCCAGTTCTTCGTCACGTTTATAAAGTGATACTGACGCTGAACACATTCAGATACGGAGCAGAGAGCTGTGAAAGAGAGGGTTTGATTTAATGCTTTTCATAACAGAGTCAAACCTGATGAAACTATAAACCATAAATAAAACAACAAACACACTCACCAATGAGAAGAAGAATGAAATATAGAGTTTGCTCCATTTCTGAGGAAGAAACACAGTGAAAAACTCAGATATCAAACATTCACAGATTCTTTTTGGAGTAAAATATGACAATTTCAGTTAGTATCTGAACAGCAGCATGAATTCACTGTACATAATCATTCAGACAATATTAACATCTCAAAGTCTAGTTGTGTTTGAAGAATGAACATGTGAGTTGTTCTTACTTTAGAGGTCGTGTGTTTCTGTCCTGAGTCTGATGTTTCTGTCTGCAGCTTTAAACAGTGTGATCATTATATCGGCTCTCGTCCCTCATTCATCATCACATCATTTGTTTATTACTCTGAAAACCCCTTTTCATATTCACTTCCTCTATATTTGTGTATTTGTCCAACTCTCTCCCTTTATTTGCATTTTGACGTCTGTGTCAGTCAGTGTCAGTCTATATGAATATGGACCTTAATAAAAACATTATTTACATATTAACATTCATAATTTATATTTTAACATCTAAACGGCTGTTTTAATGTTATTGCTGGACTGTATAACTCGTGTCACATCCCTGTTCAGTTTGACATGTATGTTTGTGTTTCTCACTTTTTATCTGGTGCTGGTGACAAAGAGGGAGAAACATTTTTCTGCTCTCATGGTCTTTCTTCTTTTCCCTCTTCTGAGAGCAGAGACCCCTGGTGTTGAGGAGGAGACATTCACAACAGAGACGAGATAAAGACATTAAAGTGCTCATATTGTGCTTTCATTCCCCTGAAGTTCATTTATAATGTTAGTAAAGGTTGTTGGACTCTCATTATCCCACTGAAATAATAACATCATCTTCTTCTGCTGCTGTTTCAGTCTTATTTCCTCTAAATACTTGATTGTGATTGGCTGGAATGTAGACATTAAAATCTGTTACATTTTTATTAGAATTCGTCTCTTTGTGGAAATTCTTATTTTGTGTCGTTTTGGACTCTTGCTGTTTATTGTTTCTTTGTTTATAAATATGAACACATTTCCATGTAAACACATCCTCATCACTCATTTTCTTATCTCCACATCACATGTAGACATTCAGTCTGGACAATATTTACATCTCTGACGTGAAACAGGATAAACAGCGAGTGTTTTTGTTCTAGTCATATTTCATATTTCATCCAGTTTTATTAATCTGTTAGTTTTATTTCAACAATAGGAAAGTTACACTATAACTGTGTCTCAATTCAGAGCTGCGTCCTCAAAGTCCATGAAGGTCGAAGCAAGCGTTGTTAAATGAGACACTATAGTCTATGGATGATTTCCTGTTTACATCACCAGCTATTCACGCCCACTGCTGCTGTCGCCTAGCAACTGTGACAGCTGAAACACTTCTGAAAGACTTTTAAATACAAAGATGGTGCCAGAAATGATTTAATTGATTAATTTATTTATTTGTTTTTTGTTTGTTTGTTTGAAAAGGGCAGGTGATGTATCTCAAGCTGAGACAAGACCATAGCCAGGTAAAATAAATCTTATTTTGTTACTTTATATTAATTTCATTAAAAAAATAAATAAATAAATAAATTATATATATATATATATATATATAATGTATATTCATCATTTACTCACCCTCAGGTTGTTCCAAACCTGTATAAATTTCTTTGTTCTGTTGAACACAAAGGAAGATATTTTGAAGAATGTGGGAAATTGAACAGTTTTGGGGCACCATTGACTTCCATAGTAGTTTTCCCCCTACTATTTAAGTCAATGGTACCCCAAAGCGGCCTGGTTACAAACTCTCTTTAAAATATATTTCTTTGTGTTCAGCAAAGCAAAGAAATTTATACAGGTTTGGAACAGCTTGAGAGTAAGTAAACAATGACAGAATTTTCATTTTTGGGTGAACTATCCCTTTAAGCCTGCTCTCCCCAGGGACAGTTGAATCCTCCATTTTGTGAAAAGGTGGCGGAGCAGATCTGATGCAGATTAATATGACTAAAGATCGCAATTGGTGACTAAATGTTTATAAAAATCATAATTTGACATGGATTTGGTGAGGTTTTTTTCTCCCTGTGGAACTGAAAGTTCTGGAAATCAATTGATGGCGAGCCCTCACGGATCTGGACACTGGAATGAATCACATCATGAACTCAACCGTTTCCTGATATCTGAGGTGGGATCTCAGTTAACTTATATTTTTCCTCCCTCTCATTTGAAAGAACTAAGTAGTTTGTTCCCTGGATCGTTTAAAGGACCTAATTTTTTTCCTCTCTACTGCGCATCCATGTGGTTGGATCGAACTTTGAATCTTTTTTTTTTGCATTGTCTGATGGAAAACAAACTGATTTGGAGTAAGAAGAAAAAAAAAAAGAAAAAAAAAGAAAGATTTGATTTGATTTGACAAATTTGACTGTGGAAACAACTTTAGGAATTGACTTTAGGAACCCTAACTGAGTCGTATTGTTACATTGTGATTTATTATGCAAATTTTATGGATGAGTATGAATCACCAAATTGACCTGACGTACCTAGATAAATACTGTAAGTGTGTTTTCTTCTGAGGTGCACATAGGTTATTGTTGTATTTGCTGTGCTAACTAATATTTGTACTCTTGTATCCTTTTGCTATTACCTTTGTTCCTGATTGAAGTTTTTTTCTCTTACAATTATCATTTCAAATAGTAATTTTTAGACTCTGTAGTCGAACCTAACTGGTCCAAATAACATAGTTGCGCTTATAGTAAGACGATTACAAGTATTCACTCATAGTTCTTAAAAGTAGAAATAGGTGTTACAGTAACAAACAAGGGAACAGAGCAGCAGGGAAACATAAGGTGAACAAACAACAGTGGAGACACAGAACTACAAAATAATAGCCCATGACAACACAAGGAACACAGACAGGGATCGTGACAATCATGTTATTTAAAGTGCCCCTATTATGCATTTTCGAATATTACTTTTCATGCAGTGTGTAATGTAGCTGTCTGTGAATGTAAATAATCAAAGTTGTGAAGCTGAAAGTGCACGATAAATAAAGTTATTGTCTCTCAAAAAAAAAAAAAAAAAAAAAGAATCGCCTAAAATATCCATCAGGAATTCCAGTCTCACTTCCGTGATGGCCACACATCACTGGGTAACACATTAGCATAATGCCCGCCTTAATTGGAGTAAGGATGGAGCGCAACTTTTGTTTACAAAGTGTAATGCATTATCAGTTATTCACGTTTGTGCTCGGCTAACGTGGGAGTTTACAACATAGCTGAGGGCCAGGTTCACTTACATAACTGCGTTTTTCCTCTGCGTTTTTATTATTACAGTAGAGTGAAGCTCTATCTGTATTGTAATAGGATGTTAAGATGCTAGTCTGCGTTAACTAGTTGCCCTCTAGCGCACTGCAAGCTGTGCAGCTTCAGGATGGATTGCTGGTGCTTCTCGTGGGGGAACCTAGCGTTTCATTCAGAGCTTCAGCTGAGGATCAGATGTTGATCGCTGCATCGGAGAGAGGGCTGTTATGCTCTGGAAATGAGGATGGTGCTGAGGTTCCCACTGTTTTGGTGTGGGCTTTTGCTGACTTAGATTCAGAGTTGACAGCCATGCTTCCCCGGGTCATTCCCGGATGTGCATGGAAAAGTTGGCAGTATGGAGTTATATTGGTGCCAAAATATGGAACGCCAATGGGGCCAAAATCTGCATAAATGTTTTCCCCTGTCTCACTACCCTCGCTGGTGGGGTGGCCGTGAAAAACAGTTCACCTTCACCTGCATCTGAGGCCATGGCACTCTTAATTGCACAAGGGTAGTTCTGAGCCGGGGTTCAGCTGCGAATGTTGACTAACCATGATCAAAGGCACAGCGCAGGCCCTCAGCCAGACGATGTCCACCTTGGTGGTCCAGAAGCTCCCCCTGGAGGTGTGAGAATTCATCAAAGTACTCTTTCTTGATGCTCCCATCTCACAAGCTGGTCTTTTTCGGCGACACCTTCGAGCACTGGGCCCAGCAGTTCTCGACAGTTCGTAGCAGACTCAAGCTTCCCCGACGGACCATCAAAGTACTTCGTGGGCTGCCCCTCAGTCTGCTCGTCACCAAGGACGTCATCCCCTGCGAAAAAAAAAAACCTCCAGCACAGCAGTCAGTGAATCATCGCTCTTGAGATGGGCTCTTTGCCTCGCAGTCCCACTGCGGGTATGCCTGTAGTTCCTTTGATGCCGCTTGCACGGTCTCTGCAAGCCTGGCTAGCACTCCCCATACATCTCGCTGGCTCATTGGGACCATTCGGCTTGGCTATGCAATTCAGTTCAACTGGCATCCTCCCAAATTCTGTGAAAGCTGCCAATGCCCATGTCTTGCGAGCGGAGATCGCAGTCCTACTGGCGAAGGACGCGATAGAACCGGTCTCTCCAGCCAATATGAAGTAGGGGCTGTAAAACCCTGACTTCACTGTACCCAAGAAAGGTGGGTTACGACCAATCTTGGATCTGCGAGTTTTCAACCGAACTTTACACAAGCTACCGTTCAAAATATTGACACAGAAGCGCATTTTCAAATGCATCCATCCCCAAGATTGGTTTGCAGCGATCGACCTGAAGGACACGTACTTTAATGTCTCGATTCTCCCTCAACACAGGCCATTCCTGCACTTTGCGTTCGAGGGTCGAGCATATCAGTACAAAGTCCTGCCCTTCGGGCTGTGCCATAGGGTGCCCGTCTCTGAGAAAGTAGATCCTTCTTCAAAGAAACCCGCCAGGGAGGGGCTGTCGTGAGGAGCATCAGTTCTGGGATCCAGGTCCTGTTGGGCCAGTAGGGCACAACTAGCAAGATCTGCTGATATTCAAAATGGTAAGCCAGAACTGCTTTGTTTATGGTTTGTATTCTTGCAGTCTTAGTTTCACTTTCCCTTTTTGAATGACGAATATAGGCAAATATGTCTGCTTAAATAGTCAGTTACCTCCTTACACGCAGGCTCACCACATGTGCATGTGTGACAGAGCAAATGAAGTCAATATTTTGCCAGGCATGGCAGTAGTGAGTGACAACAGTCCATGCTACAAGTGACTTCAAGTCTCCATCATGCTCAGTCTCATGGGAATGCAGAAAAAGGAGTGCATATTGTGAAGCAATTGCTCAAGAAAGAATCAGAAGGCAAGTCAGATCCATATCTAGTTCTTCTGAGCTATCGAGCAACACCTCTGGAACATGGTGCATCTCCTGCAGAGCTCTTAATGAATCACATGATAAGAACAACACTTCCCTACAGGACTGACACAAAATGAGCCATGATGAACAGTGCAACAATAAGGCAGAAACAGAAAGCTCTTCAAAAGAGACAAAAGACAAACTATGACAAACAAAGAATGACATTGGGAGAGTGGAAGATGTAAACTGCTGAAAGGGCGGGGTTGACCTTGTTGCTATGGATGATGTCAACAAACTTACTAACTATGCACACAGTGATTGGCTGATAGAGAAGGGGTCTCTGTCAGTGATTTAATCATAGAAATATTGTAGAAAGAGGTATCATGTTGCCATATTCAGATAAAGGTTTAAAAGGGGACATCGGATGCCAGTTTTCCACAAGTTAGTATGATTCTTTAGGGTCTTCATGAAAAGTCTATAACATACTTTGATTAAAATTTCTTAATGGTTGTGTAAAAAAACACCATTTTTACCTTGTCAAAAAACAGCTCTGTTCACAGCGAGCCGTTTCGGTGCATGTCCCTTTAAATGATAATGAGCTACTGTTCACCCCACCCCTATTTTCCGTGGGCGGGCTGTAAACACTATTTGGCAGGTATTGATTGCATTGATTTCACCATTCTTATTTATGCAGTTATAAATGCTCAAAAACTATTAAAATACATTTGAAAATTACTTGTTAGTCATTAACTAACACCTTTATAAACCTTATTGTAGTGTTACCATGTTACGTTTACATGAAATTTACAGTTTGTAATAAGACACCACAGTTTGTAGTAATCAACTCAATATATTGTTCATTATAAATATGCAGTTATGAATTACAGTGAGAAGGTTCTAAATAGAAATGACGACATATGTTTGTTCGACTGAATTATTTTGATAATGAACAAGCTGCAATGTCACGTTTGCAGTGCTTTGTTGTGTGTGCGTGAGGCGCCGCGCGATCAAACAGCAGTCTTTGCATGGGACTTGCTCATCGTCATGGCAACAGTACGTGGCCAGGTCAGATTACGTCAGAGTTTGTTGTTGTTTGCTGGAAAATCATACCACACTGCTCAGACATTCCCGACCCAACGGCGATTACACATGTTCAGTCGCGTCTCATTTCGGAGGCTGCGTCCCGATCAACAAACTCCAGACGTGTTTGCTGACATTTATCTGAACGGTGTGAACTGGCCTTTAACCTTAGCCGCATTCATCGTGGAACTTGCTAACTAGCACATTATTAGGAAAAGCGATTTGCAAAGATTCATAACTATAACGTTACTCACGTCTTCTGGAGGTACTGATCCATCCTTCAGGAACTTTTTAGCGCAGACATAAACGCATATAGGTAGATCCGAGGGGCACATTCCCTTCAAAAACAAAATTAATCCACTGCGTCTTCAGCGGCTCATATGTCGAGAGTAAAGAACGACTGCTATGTTCATTCTTATATCCAATAACAAAACACCTCAGTTGCTTTGGAGACATTCTTGTCTACACTTGAGCAGCGTTGAATCAATAGCGGACTGTTTACAGCTCACTCAGGGCGGGTCTATGGCAGTGTCCGTCAAGAGTCGTGGGAGGGGCCTGTGCAAATTTACGTCACTTTGCCAAGAATCTGTGAACGGCTTGATCTGATAAAAGTGCTTATGATTTGTGAGGATTAAAAAAAGAGCACTGGGTGGATTTTTATCATTATAGGGTGGTTGTGTAGACACACTGCCAACACACATTTATGTCCAAACACCATGTAAAAGTGAATTTTACATCCGATGTCCCCTTTAAAATAAAAATGTTTCCAAAATGTTGCCATATTCAAATAAAGATTTTAAAATGCAGGCTAAGTGTCACTAATTAAACAAGTACTGTATATGTTCAGCTAACTGTCAGCCTCTTACATGTCTTCATTTCGAGAGACTGCAGAATTCAAGTGACAAATGATGTTTTATAAACAAAGTTCGGGAGGAGCACGTTCAAATGGTCTATATAATCAGCTTGAGAGGAGGCATATACACACATAGTCGACTCACCTAGTTACCTCTACAGTTTTCAGCATCCCTATGCCACCCCAACTCCTCACTCTCAGTTGGTTCCTATTCCCGGCATACGGGGGAATAACTCTGGGTTTGGGCTAAATTCCGAGCTCTGAGCCTTCGATCCCCTCGGGCAGCATGTCTAATACTTATTTTACTCTTTTACTCTATTTGTAAGTGTGAACTCATGAAAACATCTGCCACATGTAATCTGACATTATTTTCTTATTTTTTATTCATTTTCAATTATTTATTTTAAGTGTTTTATTATGATAGGACAGTGAGTAGACAGGAAGCGAAGTGGAAGAGAAAAGGGGGGATTGGATCTATTAATCTCAATATTTATTGCATTTATGAAGAAAAGGCTCAGAATCTCTCGTTTTAGGATGATTCTGTAAAAAAGTGCCTGCTGGGTGTGGTCACTCCCTTGCAGGCCAAAAATAAATAAATACAAGTGATGAATATTAATGGAAACGCACTGCTGCAACTGTTGTTTTTCTTCACGGATGAGATGTTGGAAAAGAGACATTCCACCACTGCTTATTTTAAATATTATGATATTGTCACGGTTAAATAACATCAGAAATAAACTAGGTTAACTAATTGTTGCTAACTAGATAAAATAAACATTGCACAGTTTAACCAGACATGAGATACATCACCTGCCCTTTTCAAACTAACAAACAAATTATTAAATGAATACATTTCTGGCACCACCACCGTTTCCTGATGGCATCTGTCACAGTTGCTAGGCGACAGCAGCGGTGGGCGTGAACAGCTGGTGATGTAAACAGGAAATCATCCATAGACTATAGTGTCTCATTTAACAATGCTCGCTTCGACCTTCATGGACTTTGAGGACACAGCTCTGAATTGAGACACAGTTATAGTGTAACTTTCCTTTTGTTGTAATAAAATTGACAGATAAATAAGACTGGACGAAATATGAAATATGACTAGAACAACAACCCTCACTGATTATTCTTCTGTTTCATGTCAGAGAAATACTGTCCATCCTGAATGTCTACATGTGATGTGGAGATAAGAAAATGAGTGATGAGGATGTGTTTACATGCAAATGTGTTCATATTTTATAAACAAAGAAACAGTAAACAGCAAGAGTATGCCCTGGTGAAAAATAAATATACTTAATGATGGATGAAAATGAAATATATAGAATATAGGATGAAATATATATTCATCTTTAAGAGAGTACACTGGCTAGGTTCTTAATTCCATCTACAACATGTTTGAAACTTGTTTAAAGTGATTATCATAATGATGTTCTCTGAGCACAAAAAATACTTTTAATATGAAACACACAATCATACACAAATATCTATAATATATACCCACCCATTGTATATATAATATAAACTATCTGGATGAAACCTTTGAAAGAGGATGCCCACTTCATAACCCCATGACATGTCCATGCTCACTCAGACAACAACTAGTCTCAGTAATGGGTGAATGTGAATTCACCAACAATCAGTTTTGCTGTACTTTTGCTAAACAACTGAACTCTGCACACTATTGGGAATCTGTATTGCAGATTTGCCACATTTCTCCGAATGAAACATTTAGAGTCTAGAGGTCAGATTTACTAACCTAGAATATCAAAATCACCCGCAGGCAGTAGATCCTTTTCCTTTTTAGCACCTAAACTCTGGAACAATCTTCCTAGCATTGTTCAGGAAGCAGACACACTCTGTCAGTTTAATTCTAGACTAAAAACACATCTGTTTAAACTTGCATACATATAAACCATTATCTACTTCTATAATTCAAATCATGTAAATTGTTAGGCTGCATAGATTAAGTCAGCCTGGAAACGGGAACACTTCCCAAAACACCTGATGTACTCGCTACATCATAAGAAGAATGACTTCTACGCTAATATTAGTCTCTCTCTGTTTATCCCGAGGTTTGCCGCAGCCTGCCAGATCCAGGCCGTATCCAGATGAGATGAAGGACCTGCGCCTAGACATGATGATAATGCAGCCCTGAAGTGTCAACTAAACTATCCCCTGTGAAGGCCTCCTTCCCTTCCCTTTCCCTATGTATAGATAAAACGTTATCAAAATGATTCCAGTTCACATAGATCCGCGGACACGATAAATTTTTCTATATTATGCGGGCTAGTCAAGTAATTTGGAAATATCACAGATTCCCATCCAGGTACTGACCAGGCAAGAATTTTCACAAATTTTTCACGAATTCTAAAAAAAAAAAAGTAACAATGTTTTAATGTCTGCGTTCCAGCCAATCACAATCAAGTGTTTAGAGGAAATAAAACTGAAACAGCAGCAGAAGATGATGTTATTATTTCAGTGGGATAATGAGAGTCCAACAACCTTTACTAACATTATAAATGAACTTCAGGGGAATGAAAGCACAATATGAGCACTTTAATGTCTTTATCTCGTCTCTGTTGTGAATGTCTCCTCCTCAACACCAGGGGTCTCTGCTCTCAGAAGAGGGAAAAGAAGAAAGACCATGAGAGCAGAAAAATGTTTCTCCCTCTTTGTCACCAGCACCAGATAAAAAGTGAGAAACACAAACATACATGATATTTTAATTAAGGTCCATATTCATATAGACTGACACTGACTGACACAGACGTCAAGATGCAAATAAAGGGAAAGAGTTGGACAAATACACAAATATAGAGGAAGAAAAATATGAAAATTAGTTTAGAACAATACACAAATGATGTGATGATGAATGAGGGATGAGAGCAGATATAATAATCACACTGTTTAAAGCTGCAGACAGAAACATCAGACTCAGGACAGAAACACACGACCTCTAAAGTAAGAACAACTCACATGTTCATTCTTCAAACACAACTAGACTTTGAGATGTTAATATTGTCTGAATAATTGTGAATTTTGTTATTCTGCTATTTTTTAAATTACATGATCATGTTTTACTCCAAGATGAATATGGGATTATCTGAGTTTCTCAATGTGTTTCTTCCTCAGAAATGGAGCAAACTCTATATTTCATTCTTCTTCTCATTGGTGAGTGTGTTTGTTGTTTTATTTATGGTTTATAGTTTCATCAGGTTTGACTCTGTTATGAAAAGCATTAAATCAAACCCTCTCTTTCACAGCTCTCTGCTCCGTATCTGAATGTGTTCAGCGTCAGTATCACTTTATAAACGTGATGAAGACCTGGACTGAAGCTCAGAGATACTGCAGAGAGAATTACACAGATCTGGCCACCGTTGACAACATGAACGACATGAACGAGCTGAAGAAGAGCGTGAATGATGGACGTGTCTGGATTGGGCTGAAGAAGACGGGTGTTGATGAATGGCAGTGGTCTTCAGGTGATCCTGCGCTCTATCTGAACTGGGGATCTGGACAACCTGATGGCAGAGATGAGTGTGGTTTTATGATGAATGGACAATGGCATGATTTTTCATGTAGTCACAGCCTGACTTTCATCTGCAGTTCATCTAACAACAGTAAGTTCAGCTCCCTACAATGACAACAAACATTCATTTATAGAAAGATACACTGTAATTTTAAATTAAGTCAAATCAAAAACAATTATTCTCTGTTTATGTAATCCATATTAAACCAGTGAGTTTCTACTCATTATCTGTAACGTGGACACACCCACACACGGCGCAGTTTAGAAGAAGATGCGAGAGAAATAAGCTTTGAATATGATGCTATGCGCATCTTGATCCAGTGAGGATCCACCTGCTCGCTGGCTTCAGCCCGGATTCTCCTTCAACGATCTCCCGCTACCCTCCTATCTGTGTTCGCCGCGGTGGAGTAAAAGACTTTATTAATAAATTTACTGCCTTTGTGGGTGACTGTGTAACTAAGTATATCAATATTCTTCTGCCAGGTGACTTTAATATTCGTGTGTGTTGTCAGTCTAAACCTCTTACTATGGAGTTTTTTTAATCTCATTGATTCGTTTAACATGGTTCAGTGGGTGAAAGATCCTACGCATATTCATGGACATATTTTGGACTTGGTTCTTTCTCATGGCTTTTCCATTACGAATGTTCAGGTTTTTGACACTTTGCTCTCAGATCGTATGCCTGTTTTGTTTACTATGCCTCTTCTTCAGGCAAGTTCAAGCACTACTCATACTGTACAATGGTCTAATTTATTTTCCTCCCATTTTCAAGATGACTTCATCAGTACCTTTAACAAGGTGTGTTTATCTTGGTCCCTGGAATCATCCTTACCTGACTTAGATGCTGAACAACATCTTAGTCTGTTTAATACTGCTTACTTAGAGGTTTTAAATACCACTGCTCCTCTTAAACCTAAAAAGTCAAAAATCAAAACAGAACCATGGATTAATGATAACATCCGCACTCTGAGGCGAGCCTGAAGAAGTGCAGAACATAAAAGGAAAAATTGCAAATTTCTTATGAAATGCTTAGAATTTGTTTTGGTGTTTTTCAGAAAACTATGAAATCTGCTAAGTCTAAGTATTTCTCTAGTTTAATTGCTAAAAATCATCATAGCTCCAAAGCTTTATTTTTTGTGTTTTAAATCCTCCTGTGAATGTGATTTCCAATCCCTCAGTGTCATTATGTGAAGGTTTCTCGAGGTTTTTCTGTGAGAAGATCACTCCTCTAAGATCACTACTTCCAGTCTGGTTTTAAGTCGGCTTCATTACGGGTTTTAATGATATACTGTTAGCGACTGTCTCTGGTGAATCTGTGATCTTCATACTATTAGACTTAACCTCGGCTTTTGATACAGTTGATCATAAAATTCTCCTGTCCCGACTGGAAAGTTCTGTGGGCATTCAGGGAACTGTCCTCAGTTGGTTTAAATCTTATTTGATGAATAGAAGTTTCTCTGTTAGATTAGGTAACTTTTCTTCATCACCTACTCAACTCTCTTGTGGAGTACCGCAGGGTTCAATTCTTGCACCTATTCTTTTTTCTCTGTATTTACTTCCTCTGGGCTCCATCTTCAGAAAACATGGTGTATCATTTCACTGCTATGCAGATGATACCCAAATCTTTTTACCTCTGAAACGTAACACAAATGCTGCTCTGGAATCTCTTTTAGTATGCCTAGATGAAGTGAAAATGCGATTCTCTCAATTTCTTTTGTTTTTGAACGAATCAAAAACCGAGGTTGTAGTCTTTGACCCCCATCATAGCTCTGGGAGCAGAAGCATCGACCTGGACTACCTCGCTCCATTTACCTCATCCTGCATTAAAAACTTAGGTGTTTTTTTTTGTGATCAGAACTTCACATTTGAAAAGCAAATAAATTATGTGATTAGTTCTTGCTTTTTTCAGCTACGTCTCCTCTCTAAGATTAGATCCTCGCTCTCTGAAAAAACCTTAGAGATTGTGATCCATGCGCTTATTACATCTCGCTTGGATTACTGCAACTCTCTTTACTATGGTATGTCCAAATCCTCTATCGCTCGTCTTCAATTAGTGCAAAATGCCGTTGCAAAATTTCTCAAAAGAAAACTTTTTTGATTTTGAAATTGTTGCGCTGGTTACCTGTACATTTAGAATTGAATTTAAAATTCTTCTTTTTGTTTTTAAATCTTTAAATAACCAGTGACCGAGCTATCAGTCTGAGCTACTCCACCCCTACAATCCCACACGAAATCCCCAGATCGCGATTAAAGCAGAGAGGTGATACAGCTGTGGAACAGTCTCCCGGCCTATATCAGATCGGCACAGTCTCTAACTATTTTTAAATCTTCTCTTAAAACTTACTTTTTTTCCTTAGCTTTTAATTCAGTATGAGTGTCTGGTGTGAATGTATGCTTTCTTTTTTCTTTCGCTTCATGTTCAGCACTTTGGTCAGCGATGCTTGCTGTTTTTAAATGTGTTATATAAATAAAACATCCTTGAACCTTGTATCTTTCTTACATTAGTTAATGTGTTTTTGATATCTTACATAAAACTATACACATTTTACTAGGTAGACTTTTACCAAAGTAAAATGTGTGAAATCGAGTGAAACATGTTGAAATATGAAATATATAGGCAGGTAGGCAACCTTTCAGGTCTAAATAAATCTAAATGTCTTACGATATGAGAATGTTTGATGCTTTATAATATAATATAAAACACAGATCGATATAAAAGTAATATGAGTGGGACTAAAAAGTGGCCCTGGACTTTCTGGCACAGAGCAGCCCACGATATCTGATCCGCAACACATTAAACATAACACATCAGCTCATTTTGCACAGAGCAATATTTAACACCATTTACATCATCAGTATCACTTTATAAACTTATAGAACATAGAAATAAATTATTTTTTGTGCTTAAATAAATAAATAAATCAAGCCTAAACCTCTTACTATGGAGGTACATAAAATAGCCCTATGAGGATAGCCCTATATCTGACACACCCATTTCAGGTCTTGCAGTCTCTACTAATGAGCTCAAGAGTTGAATCAGGTGTGATAGATGAGGGAGACGTGCAAGACAGGTGGTTCAGGACAGGTTTGAGAACTACTTGTCTCTCTAATCAGCTGGAGAGGAGGTGTATATACTGTCATGAACTGCTCTGAGACACAACGGTTAAGGGTCCAAACACAGCATTTGCTGAAAGGGTTTTCCACAATTGAAGTCCAAAAACAGGCAACAGGTCAATACAGGCAAGCAATCCAATGAAGCAACAAGGCAGGAAATTCAGACAAAAGGTTAATCCAAGAGACAGGCAAGAAATCCAAAAAGCCAAATGACATGAAGCCAGGGAGAATGCTCAGAAATGCAGTACAGACACACACAAGACTTAACAATGACTGACAGAGTGAACATGCTTTATATAGGCTGGGGCAAACAAGTTAATGATACACAGCTGTAGACAATCAGTGATGATGAGTCCAGGCAGTGAGTTCTGGGAAATGTAGTCCATGTGTGAATGGCAATGAACAAGAGGGGAGTGCCCTCTGGTGGACAACCAGGGCACTCCAGCTGGTGATCGTGACATATATACACAGCCGACTCACCAAGTTACCTCTACAGTTTTCAGCATCCCTCCGCCACCTGACTCCTCTCTCTCGGCTGGTTCCTATTTCCAGGATACGGGGGAATAACTCTGGGTTTGGGCTCGGAGCCCTTGAACTCTTTTACTCTATTAAATCGTTTGGAAGTGTGAACTCGTGAAAACAACAGCCACAGGTAATCAGACTTTATTTTCTTTTTTTATTTCAATAATGTATTTTTGCTGTTTTTTATTATGATAGGACAGTGAGTAGATAGGAAGTGGAAGAGAGAAAGGGGGGCGGGATCTATTAATTTAAATATTTAATGCAGTTATGAAGAAAAGGCTCAGCACCTTTTTCTCTTGTTTTATGATGATTCAGGAAAAAAGTGTCTGCTGGGGGTTGTGACTCCCTTGCAGGCCAAAATAAATAAATAAATAAAAATTAAAAATAAATAAATAAATAGAAGTAATGCAAATCAATGGTAACTCACTGCTGCAACTGTGATTTGTCTTCATGGATGAGATGTTGGGAGAGAGATATTCCACCACTGCTTATTTTAAATATTATGATATTGTCACAGTTAAATATCATGAGAAATAAACTAGGTTAACTAATTGTAGCTAACTAGATCAAATAAACATTTTTTATTTTACCTGCTTTGGTCTTGTCTCAGCTTGAGATACATCACCTGCCTTTTTCATTCAATCAAAAAAAAAAAAAAAAATTAATAAATTATTTTCTGGCATCATCTTTGTATGTGAAAGTCTGTCAGAAACGTCTGAGGAAGATCAATATCAACAAGGCATCAGGACCTGACAGGGTGAGAACATGTGCGGATCAGCTGGCGGGAGTGTTCACAAATATCTTCAATCTCTCATTACAATTGTCTATGGTTCCTTCTTGTCTGAAGTCTGCCACTATTATCCCTGTCCCTAAAGGAGCTGTGGTGGAATGTTTGAACGACTTTCGTCCAATTGCCCCGACTCCTGTTATCATGAAGTGCTTTGAGAGACGTCAAAGCTAGTATACCTCAGGATCTGGACAGTCATCAGTTTGCTTATCGGGCGAACAGATCCACAGATGATGCAGTCTCAATTGCACTTCACACAGCTTTGACACATCTAGAGCACCCGGATAGTTATGTTAGGATGCTGTTTATTGATTTTAGTTCTGCTTTTAATACTGTTATTCCTTATAAATTGGTATGTTAATTAAGCAATTTGGGAATAGATGCAGCACTTTGTTCATGGATTATGGACTTTCTTACAAATAGGCCCCAGAATGTCAAAATAGGTGATTACACCTCTTCAACACTCATCCTGAACACAGGTGTGCCACAGGGGTGTGTGCTTAGCCCAGCTTTATTCACTCTTTTTACCTATGACTGCACCCCAATCCATTCTTCTAATTCCTTATTAAAGTTTTCTGATGACACTACCGTTGTGGCCCTTATTTCAGAAAATGAAGAGATGGCTTATAGGGAGGAGGTCCAACATCTAATCAAGTGGTGTATGGACCATAACTTAGCTCTGATTACCAGGAAAACCAAAGAGATCATTGTAGACTTCAGGAGGTCTAGAAAGACCAACCATCCACCCTTGTGTGTCAATGGCGAGGAAGTGGAGAGGGTAACCGACATCAAGTTCCTTGGAGTCTACATAACGAAAGACCTCTCGTGGTCCATCAATACCTCTTATCTGGTAAAGAAAGCACAACAAAGGCTATTCTTCCTCCGAATAATTAAACAGGTCAGGTTACCCACACAGCTTCTAGTGAATTTCTATCATTGTACCATAGAGAGCATACTTGCCTATGGGATTACTGTGTGTATGCTAGCTGCACTGGGGAAAACCGCAAGGAACTTTGCCGCGTAGTCAAAACAGCGCAGCGGATCATAGACACTGAGCTTCTGAGTTTGGATACTGTGTATGCTACTGAGTTACACACAAAGGCCAGCAGCATCATTATGGATCCCACCCATCCAGGATACAGACTGTTTGTCCCTTTACCGTCTGGGAAGAGGTATAGGGCCATTAAGTCTAGGACAAATAGGTTAAAGCACAGCTTTTTTGCCAAAGCTGTAGCTGCCCTCAGATCTCCGATTCCCTCACAGCCCTTTTATTCTTTATAGTAACTTTTTTTTTTTTTTTGTGGACTGTCTGCTTTTAATGTTGAAGGACATTTAATACATGCACTATAACACTTTTTTATATAATGTGCAATCTACTTTTAGAGATTCTTTCTAATGTGTATGCCTATATTTAATGAGTAAATGTCTAAATTTGTCTTGAGAGTTGTCATCCTAAATTTCGTTGTACTTGTACTGGTACAATGACAATAAAGTGTCTTACTCTTAATCTTACTTACTCTCTGCTGTTTCCTGATGGCACCTGTCACAGTTGCTAAGCAACAGCAGCGGTGGGCGTGAACAGCTGTTGATGTAAACAGGAAATCATCCATAGACTATAGTGTCTCATTTAACAACGCTCGCTTCGACCTTCATGGACTTTGAGGACGCAGCTCTGAATTGAGACACAGTTATAGTGTAACGTTCCTGTTGTTGAAATAAAACTAAAAGATGAACAAGACTGGATGAAATATGAAATATGACTAGAACAAAAACACTCACTGTTTATCCTGTTTCACGTCAGAGATGTAAATATTCTCTACCCTGAATGTCTAAATGTGGTGTGGAAATAAGCAAATGAGTGATGAGGATGTGTTTACATGCAAATGTGTTCAAAGAAACGGTAAACAGCAGGAGTCCGAAATGAAACAAAATAAGAATTTTCACAAAGAGACGAATTCTAATAAAAAATGAAACAGTTTTAATGTCTGCATTCCAGCCAATCACAATCAAGTATTTAGAGGAAATAAGACTGAAACAGCAGCAGAAGAAGATGATGTTATTATTATTTCAGTGGGATAATGAAAGTCCAACAACCTTTACTAACATTATAAATGAACTTCAGGGGAATGAAAGCACAATATGAGCACTTTAATGTCTTTATCTCGTCTCTGTTGTGAATGTCTCCTCCTCAACACCAGGGGTCTCTGCTCTCAGAAGAGGGAAAAGAAGAAAGCCCATGAGAGCAGAAAAATGTTTCTCCCTCTTTGTCACCAGCACCAGATAAAAAGTAAAAAAAAAACATACACATACATGATATTTTAATTAAGGTCCATATTCATATAGACTGACACTGACTGACACAGACGTCAAGATGCAAATAAAGGGAAAGAGTTGGACAAATACACAAATATAGAGGAAGAAAAATATGAAAATTAGTTTAGAACAATACACAAATGATGTGATGATGAATGAGGGACGAGAGCAGATATAATGATCACACTGTTTAAAGCTGCAGACAGAAACATCAGACTCAGGACAGAAACACACGACCTCTAAAGTAAGAACAACTCACATGTTCATTCTTCAAACACAACTAGACTTTGAGATGTTAATATTGTCTGAATAATTGTGAATTTTGTTATTCTGCTATTTTTTAAATTACATGATCATGTTTTACTCCAAGATGAATATGGGATTATCTGAGTTTTTCACTGTGTTTCTTCCTCAGAAATGGAGCAAACTCTATATTTCATTCTTCTTCTCATTGGTGAGTGTGTTTGTTGTTTTATTTATGGTTTATAGTTTCATCAGGTTTGACTCTGTTATGAAAAGCATTAAATCAAACCCTCTCTTTCACAGCTCTCTGCTCCGTATCTGAATGTGTTCAGCGTCAGTATCACTTTATAAACGTGATGAAGACCTGGACTGAAGCTCAGAGATACTGCAGAGAGAATTACACAGATCTGGCCACCGTTGACAACATGAACGACATGAACGAGCTGAAGAAGAGTGTGAATGATGGACGTGTCTGGATTGGGCTGAAGAAGACGGGTGTTGATGAATGGCAGTGGTCTTCAGGTGATCCTGCGCTCTATCTGAACTGGGGATCTGGACAACCTGATGGCAGAGATGAGTGTGGTTTTATGAAGAATGGACAATGGCATGATTTTTCATGTAGTAACAGCCTGACTTTCATCTGCAGTTCATCTAACAACAGTAAGTTCAGCTCCCTACAATGACAACAAACATTCATTTATAGAAAGATACACTGTATACTGTACAAAATTTTAATGCAATACTAAATTCTACTTTTTAATCTGGTCATAAATATAGAGGACTGTGGATATTTGTCCACTTTCAACTTCTGTGTAGAAAATAAACTGATATTGAACAAATGTTGATCTTTTGTTGTTGATAACTGTGGGAATCTGACATTAGAGATCATAGAGAATTATATTTTCAGCAAACTTTATACTGTAAATGATAAATTCAAAAATATCAAACCATTTTTTTGACCAACATAAATTATATTAATGAATGCATAACATTTAACATATAATAGACATAAAAGATCTCGCCCCATCTTGATATTTATGAACAAAACTTTTGTCCAGAGAACAAAGTTCAGTTCTTGTCAGTGTGATTTTATTGTGTTACTGTAATGTGCAATCGACTAATATTTTTAGTGAAATGTGCTTCTTTATTTTAATTTGACTCTCAGTTTTGATTTTGAGTAAATGGAAATGACCTGTTTGTATTTGACTTTGAGTCGTGTTGTTCAATTAAAAGACTGTACGCTGCACAGAACAAGTAGAAACAAACTTGTTACTGTACTTACATTAGCAAAGATATTAATCATTGAACAAAACAACATGATTCACAGTATTAGTACATGCAGTTATTCACAACTGAACCATAAGCTCTACTCTTCTGAACAATAATGATCAAAACTTCACAATAACAGAAACTCTTTCAAATGTCAAACATAACTGAACATTAAACATTAACAGTATATACACACACACACACATTTAGAGACTTTTATGTTAGATGGTATTAATCATCATTAATCGATTTGACAACACTAATTTAAATGTGTAATTTATTTGCATTAGCATATATTGATATAAACATTTATTTAAATATATAATTTTTTTTTACATTTAAAGTAATTTGCATTAGCATATTTAAAATGTATGATTTTATACATTAAATTCTAATGAAAATGTATTTAAATGTAGTACTATTGTGCATTAGTATATATTGAGATAAAAACTGAAAAATATATTTTTAACACATTTAAATAAATGTTCATTAGCATATTTAAAATGTATGATTTGATACATTTTAATATGTTAATGGGAGTGAATTTAAATGTATAATTATAAAAACAAACTTTAATTTGGCTTGAAAAAGCCTAGCCAGAAAGTTTAAAATAGTTTTAAAATCTTGAAGTTTGAAGCTTTTCAGTTTGAAATAGTTTAAGTTTTAGTTTGAATGGATGAATAGATGCAGACAGACAGTGTTAGGGTGCTCAGGGTGGTTGCTAGGGTACTCTGAGTGGTTGTGAGAGTCTTGCTATGCGGTTGCTAAGGTACTTGGGGTTGTTGCTAAGGTGTTACTATGTGGTTGCTATGGTTTTGCTAAGGTACTTGGGGTTGTTGCTAAGGTGTTACTATGTGGTTGCTAGGGTACTTGGAGTAGTTGCTATGGTTTTGCTATGTGTTTGCTAAGGTACTTGGGGTTGTTGCTAAGGTGTTACTATGTTGTTGCTAGGGTACTTGGAGTGGTTGCTATGGTTTTGCTATTTGTTTGCTAAAGTACTTGGGGTTGTTGCTAAGGTGTTACTATGTGGTTGCTAGGGTACTTGGGGTGGTTGCTCTGCAGTTGCTGGGGTACTTGTGGTTGCTAGGGCACTCCAAGTGGTTGCTAAGGTGATGCTAAGCGGTTGCTATCTATCAATCTGCCGTTTATAGATACATAGATACTAATAGCAACTAATTAAAGAAAAACACATAATTGAACTAATTCTTTTAAAATAAATATTTAGCCTTCTTTCCTCAATTGCATCAGCTTAATCGGTTCATCAATTCAAGCCTCAAACCTGCTTAAGTTTCCTTAAAAAAAGAGAAAAAAATAATCTCTTGGTTTTATTAGTCAAATTTTCTCAATATTTTCTATATCAGCTTTCAGGATCTCAACTCAAATCTGTAAACATGTCATTCTTACTAGATGAACTCAATTAAATGAACTCAAATAGACACATTCTCCATTACAACATAAAAACACAATCAGACTAGAAACAAGACAAACACTAACATTAATTTTAATATTGCAACAATATTCATTTGTCTATATTATTAGTCTAATATCCAACATTTTGAATGAACTTTTTACTGACATATTTCTAAGGACTAGTTAACAAATATATTCAGCTGCAGTGAAACATCTTCATCTGTTTGATGTTTCTCTCATTCAGATCTTTGTGTCTGAATCAAGTAGAAATGTGTAACAAAACATAATAAAGTTGCATTAAAATTATCATGAAAATTCACAAATGATATTTAATGTTATATCAGCAAAATCATCATGAATATATTGTGAATATTTAATATATCATCAGCTGTAGAAACAGTCTTTGAATGACACGTGTTTCTGATGTTTCCACTGCTGCTCTTATTCACATCCAAACCATAAAGCAGCATAAGAATAATGAACAAACTGATTCATGAATCTGTTTCCATTTGTTGTTCTTAAAGTGAACACAGGACTCGTCTTTGTCAATCAGACGATGAATTGGAGAGACGCTCAGAGTTACTGCAGACAGAATCACATTGATCTGGTCAGTGTGAGGAACCAGAATGAGAGTCAACAGCTTCAGAAGTTCATCAATGATAATCACATATCTGGTGATGTTTGGATCGGTCTGTTCAGAGACTCATGGCAGTGGTCAGATCAGAGTGACTCCTCATTCAGATACTGGAATACTGGAGAACCTAATAATAAGGGAGGTGATGAAAACTGTACAGCGATCGAACAGAACGCTCAGGGACAATGGAATGACGTCTCTTGCAACAACCAATTTCCTTTTGTGTGTCATGAAGGTGAGCAGATCCTCACAAAACACACACAATCCATCCATCACCTCCAGATATCTTAAAGTTCACACTACATGTCTGACATGACAAATTCCTCCACAGTGTTTGTTCTGCATGTTGTTTTTGATCAGTCTCTCTCTAGTTTTCAGATAAACTGATTCTGATCAAAGACAATCTGACGTGGTCTGAAGCTCTGAGATACTGCAGACAGAATCATGTGGATCTGGTCTCGGTTCATTCAGAAGAGATGCAGCATGAGGTGATGAATGTGGTTAAACAGGCGTCTACTGAGGAGGTGTGGTTGGGTTTACACAACTACTGCATTATGAACATGTGGCTCTGGTTGAGCGGAGAGATCGTGTGCTATCAGAACTGGGCTCCAGGGAACGGAACGACACCAGAAAGTGCCGCCTCGAGAAGAGAAAAGGAGCAGTTCAGTCTGGAGGAGATCAGCGCTGGATCAGCCTTCCTGAAACTTGCAAACTCAACTTCATCTGCAGCAGATATGAAGAGTGAAAAGAAATGTGAATGTTTGTGTGTTTACTTACATTCACTGTTTTCATTCTTCATTATTTTTCTTATTTACTTTCATATGTTTGATTTGTTCTTTAGTTATTTCTGAGTGAATCTATTAATTGTGTTTTAAAAGTCTTTGTTTTATTTCTGTATGTTAATTATCATGACAATGTGATCTTACCAAAGTTTTCTAACATTAATGTTTAATATTTTTTAGATGTCTAAAATACTAATATAATATATGGGTTTTTAGGAATCTCTTTGCATATCTGGTGTTTATGTGTCTTTATGTTTTCACTAATATTATCTATAGCAATATCTGGTGGAATGTGATTCTGTGAGCAGCAGATCTTAAGAATAATATTATTTGTGTCTCAGCAGAATGAAATCTGGTTTATTAGAAAGGGAAAATTGAAGTGATGTCACAATGAACTGTCAATTAAATGTAACAAATATGTTAAATTTATACGTGTTTGGATGATATTTAGGAGATGTTATCACTTACAAAAAATCCAAATTTCAGCTTCCTGGAATAAATTAGGTGTGTGAATCTCTGGGTAGAAAGATTTGATTCATGATTCATAGGTTTTCAATTCGATTCAAGAGTGGATTTTTGCAAATTCAGAACGATTCGATTCAAGATGATTCACAATGAGATTCAATTAAATTTAAACACCTTTGACAATAAGACTCACACAAACTTCAAGAATCAACTTATGAATCAACAATGATGACATTCTTCATGCCACACTGCATTCTGGGAGCCATCGATGAGTTTTGTGTGATGCACCCAGAATGCATTGCGGCATGAAGCATGTCACCGTTATTGAGATTCATTGAGATTCATCTGTCTTAATGTCAAAGGAGCTTAAATTTTTAGTGCACAGTGTTTTTTTTTTTTTTAATCTTTGATATTATCTGATTAAAACACTGTTGGGTCTAATACTGTAGAATCATAGAGTTGCTATAAGAAATCATGTGAAATTAATGCTATAGATTAGACTGGGAGAAATCAGATAATCAGACTCTACATGATGACAGTATATTTATCATCAGTGTAAGGAACCCCCCATCGGCCCAAAAACGGAATCCGACGGCCTGGGCGAAGGTTAACGCGTGTATGTCTTTTCAGCGCCTCTGTGAAGTTCACTTAATTTCACTCGTTTAATCTGACTCCAATTTCAAATGATTTTTACTCTTAAGTCGTGTTTCTAATTAGAAGTTAATCATTGGTTATGCATTAATTTAGATATTTGATTATTCTGATTATCTTTTACTTTCAATTATTCGTTCACTGCGGTCCCGGTATCGCTTTAGAAAAGTCACTTCGGCCGATTGAGTGCTTTCTCGGACACAAACTCGTCAGTTCTGACCTTAAACATTGGATGCAGGGTAAATATCTACCTTTAAGTCGGTCGCGCTCTGCTTACTCGTAACAAAAAGCACAGTTTTTATATATTTACGAAAACTGCAACTTATTTAAGGCAGCGATAGTCAGCGATAGCCCTATGCTCCATCTATTAAACCTTCCGTATGATCTATCCTGAACACAGATTTGCGGTAATACCTTCGCTTTAAACTACTAGAAATAACGAATTAAGAATCATGCAGAATAAATCAAAAATAATATTTATTTGTCAAGTAAAAATGTATCATGCCAATTACATAGTTGGACAATTAGAAGCCAATTTAGAAATAATAAATGCATAACATCAATTACTCAAAGAGTAAGAAATGCACATACACACAGTGGTGGATTAATGTTTTTAAGACACTTCTCCATCACTGTATGGGGGTTTCTGGCTACAGAAGATCCCACATGACTGCTTTGCACTTTACCTTATATACCCAGACCAGAACAAAAGGATTGTAAATATTTACTACACCAACACCTGTTTTGGGGGGAGAGGAGTGGGTTATCAGATCTCTTGAAGACACAAAAGGAGGACAGAATTCTCCTTAGTTTTTAATCTTCCTCATAACATAAGTGACTGCTGTGAAACCGAGACCATTTTACCAATCGCACTGAGACATTTAAAATGATACCAAACATGAAAGGGGAAAAACAATAGATACACAAGTTACATTATACATCTTGAAGAACTTTCAGTGACTTGAGTTAGGGGGAAGGGAAGGGGGGTTGCATCCTGTAGATGTTGTGAGGGCAAGGTGTTGTCCTATGCTATTTCTTTGAGATCTTCTCTCCAGATGAGTTTTATTGCTTTATTGTAGGGCACTTGATATCAGTTTTGTCTTAGCAGGAAAATCAAGTCTTACATCAGCAAATAGCTAACATCATCTGAACACATTTTCTTTTGCAGTACTTGCCAAAACAAACAGTTACAGCAGCCAAAGAAAAACTAACATTAAAAAGTCAAGAGTTAAACTGCCCAAATAACGTAAACACTGATCACCATAATGGTGATATCAAACTAAACTATTACTTTTAAACAGATATCAACATCTAAACCTCTTTTTTTTTTATCTCAATAAGAACTTTTATACCTGTATGACAGAAATAAAGTTAATCTGGATTGTAATAAGTGAAGCTGGTAATGCTGTTTTTGGGAGTTATTTAATGATGTTGGAGCTTGACGTCAAATGCACAGAGTGAGCAAATGAGTATCTAACACTCTGTGTAGAGTGAGCGCGAGTGTTTCACTTGTAATACACAAATCCAACGTACATATCTGCACCGGGCACAGTTTTGACATGACAGCATACCCGGATAAAAAAGTCACCGCTTGCTACTACTAGTTTCAGTTAAAACAGTTCAAACATGCATTTTAGTCTAGGACTAGCTTAATCCTTGTCTGTGAAACCGGGGGTAAAAGTCATCATTATGACTTAAAAGTTTAAATTATGTGCTAGATCGTAAAAAAAAAACTTTCTTCAGCTCAAACTCATTGGTATCGTTCACTGCCATTATAAAGTTCGGATGCGTCAGGATGTTTTTTAATATTTCTCAGACTGTGTTCATCAGAAAGAAGAAAGTTATATACACCTAGGATGGCTTGAGAGTATGACAACACATGACGTTTTACTCTGAGCTGTTCATGTCGTTGGACTAGGAATTTTGCCTGTCTGTGGCAACACTATCGAAGCCTAAATGAATCCGCAGCAGTCAGGAGGTACAGCAGTCACATGGTACAAGTAGAAGCTCTCCAAAAAAATCACAGCTTAGAAGCTGTAATTACAAGCTCTACAAGGACATGAACGCTTTTTACAAGTTGAAATCTCGTAATTACGGTAATTACGACATGGTGTGAATCAGAGTTAATTTCGTTAACGAAAACTATGGCGAAAAATGTTCGTTGACGACTTTTTTTCCATGACTAAGACGAAACGATGAGAGACGACACCAATTTCATTTAACGATAACGTGACTAAAACTACACGTGCAATATCGTTGACGAAAAAAGACGAGACTGAAATGTGGCTAAAAGCCTAAAAACTTTACCAAAATCACTCTTTTGAAATCACTTCTTGTTTTTGTCGAATAAAGGAGACAAAACATTACAGGCTGTTTTTATGAGCGTTCATGCTTACGGTTGCCAGATTGTCCATTAATGGAAAAGGTGTAACTGCAGTAAGTGGATATGAGAGGGTACACAGAAGGATGTTAAATCCCTCAGGGGGTACGACACTCTAGAAAGTTTGAGAACCACTGAAAAGGGTTATATAGAATTGCACAAGTGCTGCTGCTAAGAGTGCAGTGTCAATACAGCCTGCTACCTTGATTCAAATGTTTTATAAGCTTAAATTAATTGGTCTAAAGAAAAAAATTATAATGACTATTTTGTCTAAAGACTACATATAAAATAGCTATCAAAATTAATGTTGGTAACTGTAGTGTGACTAAAAGTAATGACTAAGACTTGACAAAAATGCGATGACATTTCGTCGACTAAAACTAGACTAAAATATGAAAGACAAAAATGACTAAAATGTGAATAAGACTAAAGAGCATTTTCATTTGAAGATAAAGACTAAGACTAAATCAAAAATGGCTGCCAAAATTAACACTGGTGTGAATACACTTTTAATTTAAGAGAAGATATTGTTGAATAAAGTCGTTATTTTTGTTTTGTTTTTGCGCACAAAAAGTATTCTCGTCTCTTCATAACATCAAGGTTGAACCACTGCAGTCACATGACTGTTTTAACGATGTCTTTAGTACCTTTCTGGACCTTGAAAGTGGTAATTAAATTGCTGTCTATGGACGAGTCAGAGAGCTCTCAGATTTATCAAAAATATCTTAATTTGTGTTCTGAAGATGAACGAAGGTCTTACGGGTGTGGAATGGCATGAGGGTGAGGAATTAATGACAGAAATTTCATTTTTGGGTGAACTAACCCTTTAAAGCATTAGTATAATTTGCCAATGGAGAGTCTTTTCAGTGTTTATGAATGCATTTTAAAATACTAAAATATCAGACATTAACATACTAACATGAATGAGGATTATAAGTAATAAGGATGTTCAAAAGAACCTTTAAAAAATCTACTGTAAAACCCAAACACCAAGTTTTTAGAAATGCAATATTTGCATTTGTCGTTTTTTTTTTTTAAGTTTTGATTCACACAATGACTCAGTCACATTATTTTCATGACCTTCATCAGCTTCATATTTAATGTTAAATATAAATCAATATTTTTTTACATTTGTTTTTGAGTGTACAGTGAGGTACAAATACTGGCACAGATTATCAGTGAATTTACCGTGTCCTTACCATCATAGCAAATCAACTGAAATATCTCAAAACTCCCGCCATCTTCCACGGTGGCAATTTTCAATCCCTCTATAGTTGTCCAGCTGGTCATCTCTCCAGCGTCTGTATTCGGCTTCTCCTTCCCTGTAGAAAGTGCGGTCAGACAGAGACCAGTGCCAGTCTGGAGCGGCGGCTGAAGTCTGCTTCGTCTTCAACAGCGGCAAAATGATAGTGGTGTTTTCCGCAGTAGCTTTGGGCTTCATCATATGTTTTAGCCTCATTAACAAAGACGAACTGTTTGGAGATCCCAATGAGACACACACACCTGTGAAAGAGCAGGGTTGTCTTTCCAGTCTTTCCATGAGGAACATTCCAACAAAAATATGTTCTAAGATTGTTTTGCTGTTGTTCCCAAAACCTTATTTCTGAATGTTCTCAGAATGGCCAAAACATCAAGGTTATTAACCTTTTTTCTTGGTTATTCAACCCAGATAACTTTGAGCGAATGTTCTATTGACGTTACTGGAAGAACATTTGTTCATAACTATGGGAGAACCTTGCCAGAACGTTCGGAGAACATTCCCTGCTTTATTAAGTTAATAAATCTATTTTACAACAAATGAAAATAATATATCTGTGATTATGGAGAAAACTGCCGGAATGATGAACTTCTTCAGCTTCTGCTGACAGACGCGTGTTGTTTTCACTCAAAGATCATGTCATAGATGGAAACACAGATCGCTCTTCAAAGACCATTATGCAAACATCAAAAAATTAGGAAAATGGGCAGATGACACATGATCCGTAATGAGTGAAAAGAGCTTTGAAAAGTGACAGAAAATAACAGCCTGCTGAATCTGAACTATACAAAGGTGTATGATTGTTCAGAGAAGGTCAACATGATCTTTGAAAGGGAAAACAGAATTTATATCAAATGAATATAAAATGACAGTTTTGCATCTATGATTAAATATACACTATGTATTATGATTTGCATTGATATTCATTAGAATTTTGTTGACTTCTCAATTTACCTTTTGACTATATCCTGATCAAGCTTGACATATGAGTGTCCGTTTTTATCCTCTTCACAGCCTCAGCAGTTTCATATGTATGCTCTCTTATAAGCATCCCTCTTTACAATTAAATATTTGTACGTATCTGTAATTAGAAATGTATATTAGAAAATAAATAGAAAGGCAAAATTGTCAAGCTTGAACAAATATAAACAAATCAATGAACATCACCGTAGTTGGCTGGTCAGCTCAAACAAAGTAATTGTTTGACACTCTTAGGGGCCTGGCTATGCCTCCCCAACCCATCTCGTTGGCTCATTCGGACAGTCAGACTCAGCTATGCGATTCAGTTCACCAAGCGTCCCCCCAGGTTCAGCGGCGTCCTGTACACCTCGGTGGCAGGCAAGGACGCCCCTGTCCTGCAGGCAAAAATTGCGGTCCTCTTGGTGAAGGATGCAATAGAGCCTGTCCCTCCAGCAGAGATGAAGTCAGGGTTTTACAGCCTGTACTTCATAGTACCCAAGAAAGGCGGGGGGTTACGGCCAATCTTGGATTTGCATGTCTTGAATCGGGCCCTTCACAAGCTCCCATTCAAGATGCTCATGCTGAAACACATCCTCACGTGCGTTTGCACCCAGGATTGGTTCTCAGCGATCAACCTGAAGGACGCGATCCTTCGGGCTGTCCCTGTCACCCCGCATCTTTACCAAAGTCGCGGAAGGTGCCCTTGCCCCGCTCAGGGAAGTGGGCGTTCGCATACTCAACTACCTCGACGACTGGCTCATTCTGGCCCAGTCGCGAGAGCAGTTGTGCAAACACAGGGACTTGGTGCTCAGTCACGTCAGCCAGTTGGGGCTTTGGGTCAACTGGGAAAAGAGCAAGCTCTCCCCCGTGCAGAGCATCTCTTTTCTTGGTGTGGAGCTGGACTCGGTCAACATGACGGTGCGTCTCACCAAGGGCAGAGGTTCCACTGAAACAATTTCAGAGGCTCCTGGGGCATATGGCATCCGCAGCCGCGGTCACGCTGCTTGGATTGCTTCATATGAGACCGCTTCAGCACTGGCTTCACAACCGAGTCCCGAGGTGGGCATGGCGCCGTGGCACACTCCGTGTGGTCATCACACCGAGTTGTTGCCGTACATTCAGCCCGTGGTCGGACCTTGCTTTTCTACGGGCCGGAGTGCCCTTAGTACAAGTGTCCAGGCATGTTGTTGTCACAACAGATGCCTCCACCACCGGCTGGGGTGCCGTTTGCAGTGGTCAGGCTGCGTCGGGCTCCTGGACAGGACCCCAACGCCACTGGCATGTGAAGTGCCTTGAGTTGCTAGCAGTACTCCTTGCCTTGTGCCGGTTTCGGCCGCTGCTTCACGGAAAGCATGTACTGGTCCGGACTCCATGTACTGGACTCCGACTCAGGTCGCTGCGCGCCATTTATATCCCGGGCGAGCTCAATTGTGCGGCCGACACGCTCTCACGACAGCTCACACTCCCGGGGGAATGGAGACTCCACCCCCAGTTGGTCCAGCTGATCGGGAGCCGATTCGGGGACGCACAGGTAGACCTGTTTGCCTCCCAGGAATCCGCTCACTGCCAGTTGTTTTACTCCCTGACCGAGGGGACCCTCGGCACGGATGCACTGGCACACAGCTGGCCCCGGGGGCCTACGCTAATATGCGTTTCCCCCAGAGAGCCTTCTCGCACAGACACTGTGCAAGGTCAGCGAGGACGAGGAGCAGTTCTTGCTAGTTGTGCCGTACTGGCCCAATCGGACCTGGTTCCCAGAGCTGATGCTCCTCGCGACAGCCCCTCCCTGGCGGATTCCCCTGAGGAAGGACCTGCTTTCTTAGGGACGGGGCACCATATGGCACTCAAGTCCCGACCTCTGGAACCTCCACGTGTGGTCTCTGGATGGAACAGGAAGGACTTAAATGGCCTACCGCCCGCGGTAGTTGACACTATCACTTCAGCTAGAGTGCCCTCTACGAGGCGTGCCTATGCCATGAAGTGGAGTCTGTTCGCTGAGTGGTGTTCTTCCCACCGGGAAGTCCCCCGAAAATGCCCGGTCAGCTCTGTGCTTTCCTTACTTCAAGTTGGCTTGGAGCGGAGGCTGTCCCCCTCCACCTTGAAGGTCTATGTGGCCACCATTGCAGCGCATCACGATGTGGTGGATGGCAGGTCACTAGGAAAGCACGACATGATCATCAGGTTCCTCAGAGGCGCCAGGAGGTTAAACCCTTCTAGGCCTCGCCTCATTCCTTCTTGGGACCTCTCTGTCGCTTTGGCGGTCTACAGAGAGCTCCCTTCGAGCCCATTGAGTCAGTCGAGCTGAAACATCTGTCGTTGAAGACAGTGCTCGCTTCCTTTAAGAGGGTTGGGGACCTGCAAGCATTTTCGGTCAGCAAATTGTGCCTAGAATTTGGGCGGGCCTACTCTCACATTGTCCTGAGACCCCGGCTAGGATATGTGCCCAAAGTACCCACCATTCCCTTCCGGGACCAGGTGGTGAACTTGCAAGCGCTGCCCCTGGAGGAGGCAGACCCAGCCCTAGCGTTGCTGTGTCCCGTTCGTGCCCTGCGCGTTTACGTGGACCGCATGCAGAGCTTCAGAAGCTCTGAACAGCTCTTTGCTTGCTTTGGAGGTCAGCAGAAGGGAAAGGCTGTCTCCAAACAGAGGTTGGCCCACTGGATAGTGGATGCCATCACCTTGGCATACCAGTCCCAAGGCGAACCGTGCCCTCTCGGGTTGGGAGCTCACTCCAATCGGGGTGTTGCCTCCTCCGTAGCAGACATCGGCAGAGCTGCAGGCTGGGCGACACCTAACACATTCGCGAGATTTTATAATCTCTGTCAACGCGTAGATAGCCGTGGGTGTCCGCTTGCTTGTGCCATTTCCCTCGAACGAGGGAATGCGAGCACTTTTCCTGCTCCTCAGTTCAGTTCCCCACATGGTGAACCCTGTGGAGTTCCTCCTGCATCCTGCGGCAGCCAGACGTGGTGGAGGCGTCCGGCGCCAGGTCCAGTACTCATGTGCATGCTCGGTTGGTCAGCCCTTGTACTGGGCTAGATGCCCATATGATGTGATTCCCCCCGGGTAATCCCATATGTGTCTGTCTGTCCACGGTACGGTTTCCCTGATGGTAAACCCGTATCTTTCCCTGGGCGGCTCTGCTCCGCCCTGTCTCTGAGGACTAGAGTTCCTCCCTGGAGGTAGGACCTACGTCAGCGATCTTCTATATGCGTTACTGCTCCTCGGGTCAGTCCATATGTGTCTTCCACACGTCACCTTCCTTCGGGCAGGGTGTGGTCTACGTAGCTTTCCCTTCCTTTGGACTGGGAACACTTTGCTGGCATTTTGGTCATGGTTGAAAAACATGGGAATCGAGTCCCGAAGCACTCTTCCCCAGGGGTAAGGAACAGCAGCTTCGACCATCCCCTGAGTAACGCCCTGTCCTCTCCATCCCACTGGTATGGAAGACCTCCTCGGGCTTACTCCGGACGCTGGAGGGTTACGACTCTGTGGTAGCACCTGCATTTGGGCTCGCTACGGCTTGCCAGCATCTGCTTCCCTAACACTCGTAACGTGGCTATGGCGTTTTCCATTGGACGTATCGACGTAACGTCGAACGTGACTGACTGAATGGGAACGTCTAGGTTACTATTTTAACCCCCGTTCCCTGAAGGAGGGAACGGAGACGTTACGTCCCCTTGACTTAGCCCTGAGTCACCGCTGAACAGCTGGGATCATTGTCTCGGCTCCTCAGCAAAAATATGAATGGAAGTGAGTATGCCAGTCCTATTTATACCCGGATGCCGGGGGTGTGGCCCAGCATGTAAATCTCATTGGCCAATTCCCATTGGCTCGTTTTGTACCACTTGGAGGTGATTGGGCACCCAAGCAAGACCCCATTACGTCAGTATCAACGTAACGTCTCTGTTCCCTCCTTCAGGGAATGGGGGTTACAATAGTTACAATAGTAACCTAGACGTTCATAACAAAGTTAATTTACCTCATTAACAAAGTTAATTTACCTCATTACAATGAAGCCAAATTGTTCAGGAAAAGAGTAATAAATACACAGCTTAAATTGGCAATGTAATGTTGTATATGTTTTTAATAACTAATTATTTTTTTCTGCCAAAGCATTGGACAATGTTTTATAGTTTACATTTACGTTTACATTTTGTCATTTAGCAGACGCTTTTCTCCAAAGCGACTTACAAAAAAGAGTATTAGAAGCAATCAAATCAACATGAGTACAACAGTATGTAAGTGCTAGTCACAGTTTCATCAGTAAAGTGCACGTAGCAAGATTTTTTTATATATATAGAAGGAAAAAGTATAGAAATCGAAAAAAAGAAAAGTAAAATAAAAAGTAAGTGCTAATATTACTGGGTCAAGTGTTGACGAAAAAGATATGTCTTTAGCAGTTTTTTGAAAATGGCTAAAGACTCAGCTGGATAGAACGTGGTAGGTCATTCCACCAGCCAGACCCGGAGAAGGTCCGTGAGAGTGATTTTGTGCCCCTTTGGGATGGCACCACAAGGCGCCGTTCACTTGCAGAACGCAAGCTTTTGGAGGACGCATAAGTCTGAAGTAGTGAGTTTAGGTATAGTGGTGCAGAGCCAGTGATTGCTCTGTAGGCCAACATTAGAGCCTTGAGAATTGGATGCGAGCAGCTATTGGCAGCCAATGCAAACTGATGAAGAGAGGTGTTACATGCACTCTCTTCGGTTCGTTAAAGACCAGTCTTGCTGTAGCATTCTGAATAAGTTGTAGAGGCTTGACAGTACATGCTGGAAGGCCTGCCAAGAGAGCATTACAATAGCCCAGTCTGGATAAAACAAGGGCTTGGACAAGAATTTGTGTGGAATGCTCTGATAGGAAGGGTGTAATCTTCCTAATGTTGTACAAGGCAAATCTGCAGGACCGGGCCGTTGTAGCGATATGATCTGTGAAGCTTAAACAATTATCCATCACCACTCCAAGGTTCCTGGCTGTCCTGGAGGGAGTTATGGTTGACGACCCAAGTTGAATGGAAAGGTTATGATGAAGTGTTGGGTTGGCACAGACCACAAGCAGTTCCGTTTTTGCAAGGTTGAGTTGAAGGTGGTGGTCCTTCATCCAGGCAGAAATGGCTGTCAGGCAGGCTGCGATGCGACCAGCAACCGTCGGGTCATCTGGTTGGAATGAGAGGTAGAGTTGTGTGTCATCAGCGTAACAGTGATAGGAAAAACTATGTTCCTGAATGACAGATCCTAGTGATGACATGTAGATGGAGAATAGAAGTGGTCCAAGCAGTGAGCCCTGAGGTACCCCAGTAGTAAGATGATGCGGCTTTGACACCTCACCTCTCCAAGATACCCTGAAGGACCTACCTGAGAGGTAGGACTTGAACCACTGGAGTGCAGTTCCTGAGATGCCCTTCGACACGAGGGTTGACAGGAGGATCTGGTGGTTAACTGTGTCAAAAGCAGCAGACAGATCCAGCAAGATGAGTACTGATGATTTTGAAGTTGCTCGTGCCAGTCTCGGGGCTTCAATAACTGAGAGCTGGGCAGTCTCAGTTGAGTGGCCACTCTTGAAGCCAGACTGGTTGTTGTCGAGGAGGTTGTTCTGTGTGAGATAAGTAGACAATTGGTTGAACACAACTCTCTCAAGTGTCTTTGCAATGAATGGAAGAAAGGAAACCTTAGTAGGGTGATTGGAAAGGATGTGTTTGGAAACATCTGCCTCGGAGAGCATAGAGAAGGAGGAGAGAATTTGTGTGTTTTCCGTTAAGATGTTATTGTCAGTATGTGGTGTGGAGAATTGGCCACTGATGGTTGTTATTTTATGTGTGAAAAATGTGGCAAAGTCATCAGCTGTAAGAGCTGATGTGGGAGGGGAGGGGAGGAGGGCAAAGAAGAGAAGAGAAGGTTTTGAAAAGTGTGCAGGAATCAGTAGAATTGTTAATTTTATTGTGATAGTATGTGGTTTTAGCATTGGCGACATTAGTAGAAAAAGAATAAAGGAGTGATTGATAGAAGCTTAGATCAGTAAGATCTTTAGATTTGCGCCACTTCCTCTCTGCAGCCCTGAGTCTAGACCGATGCTCACGGAAAAAATCGGATAGCCAGGGGGCAGAGGGAGTGACACGGGCTGGTCTGGATGAAAGGGGGCAGAAGTCATCTAAGCAAGATGTTAGAGTGGTGCAAAGAGTGTCAGTAGCATTGTTAGTGTCCAGTGATGAGAACTGATTAGGGGGAGGAAGTGTGGATGAGACCAAAGAGGATAGGTGGGAGGGTGAGAGCGAGCGTAGGTTTCGCCGAAAAGTGACGTGGTGGAGTGTGTGTTGGGTTAGGTGTCAGATTGAGATTAAAAGTGATGAGGAAATGGTCTGAGGTGTGTAGTGGAGTAACCAGTGTATTGTCGGTGGAGCAGCAGCGTGTGTAGATCAGGTCCAATTGGTTACCAGATTTGTGGGTAGCTGAAGTAGACACTCGCTTGAGATCAAATGAGGCAAGCAGAGTGTGGAAGTCAGCATAAGTTGACTTCCAGAGTGTGGAAGTCAACTTATAGTTGTTATAAGACAGACAAATGTCACCACATAGATTTTAAAACAGATTTATCAAGTCTTTAGAAAGGGACTTTGACTGTACAGTATCAGTGCTTAAAGGTGCAGTAAGTGGTATTTGAACTACGCTGTTGGAGACACCCCTCTCTTCATTATTCTGCCTCTAAACCTCACACTTCAATCCTAACCACCCTGCTCTGAGTCAGACTCAAACCGCTGCCCGATCGCTGCTGGCACACGAGACGAATGCACTACCAATCACACCAAACATCTCATTCTCTAGCCGTTGTCAGTGCGCAGTGGTTTACCTGCACAACTCTCACTATCTGGCTACTGTTACACACACAATGGAAGTGGATGTCTGTTTATCACAGCTGACGCGCAACAAAATGCTTCACAAAAAATAAAGTGCAGTTGATGAACGAACGACAAGGAAGCACAAAAAATGAACATACAGTACACACGAGTAAATACAAAGTGTTCGTTGTTAGTCACAAACAGCACAGCAGCTCCAGACAATCAAAACCTAGTGTACTCTCATGATAAGCGGGATCAAAGCAGTTTTCAGACCAAAATATTTTATACTGGCCTAGTGGTTTTTGGATATTTTACTGCAAAAATCTTACATATTGTACCTTTAACTGATTAATTGATTGTGACACGACTGTATTTGTTCATGTGAATTGACTGTCTATTATGTTACTGTTTTTGTAAAGTATCCTTGAGCTTGGGAAAGGCACTATATAAATTAAACATATTATTATTATTATTTAGTACAGTCAAAAACTTACATAGAGCACCTTTAATTAAAAACAAATCTTACGCGGAGTCACAAAATAACGGGGTTCCAAAAGCCACACGAAAGAAAACTGAGATATTTTAATGAAATCTCAGAGATTGATCTCCTTCCGATGAAAGACAATTCACCAAAACTGTTCATGTTTCAAAAAGTTAATCGCAAAAAAAGAAAAAAAAGTAATCCATATGAATCTGTGAATCTCTCTTTCAAGTGCACTAAAGTGACATGATCGCTCAAGTCTATATAATTTAACAGTTTATATTAAGTCTTCTATTAACATTCAAAGCACACGTGTATCTGGTGTGAGGCTGCCTGTGACTGCGAGCTCATCATCATAAGAACCAATCAGAGCCGTTCAACAGCCTTCGAACCAATCAGGTTTTGTCACGTCTGTTACACTTGTTTATATTTGAACACAAGTAAATATATTATGGGGACGCTCCAAGATGGCGGCTTGACTAGACGCACATTAATATCGCTTACAACAATTTAGGGTATGTCTTACAAACGTTTATGTAAGAAATAAGTCACACTTGTTAGGGGTTATTGAGAAATAATTACAGTTAATTAATACAAGTTCCACAGTTTCTTACTCGAATAGAAGAGTCTAGAAGTTATCATGGACTTGTCAACCCACGAAGAGATGGATATCGAATTTCAAAGAACGACGGAAAAAAGACTTATCAAAGACAGGGGTACGCGGAATCTCCTTTGGCCTTCGATCGACAAAGCACGGAAAGAGGGCAAAAGGGCCTTCTTTGTGGGAATCAAGGCAATCGTAGATAGTAAAGAAATTAAAATGTAAACCACTACTCTCTTTACTTTGGGTTCTGAATCTTGAATTACTGTGAAACGAAAAGTCTGTTTGCTTTAGGCTATTATTCTTTAAAGACTTGAACGAATTATAAGGGTTTTTTATTGTTATTGCTTATATTCATTCGTAATGTGAAATTACAACTTCACAAGGTTATTTTTTTATTTGTTACTCAAATTGAAGCAAACAGGATGTCAAAACTGGTTACTGAACTGTGACTGATTCTCGAAGAGATGGGAGTAAGATTACCCTCTATACACTCTCAACACTTTCAACTCACTGTTCACCTAATTGTTCTATTAAGGTTTTCTTTTGGTGCCTCAAATAGAACAGCAGGTGTCGCTATTTTAAAGGACAAGTTTTCAGGGAAGGTTCTAAGTCACAAAACAGATGATCAAAGTCATTGGGACAGATCTAAACAATCACATATTGATTTTTGGCTTATTTCAGAACATATAAATAGAGAGAGTTGAATTTGGTACTATTGAACCATCAGTTTTAACAGATCACAAAGGCATATCTATTAAAAGTAATGTGTTAGTTTGTCAATCAAGTAGAGTTAAGCGAGGATATTGGAAGTTAAATAATAGTCTATTGAAATATGTGACCAAATTAAGTAGTTAATTGTTAAATATTGGCAACAGGCTTCTTTGATTCAAACTTATGGGAAATTATGGGAACAAACAAAATTTGAAATAAGGAGATTCGCAATATTGTATAGAAAATCCTTTAAGAAAAAGAAAAAAGAAAATGAAAACAAAATAATTAATGAAATAATATACTTCACTTGTAGAAATAACCAAAATATGTCAAGCAATGAATTATTAAAGCTTGCTACATTGCAGAATGAGCTGGATAATATTTATGAAGAGAAAGCTAGGGGTGCTTTTGTTAGGTCTAGACAAAAATGGATGGAAGCAGGAGAAAAAAAAAATACTAAATACTTTTTTGGTTTAGAAAAAAGAAATAGAGAAATAACTTCTGTAAAAAAATTAATAGTAAATGGACTTACTAAGGATAATCCCAAGGATACTTCTTGTTTTGTTAATCAATTTTATAGTAAATTGTATAGTTCAAATAATTAACTAAATGATGCAGATTTTTTTCTTAGTAATGTATCAACCAGTATTAATAAGATTACATCAGACTACAAAAAATCATGTGATAAAGAATTATATATTGAGGTAATTACAAATTGTATAAATAGTCTTAAAGACAATAAGTCTGGAAATGATGGCTTGACAGGGGAATTTTATAAAAAAAAAAAAAAAAAAAAATTGTAATGACTTTTTACTTGCTGTTTTTAAAGAAGCAATTGATTTGGGAGAAATGCCCGCATCACTAAAACAAGGGGTAATTACGCTTATACCCAAGCCTAACAAAGATAATGTTACAACACGGACTACTCAGAGACAGGAAGTGCAGATAGATGGATTTATTTAACACACAGCAGAGCAATAGGCAATTCAGGTGAGTATGTATTGGTGATAGTAAGGTTTGGGAATGCAGATAGAGGATATTGTCTTTGATATAGTTACAGGTGAGGAGATCGCTGGAGATGAATGGAGACGCTGGAGAATGGAGTCGTTGGAGAATGGAGACGCTGGAGATTGGAGACACTCACACACCAACAATTCACACACGAGGAGTTCAGAAGACAAGGGAGCAGGTAAGTAGTTTTGTAGAGAGTCCTTGAGGTAAGCATAAGAGTTGTCTTGATGCGAACGAGACCGGACGAAGAGTGGAGGTGTGTGTGTGTCTTAAGTAGTGGTGCTAATGAGTGAGATGATGAGGAGCAGGTGCAAGTGATTAGAATGCAGGGGATTGAGTGCGCTGGTATTGGCTGGGACCTGACGTGTCTGTGACAGTACCCCCCCCCCCTTCCACGGCCCGCTCCTGAGGGCCGAGGACCCCGACGTCGTGGTGGTCGTCCTCTTCCACGGGGTGCTGGTCGGTCAGGGTGGCTGTCATGGAAAGCGTGAATGAGGTTAGGATCAAGGACGTCATCTCGGGGAACCCATGAGCGCTCCTCGGGGCCATAGCCTTCCCAGTCAACAAGGTATTCAAGTCGACCACCACGGCGCCGGGAGTCCAAGATTTCGCGCACCTCGTATGCTACTCCATCGTCCACTAGGAGTGGAAGGGGGGGTTCGGCGGCTGCCACGCCAGGTCCTGTGGAGAGAGGAACAGAGGGGTGATCTGCCTGACGATGGTGAACAGGCCAATGAACCTGGGGCTCAGCTTATGGCAGGGCAGACGCAGGCGGATGTCACGGGTGGACAGCCAGACCTTCTGACCGGGTTGGTAGGAGGGAGCGTCGGACCGGTGAAGGTCGGCCGTCATCCTGCGTCTGCGCAGGGCTCGCTGCAGCTGGTGGTGTGCCGAGTCCCAGACTCTCTCGCTCTCCCGGAACCAGTAGTCCACTGCTGGCACATCGGAAGGTTCCCCGGTCCAGGGGAACAGTGGGGGTTGGTAGCCGAGTACGCACTGGAATGGAGTGAGACCGGTGGTTGGCTGGCGTAGGGAGTTTTGTGCGTACTCGGCCCAACCCAGATACTGGTTCCAGGAGTCCTGGTGGTCGTGACAGAAGGTACGGAGGAAGCGACCGATCTCTTGGATCTTCCTCTCTGTCTGCCCGTTCGATTGAGGGTGGTAGCCAGATGTTAAACTGATGGTCACACCTAGGAGCTTGAAGAAAGCCTTCCAGACACGGGAAATGAATTGTGGTCCTCTGTCGGATACTATGTCTTCTGGAATGCCGAAGTAGCGGAACACGTGGTTGAAAAGGAGCTCGGCAGTTTCCATGGCGGTAGGCAAGCCAGTCAGAGGGATGAGGCGGCAGGATTTGGAGAATCTATCCACAACGACTAGGATGCAGGTTTGGTGATCAGATGCTGGGAGGTCGGTGATAAAATCCACTCCTAGGTGTGACCAGGGACGGTTGGGAACGGGCAGAGGATGGAGCTTGCCTGATGGAAGATGGCGAGGGCTCTTTGAGATGGCGCATTCCTTACAGCCCTGCACGTACCTTCTGACGTCGGCTGCCATGTTGGGCCACCAGAAGCGTTCCTTAAGCAACGAGAGGGTTTCATTGACCCCCGGGTGGCCAGTGCCGAGTGAAGAGTGAGCAGAGTGAATTAGTGGAGTGCGCTGTGCTCGTGGAGTGTAGTGCAAGCCTGGTGGGCAACCCGGCGGAACGTTGGTGGAGGCATTGGAGGAGGGTAAGGTCTCTTCTGACCAGGTGATAGGGCTGACGAAGAGGTTGCTTGGGAGAATGGGGTCTGGATCTTCCGGGTTGTCATCTGGTGAGTGAAGGCGAGAGAGGGCGTCGGCCTTGATGTTTTTGGCACCGGGACGGTAGGAGATTGTAAAATTGAAACGTGTGAAGAGGGCCCAGCGGGCTTGTCTGGGGTTTAACCTTTTGGCGGAGCGTAAGTATTCAAGGTTCTTGTGATCTGTGAGTACCAGGAATTGATGTTTGGCTCCCTCCAGCCAATGCCTCCACTCCTCCAGGGCCAACTTGACGGCGAGGAGTTCTCTGTTGCCGATGTCGTAATTCCTCTCCGCCGGGTTGAGCTTGCGGGAGAAGAAGGCACATGGATGGAGTCTACTTGGTGTCCCCTGCTGCTGGGAGAGTACCGCTCCAACTCCGGTGGTGGAGGCGTCCACCTCCACCACGAAAGGCAGGTCTGGGTTGGGATGTACGAGGAGTGGAGCGGTGGTGAATGCTTCTTTCAGAGCTTGGAATGCGGTGGTGGCTTCTGGGGACCAGGACAGAGACTTGGGCTTATGGCGGAGTAAGCTGGTGAGTGGATGGGCTATGGAGGAGTAATCTTTGATGAACCGGCGGTAGAAATTGGAAAATCCGAGGAAGCGTTGGAGTTCTTTCACTGTGGTGGGTTGTGGCCAGGATTGAATTGCTTCCACCTTCCTCTCGTCCATCCGGATGCCACTGCTGTCAATGATGTAACCGAGGAAGTGTACAGAGGGTTGGTGGAAGGAACATTTTTCTGCTTTTAGGAAGAGGTGGAATTTCCTGAGACGGGTGAGGACCTCCGCAACGTGGTGGCGATGTTCGGCCAGGCTCCGAGAGTAGATGAGTATATCATCGATGTAAACCAAAACGAACTTGTGGAGGAACTCCCGGAGCACCTCATGAATGAAATCCTGGAATATGGAGGGGGCGTTGACCAGGCCATACGGCATGACAAGATATTCATAGTGGCCGGTGGGCGTGACGAAGGCGGTCTTCCACTCGTCCCCCTCGCGTATCCGGATGAGGTTATACGCGCTGCGGAGGTCCAGCTTTGTGAAGATGGTGGCACCACGGAGATGTTCCAATGCTGATGGGATGAGAGGAAGGGGATACCGGAACTTCACTGTGATGTTGTTGAGAGCACGGTAATCGATACATGGCCGCAAGCCTCCGTCCTTTTTGGCCACGAAGAAGAAACTGGAAGCAGCAGGGGAAGTAGACGGCCGGATGTATCCTTGGGCCAGGGCCTCCTTGATGTATTCCTCCATGGCCTTCTCCTCCGGGATAGAAAGTGGGTAGATTCTACCTTTTGGCACTGGCTCACCCGGAAGCAGATCGATGGCGCAGTCCCATGGCCGGTGTGGAGGCAGCTTGGATGCTCTCTGGGGGCAGAAGACGTCGCTGAAGGGGGCGTAGCAGTCTGGAATATCCACCGAGCGCTGTTCCATGGGGCTCTCGATGGTGGTGGTGCAGACAGAGAGATGTTCTGGGAGAGGAGTTGATGGTTTGGGTAGGTTGGGAAAGCAGCTCAGGAAACAGTCTTCGCTGGTCTTCCAGGAGATGATGGGACTGTGCTGCTCAAGCCACGGGCACCCTAGAATCACATCAGAGGTGGATTTCTCCAGAACCAGCAGATGAAGTATTTCCACGTGCAACAGTCCGACTTGTAGTTGTATTGGGCCAACGCTGAGGTGAACATGTTTCCTACTAAGCGGTTTTCCTGTCACTGAGCGGACCTGGTAGGTGGTCGGCGTGGCCGTGGTTTTGAGGGCGAGCTGACGGCAGAGGGCGCCGGAGATGAAGTTGCCGGCTGACCCAGAATCGAGGAGGGCAACAACTGGAAGTGAAACATCAGCAGCAGTAAGGTTTACAACAGTGGTAAGTGGTTGCATTTCAGTGATGGAGGGAATTATTGCACTCACCACGGGACGAGGAGGACGGATGGGGCATGCAGAGAGTATATGCCCAGGAGAACCACAGTACAAACAGAGATTCTGGGTCAGCCGCCTCTGCTGTTCAGCGGGAGAAAGCCTGGAGCCTTCCACAGTCATGGGTTCGTGGGCTGGTTCTGGAGGGCTGATGGACTCTGGTCGGCAGGGTGTGATGTTAAATGATGACTGACCCTGGTGCTCACGACTGCATACGAGTGGCGAAGCGGATGGAAAGCTGGATGAAACGTTCTAGGCCGATGGAATCCTCGTATGCAGCGAGATGCAACCGCACGCGAGGGTCCAATCCTTGACGATATGTTGTGATTAGTGCTTGCTCGTTCCAGCCACTCGATGCTGCAAGTGTTATAAACTGTAAAGCATATTTGTTAATGGTCATTGAACCCTGTTTCAATTTATATAGTTTCTCACCAGCTGAAGAATCGATGGATGGGCGGCCGAAAACTTCCCGGAAGTGGGCGACGAAGGCAGCATAGGATTTCACGATGGGGTTATTTTGTGACCATATCGAGTCGGCCCATTGAAGTGCTTTACCTTGCAGCTGAGAGATGATAAAGGCAACTTTAGCAGTGTCAGTGGGGAACAGGTGTGGTTGCATCTCCAGGGTCAGTGAACATTGCAGAAGGAAGCCGCTGCAATCATCCGCCGAACCAGAGAAGGGCGCCGGTTTGGCCATGGGACTGGCGTGCAGTGACGGTGAAGAAGTCGGTGGAGTGTTTGCGGAAGTGATGGCAGGTGAAGATGACGGTGGATGAGTGGAAAGAGCTTGTCGAAGAGCATCGACGAGCTCTTGGAAGGGATCCGGGTTGCTCATGCTGGTGTTAGACTGTCTTGGTCCGGTCTTCTGTTACAACACGGACTACTCAGAGACAGGAAGTGCAGATAGATGGATTTATTGAACACACAGCAGAGCAATAGGCAATTCAGGTGAGTATGTATTGGTGATAGTAAGGTTTGGAAATGCAGATAGATGATATTGTCTTTGATATAGTTACAGGTGAGGAGATCGCTGGAGATGAATGGAGACGCTGGAGAATGGAGTTGTTGGAGAATGGAGACGTTGGAGATTGGAGACGTTGGAGATTGGAGACGCTGGAGAATGGAGACGCTGGAGATCGGAGACACTCACACACCAACAATTCACACACGAGGAGTTCAGAAGACAAGGGAGCAGGTAAGTAGTTTTGTAGAGAGTCCTTGAGGTAAGCATAAGAGTTGTCTTGATGCGAACGAGACCGGACAAAGAGTGGAGGTGTGTGTGTGTCTTAAGTAGTGGTGCTAATGAGTGAGATGATGAGGAGCAGGTGCAAGTGATTAGAATGCAGGGGATTGAGTGCGCTGGTATTGGCTGGGACCTGACGTGTCTGTGACAGATAAACTATTCTTAGAAAATTGGAGACCAATTAGTTTGTTAAATAATGATACTAAAATTTTTCTTTAATCTTTGCAAAACGACTTAAGAAATATCTAAATACAATAATTGATGAAGAGCAGTCAGGTTTTCTGAAAGGCCGTTATATTGGAAATAATATTAGATTAATTTTAGATTTAATTGATTACAGACACCTTATCCCAGATGATTCTTTTATATTATTCATTGATTTCTATAAAGCGTTTGACACTATTGAACATTCGTTTATGTTCAAAGTTATTGACTTCTTTGGTTTTGGTCGTTTTTTAAAAAAAAAAAAAGCAATTCATACGCTTTATAATGTTTCTAATAGTTCAGTCCAGTTGTCTCACGGTACCTGTCAGAGATTTGATATGGACCGTGGGATAAGACAAGGATGTCCTGTATCACCTTTTCTCTTCATATTGGTTACTCAGGTCATGGCTGCTCATATCAAAAAAGCAAGTTTTCAAGGAATATCAGTGTTTGGAAAAGAGATTAAACTTAGTCAATTAGCGGATGATACCACAATTTTTGTCAAAAATAGTGACGAAGTTATTAAATGTATTGAAAAATGTTCTGGAATCTCTGGATTAAAGATGAATAAGAATAAGTCCACTCTATTCTCTCTTAAAGACTGTGTCCTGAAAGAAATTTGTGGGTTACCAATTAAAGATAGTGTCACATACCTTGGGATAATGGTGTGTAAAGATTTGAATCAAAGAAGCCGGTTAAATTTTGAGTCTATTATTGAGAAAATTAAAAACAGATTTAATATGTGGCTTATGAGAGATCTGTCCCTAAATGGACGTGTTCTGCTTTCAAAAGCAGAAGGGATTTCAAGGTCTGTTTATATATCGATGTCAGCAGATGTTCCAAACAATGTTGTCAGGGAATTAGATAAGATTCTTTATGATTTTATTTGGAGGAAGAAAATACACTATTTACGGAAAGATATTCTAAATAATAATAGAGTCTTTGGTGGCCTTGAAGTTTTAAATTTTACAGATCTTAATAATGTGTTTAAGATAAAATGGATAATCGAATTTATTAAAAATAAAGATAGTGCATGGAATGTTTTCCCCATTTACATATTTAACTCCTTGGGTGGCATTAATTTTCTTTTAAAATGTAATTTTTCGGTTGAGAAAATCCCAGTTAAACTGGCAAACTTTCATAAGCAGGCACTGCTGGCTTGTCAATTAATCTATAAACATAACTTTTCACAGCATCAATACTTTATATGGAATAACAAAGATATCTTGTACAAAAAAAAGTCAATCTTTAATCAGACATGGTACGACAGTGGAATTCTTACTGTTAGTCAGTTGCTTAATGAACAAGGTTTACTTTTAACATATTCTGAATTTATCAATAAATTTATGATTCCTGTGAGGCCAAAAGAATATGCTATTATCTTTGATCCAATCCCTGACAGAGTTGTATCACTATTACGAAATCCTGGATTCTATCCTATAAACGTTGATCGTCAAACCAGTTTTTATAGTGATACAATATTTATTGGGGATATTAATATAGTAATAGATAAATGTAGTAACAAATATATTAGAAATGTTTTAAAAACAAAATATTTGCCTTGTTCAACAGTGTTTTGGTCTACTAATATGAAAATATTAACTGGAAAAGAGTATGGTCAATAACAAATAAATTTTTTATTAATAATAAAATTAAGGAAGTATCCTATAAAATTTTACACAGAATTTACCCTGTCAAGGAGGTACTTGAACGTTTCCATGTGAATATTGAAAACTTATGTGAATTTTGTGGAAATGCCAAAGAATCTGTGACTCATCTTTTTTTTGATTGTATATATTCAAAAATGTTTTGGTTGGATGTTTCTAATTTCATTTGTAGGTCGTTTGGAACATGTATACAAATTGATCTGTACGATGTAGTTTTTTTTTTTTTTTTTGTACAGGACAATGTTGATTCCAAAAGTACGATGTGCTTCCTTATACAACTTTTTATTTTACTTGGGAAATATCACATTCATGTGAAAAAATGGACTAAAGCTAAGCCAAACTTTGAACATTTTATAAAAGAGATTAAACAATATGGTACTACATTACACAAAATCAAGAACAAAAAAGCAAGAAAGACCTATGAAGCTTTTTGTTACTTTAAATTGTTGTAATTTTACCACTGGCATGCCCTATTTTACTTTGCATATTTTTATATATGTTTATTTGTTTTCCACTTGTTGTGAGTTTTATATTCATATACAAATCCTTGTATATTCTTTGCATTAAAAAAAAAAAAAAAGTAAACATATATATATATATATTTTAAGCATCTTTGGAAAATTGATTTATGATGCATTTCAAATAATATGATGTTGAAATCCTTGTGGGAATTCCAGTAGTAGTAGTTTTACAAGTACAAACAAGTAAAACTGAACAACATATTAATTTTAAGTATGCTTATGGAAATACTTAATAATAGTTGACAAATGTTTGTAATACAGTATAAGTTGGTACATTGTAAATGTTAAAAATGTTTTTCAAAATATCTTTCTTTTGAAAATATTTAAATTCTAAATATATAAATATTTAAAATATATTGCAATAGGCCTACACATGGTTATAAAGTACATTTAAACCCACTAAAAGCTGAATACTTAGAGTACACATAAAATATACTTTAAGTAAGAGTAACATCAGTATGTTTTCTGTAAATACACTAAAAGTGTGCTTGTGTTTAGCATATTTCTTAAAAGTGTACTTAAGCATATACTTATAAGTACTTCTAGTATATTTTTTAGAAATATATTAAAATGCAATTCAATATATTTTTAATGCACTTCAAATAAGCATGTTGGGAATACAAATGTATTATTAACATACTACTGTCACAGTCACATGGACTTTCAGTTTGTTTGTTGTCATCAGTCACGTGTTCCTTTGTTCTAGTTTCCTGCCACAATCAGTAACCATGGACACTAATCACTTTCATCACAGCTGTTTGTAATTTGAGTTCATTCATCTGTGTATTTAGTTCCTGTTCATCTAGAGTATGTTGTTGGGTATCGTTCGTCTCTACATTGGTGTATGTTCCTGTTGATTTCTGTATTCGCTTGTGGATTATCTAGTAAAGACTTACTTAACTCCTATCTCCTCGTCGTGTGTTTGATACACCGGTGGTAATTGTAACAGAATACCCGACCCAAAAACAGTTATACAGATTGCGGCGTGTTTGTTGTTTTCCGTGTCAGTGTTTTTCGTGTTTCACTGTTCGTTTTCGTCACCATGTACACACCCGCTTTTCTGTTAATATGCCTTGAGCAGAAGGACCGCTCCCTCGAGGCACATTTGGACGATTTTTTGTTTTTGGTACCAGCTACAACTTTCCCGGACAGCAGCCTCTGCAGCTTCCTGTATGCCGGCCTTAACACCGCCACCAAAGCGCAGCTGTCCGGGGAAGGGCCTCGAAGGAGTTTTCCGGACTACATGGAGTGGGTGCTGGCGTCATGTGGATCTTCGATGACCGTGGCTTTCTGCAACAACGACGCCAGTCCCACTCTCACGCCAGTGCCCAGCCAGAACCACCCAGACGGCGAGGATATACGACCTGAGCCCACCGCAGGTAGTACGAGGGAGTGTTGGTGGACTTCGAGGGTTCGGAAGTGAGCCCCGCCCACCCCCACGCTACTGAGAGTGAGTCTGCTGAATCACTGCTGGACTTAAGGTGTGGAGAGGACACATTTCTTGCCCCTGTAATGTCTCCTTTCCAGCTGGTCCCATCCAGCATGCCTCTCCCACCATATCTTCAACCTACCTGTGACTCCCTACTGCTTTTGGACCTTTGCATGGAACTCCAGCCTGTTTCCCAGTCCACAGCCATCAGTGCCACCCAGTCACCTCCATCTCCCTTCAGTCCCTCGGTACCACCTCCTCTCAGTAGCGTGGCACCTTCTCGGGCCTGCCGGGATTCGTCTCCTCCTGGGCACGAGGAGCCCGAAGCTCCGCCTCCAGCCTCGGAAGGTCTCGAGCCACCTCTGTCCGTCGCCCTGACTCCTGCGCTTGCGCTCCTACCACCCTCGACCTCGGAGTTGACCATCGGCCTTTCGACCACGCCGGACTCCCTCGGCACGTCGGCTCCACCTGGGTCAGACATCGCATCGCCTCCGCTGCAGACTTGCGGACCGTCCACTGCTCTCCGGTCGTCCACCCCTTCTACTACGGCTCACTCCGCCCTACCTCAGGCTTCGTCTCCGCCCTCAGTCGCTCCAACGCGTCTTCAGACCTCCGGATCCCCTCCTCGATCTCAGGAGGTTGTCACTGCGGCTCCGTCGTGGCCGCCTGGATCGTCACCACCTCTCTACCACCTCAGCTCATCGGCTACGCGGTGGGCTCCATCCTCGCCGTCGTTGACTGCGGTCTTCCCCATGGCGGTCATCATGAACACCCTACCATGGCTCCTCCCTCCATCAACGCCACTGTGGGGCACTACCCTGGCTGTGGCCTGGCACAACATCCTGCAGTCCCTGTTTAAGTCTCTACATTGGTGTATGTTCCTGTTGATTTCTGTATTCGCCTGTGGATTATCTAGTAAAGACTTACTTAACTCCTATCTCCTCGTCGTGTGTTTGATACACCGGTGGTAATTGTAACAACTACTTGCATTTCAAGTATATTTTAATATAAAAACGAGCGCGTCGCTTCTATTATGAGCAAGTCACGAGCATCGATTTAAACCACCGAAACGTGTCCGATGCTACCAATAAATGTTACCGATGCTCAAACGGCATCTTGGACAAATGCGGCTCAGCTGTGTGAGCAGAAACGCTGCAGGTGTCTGGCAAGAAAATAGAATAGTGTACAAATGTATTCAGGGATTGTATTTGTTCAGTACAGTGTTGTTCAGAGCAAGATAATAATTTTGATGTTATTTAAGCTAAAATAAAGTAAGGGAAAATATTTGCACTAACTGTACTGTATGTAACAATGATAGAGACACTGCTGTTTACATTTTTTGTTAAGTATGGCAAAAATATTTTAATAATGAAATTTGAAGTAAATGAGAAATAATGCAAAGGAAAGTAAATTTTCAGACATTTTGCGCTTTCTTGTGCTTGAATGTAAAAATGGCCCTCCTATGAGGTGTTAATCACAGCAACGGCCCTCAGCCAATTTGAGTCTGAGACCCCTGCTATATCCAAAATATGGTTATAGAGTTTTGTGAATGTTACATTCCCTTAATCAAAGAAGTTTTGGGTCGTAACATAAATTAACACTGCTTTGTGTTCATATGAACACAGAGAATTTACTGTGCTTTTTCTCTTGTTTTAGGATGATTCTGTAAAAAGTGCCTGCTGGGGCTGGTGACTCCCAATCAATCAATCAATCAATCAAAGAAAGTGATGTAAATCAATGGTAACGCACTGCTGCAGCTGTGGTTTGTCTTCATGGATGAGATGTTGGGAGAGAGAGATTCCACCACTGCTTATTTTAAATATTATGATATTGTCACAGTTAAATATAATAAGACATAAACTAGGTTAACTAACTGTTGCTTACTAGATTACACAGTTTAACCAGACTTATTTTACCTGGCTATGGTCTTGTCTCAGCTTGAGATACATCACCTGCCTTTTCAAACAAACAAACAAATTAATAAAAACACAGGCACCATCTTTGTATTTGAAAGTCTGTCAGAAATATCTCAGCTGTTTCCTGATGGCACCTGTCACAGTTGCTAGGCAACAGCAGCGGTGGGCGTGAACAGCTGGTGATGTAAACAGGAAATCATCCATAGACTATAGTGTCTCATTTAACAACGCTCGCTTCGACCTTCATGGACTTTGAGGACGCAGCTCTGAATTGAGACACAATTATAGTGTAACTTTCCTGTTGTTGAAATAAAACTAACAGATGAATAAGACTGGATGAAATATGAAATATGACTAGAACAAAAACATTCACTGTTTATCCTGTTTCACGTCAGAGATGTAAATATTGTCCAGACTGAACTTCTACATGTGATGTGGAGATAAGCAAATGAGTGATGAGGATGTGTTTACATGCAAATGTGTTCAAAGAAATGGTAAACAGCAGGAGTCCAAAATGAAACAAAATAAGAATTTTCACAAAGAGACGAATTCTAATAAAAAATGAAACAGTTTTAATGTCTGCATTCCAGCCAATCACAATCAAGTATTTAGAGGAAATAAGACTGAAACAGCAGCAGAAGATGATGTTATTATTTCAGTGGGATAATGAGAGTCCAACAATCTTCCATCAACTGTCTAGCTACCCATATTCTTTAAAATATCCTCTTTTGTGTTCAACAGAAATAATAAACTCATACAGATTTGGAACCACTTGAGGGAGAGTAATTGATGATACTATTTTCATTTTTGGGTGAACTATCCGTTTAATGCAGGCTGAGTCTTTATCTCGTCTCTGTTGTGAATGTCTCCTCCTCAACACCAGGGGTCTCTGCTCTCAGAAGAGGGAAAAGAAGAAAGCCCATGAGAGCAGAAAAATGTTTCTCCCTCTTTGTCACCAGCACCAGATAAAAAGTGAGAAACACAAACATACATGTCAAACTGAACAGGGATGTGACACGAGTTATACAGTCCAGCAATAACATTAAAGCAGCTGTTTAGATGTTAAAATATAAATGATGAATGTTAATATGTAAATAATGTTTTTATTAAGGTCCATATTCATATAGAATGACACTGACTGACACAGACGTCAAGATGCAAATAAAGAGAGAGAGTTGGACAAATACAAAAATACAGAGGAAGTAAATATGAAATAGGGGTTTTCAGAGAAATACACAAATGATGTGATGATGAATGAGGGACGAGAGCCGATATAATGATCACACTGTTTAAAGCTGCAGACAGAAACATCAGACTCAGGACAGAAACACACGACCTCTAAAGTAAGAACAACTCACATGTTCATTCTTCAAACACAACTAGACTTTGAGATGTTAATATTGTCTGAATGATTATGTACAGTGAATTCATGCTGCTGTTCAGATACTAACTGAAATTGTCATATTTTACTCCAAAAAGAATCTGTGAATGTTTGATATCTGAGTTTTTCAATGTGTTTCTTCCTCAGAAATGGAGCAAACTCTATATTTCATTCTTCTTCTCATTGGTGAGTGTGTTTGTTGTTTTATTTATGGTTTATAGTTTCATCAGGTTTGACTCTGTTATGAAAAGCATTAAATCAAACCCTCTCTTTCACAGCTCTCTGCTCCGTATCTGAATGTGTTCAGCGTCAGTATCACTTTATAAACGTGAGGAAGAACTGGACTGAAGCTCAGAGATACTGCAGAGAGAATTACACAGATCTGGCCACCGTTGACAACATGAACGACATGAACGAGCTGAAGAAGAGCGTGAATGATGGACGTGTCTGGATTGGGCTGAAGAAGACGGGTGTTGATGAATGGCAGTGGTCTTCAGGTGATCCTGCGCTCTATCTGAACTGGGGACCTGAACAACCTGATGGCAGAGATGAGTGTGGTTTTATGAGAAACGGACAATGGCATGATTGGCCATGTAGTGTCAGCCTGACTTTCATCTGCAGTTCATCTAACAACAGTAAGTTCAGCTCCCTACAATGACAACAAACATTCATTTATAGAAAGATACACTGTATACTGTACAAAATTTTACTCTAATACTAAATTCTACTTTTTAATCTGGTCATAAATATAGAGGACTGTGGATGTTTGTCCACTTTCAACTTCTGTGTAGAAAATAAACTGATATTGAACAAATGTTGATCTTTTGTTGTTGATAACTGTGGGAATCTGACATTAGAGATCATAGAGAATTATATTTTCAGCAAATTTTATACTGTAAATGATAAATTCAAAAATATCAAACCATTTTTTTGACCAACATAAATTATATTAATGAATGCATAACATTTAACATATAATAGACATAAAAGATCTTGCCCCATCTTGATATTTATGAACAAAACTTTTGTCCAGAGAACAAAGTTCAGTTCTTGTCAGTGTGATTTTATTGTGTTACTGTAATGTGCAATCGACTAATATTTTTAGTGAAATGTGCTGACTTTAAGTGAATGTGTAATTTATTTGTATTAGCATATATTGATATAAACATTTATTTAAATATATAATTTTTTTTTTTTACATTTAAAGTAATTTGCATTAGCATATTTAAAATGTATGATTTTATACATTAAATTCTAATGAAAATGTATTTAAATGTAGTATTAGTGTGCATTAGTATATATTGAGATAAAAACTGAAATATATATTTTTAACACATTTAAATAAATGTTCATTAGCATATTTAAAATGTATGATTTGATACATTTTAATATGTTAATGGGAGTGAATTTAAATGTATAATTATAAAAACAAACTTTAATTTGGCTTGAAAAAGCCTAGCCAGAAAGTTTAAAATAGTTTTAAAATCTTGAAGTTTGAAGCTTTTCAGTTTGAAATAGTTTAAGTTTTAGTTTGAATGGATGAATAGATGCAGACAGACAGTGTTAGGGTGCTCAGGGTGGTTGCTAGGGTACTCTGAGTAGTTGCTATGGTCTTGCTATGCGGTTGCTAAGGTACTTGGGGTTGTTGCTAAGGTGTTACTATGTGGTTGCTAGGGTACTTGGAGTGGTTGCTATGGTCTTGCTATGCGGTTGCTAAGGTACTTGGGGTTGTTGCTAAGGTGTTACTATGTGGTTGCTAGGGTACTTGGAGTGGTTGCTATGGTTTTGCTATGTGTTTGCTAAGGTACTTGGGGTTGTTGCTAAGGTGTTACTATGTTGTTGCTAGGGTACTTGTAGTGGTTGCTATGGTTTTGCTATTCGTTTGCTAAAGTACATGGGGTTGTTGCTAAGGTGTTACTATGTGGTTGCTAGGGTACTTGGGGTGGTTGCTGTGCAGTTGCTGGGGTACTTGTGGTTGCTAGGGCACTCCAAGTGGTTGCTAAGGTGTTGCTAAGCGGTTGCTATCTATCTATCTGCCGTTGATAGATACATAGATACTAATAGCAACTAATTAAGCATGCTGGGAACTAACAATCAATGGTGTCTCTAAAGAAAACCACATAATTGAACTAATTCTCTTAAAATAAATATTTAGCCTTCTTTCCTCAATTGCATCAGCTTAATCGGTTCATCAGTTCAAGCCTCAAACCTGCTTAAGTTTCCTTAAAAAAAGAGAAAAAAATAATCTCTTGGTTTTATTAGTCAAATTTTCTCAATATTTTCTATATCAGCTTTCAGGATCTCAACTCAAATCTGTAAACATGTCATTCTTACTAGATGAACTCAATTAAATGAACTCAAATAGACACATTCTCCATTACAACATAAAAACACAATCAGACTAGAAACAAGACAAACACTAACATTAATTTTAATATTGCAACAATATTCATTTGTCTATATTATTAGTCTAATATCCAACATTTTGAATGAACTTTTTACTGACATATTTCTAAGGACTAGTTAACAAATATATTCAGCTGCAGTGAAACATCTTCATCTGTTTGATGTTTCTCTCATTCAGATCTTTGTGTCTGAATCAAGTAGAAATGTGTAACAAAACATAATGGAGAAATATAAAGTTTCAATAAAATGATCACAAATGATACTTAATGTTACATCAGCAAAATCATCATGAATATATTGTGAATATTTAATATATCATCAGCTGTAGAAACAGTCTTTGAATGACACGTGTTTCTGATGTTTCCACTGCTGCTCTTATTCACATCCAAACCATAAAGCAGCATAAGAATAATGAACAAACTGATTCATGAATCTGTTTCCGTTTGTTGTTCTTAAAGCGAACACAGGACTCGTCTTTGTCAATCAGATGAGGAAATGGAGAGACGCTCAGAGTTACTGCAGACAGAATCACATTGATCTGGTCAGTGTGAGGAACCAGAATGAGAGTCAACAGCTTCAGAAGTTCATCAATGATAATCACATATCTGGTGATGTCTGGATCGGTCTGTTCAGAGACTCATGGCAGTGGTCAGATCAGAGTAACTCTTCATTCAGATACTGGAATACTGTTGAACCTAATAATAATGGAGGTAATGAAAACTGTACAGCGATCGAACAGAACGCTCAGGGACGATGGAATGACATCTCTTGCGACAATCAATTTCCTTTTGTGTGTCATGAAGGTGAGCAGATCCTCACATAACACACACAATCCATCCATCACCTCCAGATATCTTAAAGTTCACACTACATGTCTGACATGACAAATTCCTCCACAGTGTTTGTTCTGCATGTTGTTTTTGATCAGTCTCTCTCTAGTTTTTCTTGTGGTTTGTTTTGTGTCCAGATAAACTGATTCTGATCAAAGAGAATCTGACGTGGTCTGAAGCTCTGAGATACTGCAGACAGAATCATGAGGATCTGGTCTCGGTTCGTTCAGAAGAGATGCAGCGTCGTGTGATGAATGTGGTTAAACAGGCGTCTACTGAGGCGGTGTGGTTGGGTTTACACAACTACTGCAGCATGAACATGTGGCTCTGGTTGAGCGGAGAGATCGTGTGCTATCAGAACTGGGCTCCAGGGAACGGAACGACACCGGAAAACTGCCGTCTCGAGAAGAAAAAAGGAGCAGTTCAGTCTGGAGGAGATCAGCGCTGGATCAGCCTTCCTGAAACTCGCAAACTCAACTTCATCTGCAGCAGATATGAAGAGTGAAAAGACGTGAATGTTTGTGTGTTTACTTACATTCACTGTTTTTATTCTTCATTATTTTTCTTATTTACTTGTTTGATTTGTTCTTTAGTAATTTCTGAGTGAATCTACTAATTGTGTTTTAAAGGGGTCATATAATGGTACATGCACTTTTACAAGTTGATTGTACTGAAATGTGTGTTGGCAGTGCCTGTACACAACCATCCTATAATGATAAAAATCCATCCAGTGTTTTTTTTTTTTTAATTTCCTTATATGTTTTCCCGTCTCAAATCGAGCCGTCTGACCGTGTGACGTCACACGATCGGACGCCCCTCCCACAATTGTTAATTGACAGCAGCGTTTCAACACAGACCCGCCCTGAGCGAGCTGTCATCATAGTCCGTTATTGTTGATACGCTGGAGCAGAATGACGTCTAAGCGATTGTGGTGTTCTGTTCTTGGGTGTAATAATGAACACAGCAGTCATTTTGATGTTCCTAAATCCAAACCGCTGAAGACGCAGTGGCTGAGTTTTGTTTTCGAAGGGAATATTCCCCCCGATCAACGTCAATGCTTTCATGTTTGCGTGAATCATTTCACACCAGACTTTATAAACGAGGGTCAGAATAAAGCAGGTTTTGCTAAGAAGCTGTCCTGAAAAAAGGATCGGTACCAACTATTCGTGTTCCTGCTGCACCTCCAGAAGAAGTGAGTGTAACATTTTATTAACCTTTACATTAATCTTTGCAAATCGCTTGCACGCTTCACGATGAATGCGGCTAAAGTTTACACTCAGGGTACATTACGGCATGCTTTCTATGTACGACGTTCTCAATATAATTCATAATCCCACGTTTATAATGAACAACGCGTTATGGTTATTGTGTTATTACAAACTGTGTACGCAAGGCAACACTCCACGTGTGTTGTGTCAAAACGCTCCACAGAACAGATGGGCGGGGTGAGCAAAGCTCATTATCATTTAAAGACACATGCACTGAAATGGCTTGCTGAAAACAGAGCTGTTTTTGACCAGGTAAAATGAGCGTTTTCTTACAATACTAATGAGAATTTTTAATTAAAGAATATTACAAAGTTTTCATTTAGACCCTAAAGAATCATATTAACAAAAATGCCATTATATGACCCCTTTAAAAGTGTTTTATTTCTGTATTTTAATTATCATGACAATGTGATCTTATCAAAGTTTTCTAACATTCATGTTTAATATTTTTAGATGTCTAAAATACTAATACAATATATGGGTTTTTAGGAATCTCTTTGCATATCTGGTGTTTATGTGTCTTTATGTTTTCACTAATATTATCTATAGCAATAACTGGTGGAATGTGATTCTGTGAGCAGCAGATCTTAAGAATAATATTATTTGTGTCTCAGCAGAATGAAATCTGGTTTATTAGAAAGGGAAAATTGAAGTGATGTCACAATGAACTGTCAATTAAATGTATCAAATATGTTAAATTTATACGTGTTTGGATGATATTTAGGAGATGTTATCACTTACTAAAAATGCAAATTTCAGCTTCCTGGAATAAATTAGGTGTGTGAATCTTTGGGTAGAAAGATTTGATTCATGATTCATAGGTTTTCAATTCGATTCAAGAGTGATTTTTGCAAATTCAGAACGATTCGATTCAAGATGATTCACAATGAGATTCAATTAAATTTAAACACCTTTGACAATAAGACTCACACAAACTTCAAGAATCAACTTATGAATCAACAATGATGACATTCTTCATGCCGCACTGCATTCTGGGAGCCATCGATGAGTTTTGTGTGATGCACTCAGAATGCATTGTGGCATGAAGCATATCACCGTTATTTGATATTATCTGATTAAAACACTGTTGGGTCTAATACTGTAGAATCATAGAGTTGCTATAAGAAATCATGTGAAATGAATACTATAGATTAGACTGGGAGAAATCAGATAATCAGACTCTACATGATGATAGTATATTTATCATCAACAAATAGCTAACAATATCTGAACACATTTTCTTTTGCAGTACTTGCCATAACAGTTACAGCAGCCAAAGAAAAACTAACATTAAAAAGTCAAGAGTCAAACTGGCCAAATAACGCAAACACTGATCACCATAATGGTGATATCAAATTAAACTATTACTTTCAAACAGACATCAACATCTAAACCTCTTTTTTTATCTCAATAAGAACTTTTATATCTGTATGACAGAAATAAAGTCAATCTGGATTGTAATAAGTGAAGCTGGTAATGCTGTTTTTGGAGTTATTTAATGATGTTGGAGCTTGACGTCAAACAAATGACATTTCTAGTCTAGTCTAACACCCGTCACATCGCTGCCTGTACTTCCAAAAGTTCATTTACAGAGGTCAATGAGATACATGGACAATCAAGCAGGCACACAGTGTGAAGCTAGAGAAGCCCATTTACAAGACAGAAGCAAAAAATAAAATAAAATCATAATTATGACATATAGGCCCGGTTTCACAGACAAGGCTTAGCCTAAGCCAGGATTAGGTCTTAGTTCAATTAAGGCATTTAAGTAGCTTTAACTACAAAAGTGACGTTCACTACATAAAAAAAAAAAAAAAAACTGGTGTGCATCTTGTGACAATACAATGGCACTGAAATATTTTAAGATATGTCAGTACCAGTGGCGTGTGGCCCATATAAGCTGTGAATGCTCTGTATACCCAAGCCATTCGTGGACTCACTAAATATTAACACTATAAATTACTATAAATTCCTTTGTTTGAGGTATACCATAAAGCTTACATGATAATTTATCAAAATATTTATTTGCAAAACCACAGTAATTTTCTGAAAATCTGCCAGTGATACGTTCCAGGTTTGCTGATCTTACAGCTGCTTTGGTGCCTACGCTCTGTTATGTATCGTCATCACTGTCGCGCGTTCTCATTGGTTTGCTGGTCTGTGCAGGATTTAGGGCGCAGGGTAAGATGTCCACGAATCTCTATTTGTAGTATTTTTACAATTATGGATAAAATATGCTATTTCTAATTGTTTCTTTTTTTTTTTTTTCTGGAAATCATCACGCAACCCCCACTTTGGGAACCACTGACCTAGAGGAATCACAAAAATACAGCATATTTTGCAAACAACCCTTTGTGCGTCACGCCCAAACAACACAATCGCAGCTCTTACAGGTGATTATGAAGGCATGTCTCAACAGGTAAATATAGGCTACTTTCAATAAAAGTTCCAACATATTAAAAATACTCTTTACTGTGCTACTATATGTGTTAAGAGAGTGAGCAACTGAGTATCCAACACTCTGTGCAGAGTGAGCACGAGCGTTTCACTTATAATAAACAAATCCAACGTACATATCTGCACAGTTTTGACATGACAGCATACCCTGATAAAAACAGTCACCGCTCGCTAGTACTAGTTGCTTTCAGTTAAAACATGCATTTTAGTCTAAGACTAACTTAATCCTTGTCTGTGAAACGGGGGGTAAAAGTCACCATTATGACTTAAAAGTTTAAATTATGTGCTAGAAAAATGGAGCCGTGTCACAGCACAGAAGGGTCGGAGACGGAATATAACAGGTAAGGTGTTTATTGACAGCAAGCAGAGGGTGAACGTGAACACAGGTGAGTAAAACTGAAGTTGATAAGTTTAATGATGAATAAAGTGGAACTGATACTGTCCTTGTATGTTGCAGAGTGGAGATCCGAGTGGAGATGGTGGAGATCAGACGATGGATGATGACAACACACACACACACACGGAGAACACAGGAGGTAATTCGGGAACGCTGGAGACAGGTAAGTAATATACTAGGAGTCCTTGAAGTAAGCATTAGAAAGAGTCCTTTACGTAAACGAGACCGGACTAGGAGTGAGTGTGTGCGTGTGTCTTTTATGGTGCTGGTGATGAACGTGCTGATGAGGTACAGGTGTGTGCAATCAGTACTCTGGTGAGGGAGTGCGACGTGATTGGAGGGTGCTGGAGCCTGGCGTGTCTGTGACAGTACCCCCCCCTCCACGGCCCGCTCCAGAGGGCCGAGGACCCCGACATCGTGGTGGTCGTCCTCTTCCACGAGGAGCAGGTCTGTTGGGATGAGCAGAGTGGAAGGTGTCCAGTAGATTAGGGTCCAGAATGTCGTTGCGTGGTACCCATGAGCGTTCCTCGGGACCATAACCTTCCCAGTCAACCAGGTATTCGAGTTGACCACCACGGCGCCGGGAGTCCAGGATCTCACGAACCTCGTAGGCAGCACCATCGTCTAGGATGAGTGGAAGGGGGGGCTCAGCTGCGTCTACGCCAGGCTCTGTGGAGAGAGGAACAGAAGGGTGGTGAGGTTTCAGGAGTGACACACGGAATGTGGGGTGAATGTGATACTCAGGTGGGAGTTGCAGTTTGTAGGTGACCGGGTTGATCTGCTCCGTGATGGTGAATGGGCCAATGAACCTGGGACTCAGCTTACGGCATGGTTGACGCAGGCGGATGTCTCTGGTTGACAGCCAGACCTTCTGTCCTGGTTGATAGGCTGGAGCTTCGGAACGGCGAAGGTCGGCTGTCATCCGGCGTCTACGTAACGCACGTTGCAGCTGATGGTGGGCTGAGTCCCAGACCCTCTCGCCCTCTCGGAACCAGTGGTCGATAGATGGTACATCCGAGGGTTCCCCTGACCAGGAGAACAGTGGGGGTTGGTAACCGAGTACGCACTGGAAAGGTGTGAGTCCGGTAGATGGTTGTCGCAGGGAGTTCTGCGCGTACTCGGCCCAACCCAGAAACTGGTTCCAAGAGTCCTGGTGGCCATGACAGAAGGTACGAAGGAAGCGGCCGATCTCTTGAATCTTCCTTTCCGTCTGCCCGTTCGACTGCGGATGGTACCCCGATGACAGGCTGACGGTCACACCTAGGAGTGAGAAAAAGGCCTTCCAAACACGAGAGATAAATTGAGGTCCACGGTCTGACACAATGTTCTCTGGGATGCCGAAGTAACGGAAGATATGGTTAAACATGAGTTCGGCTGTTTCCATGGCAGTTGGTAGTCCTCTCAGAGGTATTAGACGGCAGGATTTGGAGAATTGATCTACCACTACAAGGATACAGGTACAGTCTCTAGAGGCAGGCAGGTCAGTGATGAAATCCACCCCTAGGTGTGACCATGGTCGGTTGGGAACGGGCAGAGGAAGGAGTTTGCCGGATGGTAGGTGACCTGGACTCTTAGAGATGGCGCATTCCTTGCATCCCTGCACATACCTTCTGACATCCGTTGCCATGTTGGGCCACCAGAAGCGTTCTTTCAGCAACGAGAGGGTTTCATTGACCCCCGGGTGGCCAGTGCCTAGTGAAGAGTGTGCAGAGTGGATGAGTGGAGTGCGCCGTGTCCTGGTGATGTATTGCAAGCCTTGGGGGCAACCCGGCGGAGTGTTGGCAGAGGCATTGGAGGAGGGTATGGTCTCTGCTGACCAGGAGATAGGACTTAGAATGAGTTTTTCTGGAAGTATGGTTTCGGGTTCTTCAGAGCAATCTTCTGGAGCGTGGAGTCGAGACAAGGCATCTGCCTTGGTGTTTTTAGGTCCTGGTCTGTAGGAAATTGTGAAGTTGAAGCGAGTGAAGAATAAAGATCAACGGGCCTGTCTGGGGTTCAGTCTCTTTGCCACACGTAGGTATTCAAGATTCTTGTGGTCAGTGAGCACCAAAAAGGGATGTTTTGCTCCCTCCAACCAATGCCTCCATTCCTCGAGTGCCAGCTTGATGGCTAGGAGTTCTCGGTTGCTGATGTCATAATTCCTCACCGCCGGGTTGAGCTTGCGGGAGAAGAAGGCACATGGATGGAGGCTGCTGGGATTCCCCTGCTGCTGTGAGAGAACCGCTCCTACTCCTGTGGTCGAGGCGTCGACCTCTACGACGAAGGGCTTGTCTGGGTCAGGATGGACCAGGAAAGGAGTGGTTGTGAAGGCTTCGCGGAGGGTGTCGAAGGCCTTCGTGGCAGCTGGAGTCCAGGACAGAGACTTGGGCTTGTGTCGGAGTAGGTTAGTAAGAGGGTTGGCTATGGAGCTGTAATTCGGATGAATCGACGGTAGAAGTTTGCGAAGCCGAGGAAGCGCTGGAGTTCCTTTATGGTGGTGGGTGTTGGCCAGTTCTGGATGGCTTCCACCTTCCTCTTGTCCATCCGGATGCCACTGCTATCGATGGTGTAGCCAAGGAACTGCACTGAGGGCTGGTGGAATGAGCACTTCTCGGCTTTTAGGTAGAGTTGGAATTCCCTCAGGCGTTTCAGGACCTCCGCAACGTGGTGGCGATGTTCGGCCAGGCTCCGGGAGTAGATCAGGATGTCGTCGATGTAGACCAGAACAAACTTGTGGAGAAACTCCCGGAGCACCTCGTGTATGAAATCCTGGAATACGGAGGGGGCGTTGACCAGGCCATACGGCATAACGAGGTACTCGTAGTGTCCAGTAGGTGTTACGAAGGCGGTCTTCCACTCGTCCCCCTCACGTTTCCGGATGAGGTTATACGCGCTGCGGAGGTCCAACTTGGTGAAAACAGTGGCACCACAGAGATGTTCCAGGGCCGCTGGGACGAGAGGAAGGGGATATCTGAACTTCACTGTAATGTTATTAAGTGCTCGGTAGTCAATACAAGGCCGCAAGCCTCCGTCCTTTTTTGCCACGAAGAAGAAGCTAGAAGCAGCAGGGGAAGTAGATGGACGGATATAGCCTTGAGCCAGAGCCTCCTGGATGTAGTCCTCCATGGCCTTCTCCTCCGGAATGGAAAGGGGGTAGATCCTTCCCCTTGGCACTGACTCACCCGGAAGCAGATCTATGGCGCAGTCCCATGGCCGGTGTGGAGGCAGCTTGGAGGCTCTTTTAGGGCAGAATACGTCGCTGAAGGGGGCGTAACACGGCGGTATCTCCACAGAGCGTTTCTCAACTGGACTCTCAATGGAGGTTGTGAAGACGGAGAGGGTTTCTGGACGTGGAGAGAGAGGAGCTGGAAGCTCGGGAAAACAGTCCATGAAACAGGTGTCGCCCCACTTCAGGACTTCGCCGGTACTCCAGGAGATGACTGGGTTATGCTGCTCCAACCACGGGCGCCCTAGGATCACGTCAGCGGTGGAGTCCTCCAGAACCAGCAGATGGATCTTTTCGACGTGAAGAATGCCAGTTTGTAGTTGTATAGGACAGGTGATTCGACGAACATGTTTCTTGCAGAGAGGTTTTCCGGTTATCGAGTGGATCTGGTAAGTTGTAGGCGTGGGCGAGGTCTTGATATTGAGCTGACGGCAGAGGGCGCCAGCAATGAAGTTGCCGGCTGACCCAGAATCGAGGAGTGCGGTAACTGGAATGGAAACATTAACAGCAGTAAGTGTCACAACAATGGTGAGTGGTTTCATCTTGCGAATTGATGGGAGGATGGCACTTACCATGGGACGAGGTGGACGTGTTGGACATGTGGAGAGAACATGTCCCGGGGATGCACAATACAGACATAGATTCTGGGTCAGCCTCCTCTGCCGTTCAGTGGGTGTGAGTCGAGAGGTTTCCAGTTGCATGGGTTCGTGGGCTGGTTCTGGAGGGCTGACGGATTCTGGTCGGCAGAGGGAGATGTCGTGCTGTGGCTGGCCCTGGTAGTCGTCGAGACACGACTGCATACGAGTGGTGAAGCGTATGGAGAGTTGAATGAAGCGTTCGAGCCCGATGGTGTCCTCGTATGCAGCGAGGATCCAAACCCTGACGGTAAGTTGTTATGAGGGCTTGTTCGTTCCATCCACTGGTAGCTGTTAGAGTTCTAAACTTGAGGGCATATTCAGTCACAGTCATTTTATTCTGTTTTAAATTGTACAGCTTCTCACCAATTGACGAATCCCAGGCGGGTTTTCCAAAAACTTCTCTGAAGTGATTGACGAAGCTGGAATAAGACTGAATAACTGGATTATTTTGTGTCCATAGAGAATCTGCCCACTGAAGTGCTTTGCCATGAAGTTGAGAAATGATAAAAGCTACCTTGGATCGCTCGGTGGGGAAAGAGTGCGGTTGCATCTCCAGGACCAGCGAGCATTGGAGAAGAAATCCGCTGCATTCCTCCGCCGAACCAGAGTAGGGTGCCGGTTTGGCCACGGGACTGGCGTGAGCAGCAGGTGAAGGAGTGGCGGTGTTGTTGACGGAGGTGTTCGCTGGTGTTAATGGTGATGGTATGGAGGTTAATGTGCGACGAAAGGCGTCGACGAGGTCCTGGAATGGGTCTGGTTGGCTCATGCTTGTGTCAGCGATGTGGGTCCGGTCTTCTGTTACAGCACAGAAGGGTCGGAGATGGAATATAACAGGTAAGGTGTTTATTGACAGCAAGCAGAGGGTGAACGTGAACACAGGTGAGTAAAACTGAAGTTGATAAGTTGAATGATGAATAAAGTGGAACTGATACTGTCCTTGTATGTTGCAGAGTGGAGATCCGAGTGGAGATGGTGGAGATCAGACGATGGATGATGACAACACACACACACACGGAGAACACAGGAGGTAATTCGGGAACGCTGGAGACAGGTAAGTAATATACTGGGAGTCCTTGAGGTAAGCATTAGAAAGAGTCCTTTACGTAAACGAGACCGGACGAGGAGTGAGTGTGTGTGTGTGTCTTTTATGGTGCTGGTGATGAACGTGCTGATGAGGTACAGGTGTGTGCGATCAGTACTCTGGTGAGGGAGTGCGACGTGATTGGAGGGTGCTGGAGCCTGGCGTGTCTGTGACAGCCGTGTGGAGCACTGCCATTATAAAGCTCAGCTGCGTCAGAATATTTATTAATATTTCTCTGACTGTTCATCAGTACAGAGCCCCGGACATGACATGCAGGAAGCCATCGGATTTAATCAAAAATATCTTAATTTGTGTTCTGAAGATGAACGAAGGTCTTACAGGTGTGGAACGACATGAGGGCGAGTAATAAATGACAGAAATTTCATTTTTGGGTGAACTAACCCTTTAAAGCATTAGTATAATTTGCCAATGGTGAGTCTTTTCAGTGTTTATGAATGCATTTTAAAAGACTAAAATATCAGACATTAACATACTAACATGAATGAGGATTATAATAAGGATGTTCAAAAGAACCTTTAAAAAATCTACTTTAAAACCCAAACACCAAGTTTTTAGAAATGCAATTTTTGCATTTGTCGTTTTTTTTTTTTAAGTTTTGATTCACACAATGACTCAGTCACATTATTTTCATGACCTTCATCAGCTTCATATTTAATGTTAAATAAAAATCAATATTTTTTTACATTTGTTTTTGAGTGTACAGTGAGTTAGAAATACTAGCACAGATTATCAGTGAATTTACCGTGTCCTTACCATCATAGCAAATCAACTGAAATATCTCAAAACTCTCGCCATCTTCCACGATGGCAGTTTTCAGTCCCTCTATAGTTGTCCAGCTGGTCATCTCTCCAGCGTCTGTATTCGGCTTCTCCTTCCCTGTAGAAAGTGCGGTCAGACAGAGACCAGTGCCAGTCTGGAGCGGCGGCTGAAGTCTGCTTCGTCTTCAACAGCGGCAAAATGATAGTGCTGTTTTCCGCAGTAGCTTTGGGCTTCATCATATGTTTTAGCCTCATTAACAAAGACGAACTGTTTGGAGATCCCAATGAGACACACACACCTGTGAAAGAGCAGGGTTGTCTTTCCAGTCTTTCCATGAGGAACATTCCAACAAAAATATGTTCTAAGATTGTTTTGCTGTTGTTCCCAAAACCTTATTTCTGAATGTTCTCAGAATGCCCAAAACATTAAGGTTATTAACCGTTTTTCTTGGTTATTCAACCCAGATAACTTTGAGCGAATGTTCTATTGACGTTACTGGAAGAACATTTGTTCATAACTTTGGGAGAACCTTGCCAGAACGTTCGGAGAACATTCCCTGCTTTATTAAGTTAATAAATCTATTTTACAACAAATGAGAATAATATACCTGTGATTATGGAGAAAACTGCCGGAATGATGAACTTCTTCAGCTTCTGCTGACAGACGCGTGTTGTTCTCACTCAAAGATCATGTCATAGATGGAAACACAGATCGCTCCTCAAAGACCATTATGCAAACATCAAAAAATTAGGAAAATAGGCAGATGACACATGATCCGTAATGAGTGAAAAGAGCTTTGAAAAGTGACAGAAAATAACAGCCTGCTGAATCTGAACTATACAAAGGTGTATGATTGATCAGAGAAGGTCAGAGTAGAAAACAGATGAAAGTGACAACAGTCAATCTCTTTACAAGCAATTTAAACTACAATCCTGTAGGGACTGATTAAACTGTGATAACAAAGCATTTTAATGCGTAAACAAACAAACAAAGAATATCTGAAAGAAACAACTAGAGTAAATATTGAACAATGATTCATCTGAACACTATAATATAGTGACATCTGGTGGTGAACTTTTGAAGTTACAGGAATGGATTTGTGTGTGGTATTTTAGTTATGAGATAAGAATACATTAGAAATCCTGTGAAAACAGTACAAAGATCAAATCAATCCTCATTACGACACGCCAACAAATGATCACACAGATGCACAAATACTCGAACTGCTCTTTTCAAGGACAGAAAAGGCAAGAATAGACTAAATTAATGGGTTACAACCTTAAAGTATTGTTTAACTTAAAGTTGCACCCAGTGTAGTGTTTGTTAATGTTTCGCTGGCTCCTCTTCAACCCAGTATTCTTATCATTTTTACTGACATCTTTCTACATGGATTAATGAATTTTGGTTATTTTTGACTGCTGCTTGAGTGTACTGACAGATAAGTCAACGCTTATAGCATTATCAGCTTATAGTAATAGCTGGTTTAGCAGGCTGGGTTTTAGTAGGGGCTTTGGCCACTTCATTATATGGTCAGGTTGGTCTTATCTGAATCAGCTGGAACCAGTTTAAACCAGGTAAAACCAGCCAACAAGTCAGTAGAATAGCAAAAGGCTTGAGAACATTCACAGCGCGGGGTTGCGGGATATAGGGGTTTTCACTGGTTTATAAATTCAACGGAACGCAAACCATTTCTCTTATTAAACTGCTTTAATCTTACATTGTTTACTTTCTCAAAACGGGATTACGGTACTTTGATTGCCACACACCACAGACTAAAATTAACGGGGGCTTGTGGCAAAAAGGCCATTAAAATGAACAAAAATGCCTCAAGGAGTTCCTGATTTTTATATTTATACAGGCTAGTTAAGCAATATGTTATCATACGAGCAAGAGTAGTCTACTTTTTGTCTCCGAAAAGCAAATTGCAAATGTGATATTAATAGAACAGTTAAATAAACAATAAGTTATAACTTAAATTATAGACATATAGCCTATTGTCTGTTTTTGCTCCTTCAATGAAAATAATCACATCAGAAAGAATCAAATTGATTTGAATGAATGATTCAATGACTCACTCATTAAGACTTTAAGAAATTGCCGCCACCTACTGGCGGGTTTCCTCTGCACTATACTTTGAGTGCAAGTCTACAAGTTAGGTGTTCTTTATTTATTCATTATTGTTTACTTCCTGTCTCCGTGCAAGATCGTTTATTGCTTGCAAAAATACCTCAATATCACTTCTGTCAAAATGGAGGCCTGTTGTATGCTCAATCTAACGAGCGTTCTCGGGGATTGTTATGCTTTGTGGCGTTTACTTGTTTTATATATTAAAACACCTCACACCCCATGCACCATTTCCTGCCAATCTGTCATCATAGTTATGCATTTTGGTTCACAAGCATGCAATTCGATTAGATATCAGGATATACTGTACATCAGGTAGAGTGCATGGCAAATTTTCTAAAGAAAAAAAAAATCTGTCAACTAATGCTGTAAAATACACATGGGAATCAGTTGGTAGTACATTAATGTTAAGGTTAAATTTAACTGATTTGTATAATTTTTTATAATAATAAAGTTATAATAGGCCTACTAACTTTAAAATTATTTCTACTCCAATTCGTTTTTTTTTTTTTTTTTTATTAATATAAACATTCAAATGATGGCTGTCAACTTGATGGATTTATTCAAACATGCATTATATAGGCTATCAAAGAACATTAAAATTATAATTAATATGTAATATGGTGCATAAATTATATAAATGCTCCTCTCTAGAGTTATTTTTTCTAGCTTGTTTGTTCTGAGGTAAATGTGACGTTAAGTGACATAACGTCTTTCCTCGGTTGAAACACTGATAAAGAAATTATACGAGACATGATGCAGATTTCGTTAAGTTGTACCGTATCTTTTATCATACCTTGAGATGTTCATTCATGTTTATTTCGCGCTGTAACTGGTATTAAAGCGGAGGAGAGGATCAGTTCACGTGCGCGTCAGGCTGCCGCTTTTCTTTAACTGAGGCGATCTGTCACGACACATTAAAGAGCGGCAAAACGGTATTCATGTTTTTTTATTCGGAAGTAAAATGAAACTTGAGACTTTCAGAAATATGAGACATTGTTTCATGTCAAAAGCAACAAACCACAAATCATATTGTGATATAATAATATAATATGTAATGATAAAGTTAACATAAATTAACTTCATAAATTAATTATGAATAAATTAATTCATAATTAATTAAAAACATAAAAAGCAAAACACACCTGATGCACATTCTTTGTTCATCATTTTCTAGAAGTAGAAGTGCTGTATTTTTGTGTAATTAAAGATAAGGTGCACCGCCAAAAAAATAAAGTCAATGGAGACGGTTGGATTGTTCGAATTCGCTTAACTTTTCATTCAGGTTGATTCGTTAAGAGAACGAGTTCCGCTACGAAATTTACATGAGGAAAAAAGCAATGAGTTGGGATCCTCCTTCGCTGAAATAAAATGTAAGTCAGAACGATGGGAGACCAGGGACAGTTGTAACACTTTTTGCAATACATCAAAAACCATTTTTACTGGAATAACCAATTTGTTATATTATAAACTTCAATGTATTTAAGTGGTTTTATGAAATATGTACAGGTTGCAAAATTGATTTTAATACAGTCTCTCCACTGTTACAACCGTCCCAGTGTACAGAGACGGTTGTAACATGTCTAAAATATACATAATGAATCAATCATATACTCAAAATAGAAAATATTATTTATCAGTCATGTTATTGTGACTATTCATTTCATGTTTTTAAGTAATGATTACCTTTTTTTTCACACGAATGACAAAAAAGAGGATGAAACTGTCAAATTATAATGCAAGAAAATTATTTATTGGGTAGAACACCTCAAAAAAGTTTAAACATGAACTCAAACATTCTCAACAACAGAGAGAGAGGGGGTGGGGGGCTCGGTAGGCTTTTATTTTGTAAGGCTGTGAGCCTCTGCAAGGTGTTTCTGAGGGAGATATAGATGATTTCCACCACACCTGTTTCATCCATGTTCCAGATATCCTGTGCAGCAAATCTGTGTTTGTCCAGGACAGAAAACAAGTTGTCAAAAAACGTATTGCCGTTTGTCTCATTGAAACTCGTAGCCCGTGAGAGGCTTGTAGCCTGAGGGCTTCTTATGGAGAGAGTGGGGTGCCTCTTCAAAAATGCTGTGAACCAGTCGGCTCCAACCATCCTGTTCTCTGCCCAGGTTTCGGGGTACCTGCAACTGTAGGTCTTTGCCAAATCATAGGCAAACTTCCGGACCTAAATTGTATAAGTTGTTAATTAGTTTAATACACAAAAAAATGTAGGCCTAGATAGCATAGCCTACTCTAGCTTAATACATATCTAGCCTACCTCCTTTGGGCTCAATCCATAATACAAATCAGCTACCTGCATCAGGTAGTCTCTTAAGAGGAGCTCCTGCTCTAGTGTGAAAACCCTTTTTGGAGTCCAGTATCCAACTCTGGAAAGTGTCTTTGATCCCTGGCTCCTCTTCTTGTGGAATCGGTGCAGAGTCACATGGCAAATGCCATATGATTTGGCCACTCCCCTGACTGACTTTCCCTGTCTGATTTCATCGGAAGCCCTTTCCAGCACAGGAAATGGGACTCCCCTGTCTGTCTTTCTCTTTCTGATATTTGGCATGCTGTCTATCACACTGACTATCTTTACATAAAAAAAGATAAATACCGTAAAATGTGATTTGATGACATTTTACATTTAATTTGCAATGCACATTGCACATTTTACTTTTAATTTGCATATTAAAGAGAAACTATGCAACTATGATTAGTTTTTAAAATATAAATGAAATGCTTTCCTGTAGCTCAGTGGTTAGAGCATGGCACTAGCAATGCCAAGGTCGTGGGTTCGATCCCAGGGATTGCACATACTCAGATACAAATGTATAGTATAATGCAATGTAAGTCGCTTTGGATAAAAGCGTCTGCCAAATGCATAAATGTAATGTAAATGTAAACTTGGTTGGTGATACTGGGACAGTTGTAACGGGGCGTTGACACTTGTTAGCCATTTCTATTTTTAGCTTACAAAACAGTGATTCTAATAATACTTGTTTGAATTCATAGACATTTGATCCTATAACAGCATCCAAAAAAGTGCATCAGAAAGAAAAGTAATTTTTTTTACCTCAAAAACAATCTTTTGTAGATAACTCCATCAGGAAGATTCAAATGTGGCTCCCTTTATGGCAAGAATGGAGGGAAACTAACTGAGCATGTGCACAGTGAGTGTCATCACTCTAGGTTGTTTCTGATTGGAGGAATTCAAGGTGTTACAACCGTCCCCTGTTACAACTGTCCCTGGTCTCCTAGTAACAGTGAAGTTAAACAATAAATTGTAGTTGTTTACAAACAGTCACAGTGTTGCGTGTGGTGAAGTTAATATTTAATATAAACAGAGTAACTGAATGAGGCTAACGAACCCCGCCTACTTTTACCATAGTAAACATCGTTTGTAATGGTTATAGGAAATTAAGCTCAAAGAGTCATATTTTGAAATTTTATTTCAATTTAAACTGGCTATGAATTTGATTAGTTCTATAGTAGACATTTTTACTGAACTTAATTTTTTTTTTACTGAATTGTAGACTTTTAACTTAAATGGTTCCATTTAGAATCTTTACATCAATGGAATCTTTCAATTGCACAAAAGGTTCTTTATAGTGGAATTGAGATTATTAGGATAAGAAAAACATGTTTTTTTAAAGTGTAGCCAAACTTCGATGTCATAGTTCAAACACTAGAGGGAGTGATGCCTCTGACATAAAGTCACTGAGGGCTGTGAACAACTAGACGAGACATTAATGATTGATGCTGTCTTGTTTCTCCACTCCTTTGTCCTTCAGTCCTTCACCCGGACACCGATCAGACTCCACCACGATGAAAAGGACGTATCAGTTTTCAGATTGCCCCGCTAGAACAGGACAGAGAAAACATCCCAAGGATGGACAGGTTGAAGTAACAAATGCAGAAGTAATTTTTTTGTTGAAGCAAAATCAAAAAAATAAACAAATGGTACATACTTCATTAGTGCATCTAGCTTTATTAGAGTTGGTTCACCCAAAAATTTAAATTCTGTTATAATTTACTCACCCTAATGTCATTCCAATGTCATCCCTATGACTTTCTTCTTCTTTTAAAGAGAAGAGAAGATATTTTGAAGAATCTTGGTAACCAAATATTTTTTATTTGGTTCCCATTGACTACCATTGTATTTTTTTTTTTTGTCCACACAATGGAAATAAGTGGGATTGGAATCTCTTTAGTTATGAACATTCTTCAAAATATCTTCTTTTATGTTCCACAGAAGAAAGAAAGTCATACAGTTTTGGAACATGTGATAATGTTAATGTGAATAATATGTAGAATTGAATATACATCAAAAGGAAAAGAAATAGGAAACATTTTCAGGAAAGTAATTGCCATTTTTTCCTTTTTGTTCACATGTAAGCCTATATTTCTAAAATTGTCCGTTTCATTTTGACTAGATGTGCATATTACTGTTATCACAGTGGCACCATCCTAATCATTGATAAAAGATTATGAATATAACGCTTAAAAAATAAAGCCAGCAGGACTCGGCGTTATGATGAGAAATGACAGTGTTTCTTTGGGTTCGGCTCTGTACCGTCAGTCATGCTGTCGAACCGGTTTGTCCAGTTCAGGCGAACAAAAAATGGAACCACAAACTATTTTGAGAACTTGAGTGACGGAGGGAAAGATCGGAGGGAAGCTGACAGAATGGAGGTATGTTCACTTTAGTCTGTTTTTATGGGCATAAAAGAGTGTTTAATGCATGTGTTTAAATGCTTTGTTTGATGTGTTCAGGACAGGACAGTCACTTATATACATCTTTAATTAAAATTGTGATGAAATTGTGATGTAACCGATTTACAATGAGAAAAACTGAGTAATAACTATTCAATTCTGTCACATGAGAACATGCCGAATAAGGATGCTTTGTTTTGCTCAGTCATGTTCTTCTGTTACACCCCAGCTGAACTGTAAGGCAGCGACGCATGAAACTAGAGTTTAAAATAGAGATTTTTCTTTCTGATTTGTTTGCCAGTCGTAAGTATTTTTACATGTTATTCAAATATTTGAAGGATTAAACACAAGCTCTGCTGCACCTCCCCAGCTGACAAAAACATGTTTTGCTAATGTTCATATTAGGTTAGGAAAATGTAATTTCTGATTCTTCTCTGAACTTTCAAAATGCCCAGTTTTTAAAACATTCCATTGTTCCATTTTGCAGACATTATGGGAATGTTACATTTGTATGTTCTCTGAACATTCTAAATAGAACATTATTAACGACCAGATAACTTTGAATGAACATTCTATTAACGTTACTGAAGAACTTTGTTCATAAATGTGATAGAAAGTTATTTGTTAGTATTTCTGAGCAAGCGCACAACACCAATGCCAGCTGCAGTCCGATTAATCTTATTCAGGCTGGACAGAGTCGAGCTACAGGTGCTTTATCTGTCTTCACAGAAATCAGACTGGTTAAATTTCAGTCGGATTAACTGCAGGTAAAAACAATGCCAAGATCATGGGTTTGATTCTCAGGGATCACAGTGTTGCATCCAGACACAACATAAACAGACCAGGACAATAGGGGTGTTTAATATTTCAGTTTGACCCGCAAACACATTATTGAGTTGTTGAAAATGCTAGAATGTTTTTCTCGTTTGTGGTCCTGAACTTGCCTGCAGAGTTTCTGAGGTGTTGTGAATTGTGTGTGCAACATTCCTGTTATGATTGTGATGTTAGCAGGTCAATTCGACCAACAAGTTTTATGGTTAAAGGCAAAACAAAGATCCATAATAATAATACATTTATACACTGTTAAAAAAATCTGTTAAATTTATGGTAAAAAAAGGCAGCCAGAAATTTACCGTAAAAAATACGGTTACAACGTTTTAAGTTTTTTTTTTAGTTTTCTAATTTAACAAAATTAGATGTAACATAAAACCTTAATTTACATGACTGATTAGAAAAAACTAAGAAGAAACTGTTTTTTTTTTTTTACTGTAAATTATACAAGAACATTTTCACTTTCAAAAACTGTAAATTTAACGGTATTTTACTGTAAAATTACATTAAATGTACCGTTAGATCTATTACAGTTATTCACGGTACATAGTACGGAAACTTTCTGTAAACCAATTAAAGGTGGGGTAAGTACTTTTTCAAAAACACTGTTTGGAAGTTAGTTGACACCAACAACAAACATGTAGCCAATCAGCATTAGGGGGCGTATGACAGTCGAGGAGACAGAATCAGCAAGAGGGAGATTTGAGAAAAACTGCAGAAAGAGAGATGGGACACAATACAAAAGAGCTCAAAAGAATATTACTGGAATGAAGGTTTATGACTGGGCAAGCGCTTTAGGACCAGCGTTAATATTAGAAAAGCTTTCCAGTGCTGGAGAGAAGGCCTGAAAACAGATGCAGAGGCTGCTTTGATCCCGCTTATCATGTGAGTAACACTGGGTTTGAATGTCTGGAGCTGCTGTGCTGTTTGTGACTAACGACGAACACTTTGTATTTACTCGTGTGTACTGTACGTTCATTTGAGGCTTTGATTTGAAGAAATATACATGGTGTTAAAGGTTTACATTTTTTATCAGCTCGAATTTTGCTGGGAATCGAACCCATGATCTTGGTGTTGCTAGCATCACGCTTCACTGTTTGAGCTTCAGAAAAGCACACACACACAAAAAAATAAAAAAATGTAAATTAAAATAAAAAAAAATATATTTAAAATACTTTTATAATATTTAAGTTTTGAAAAAACAAATGTTAAAAAATAGTTGTATGAAAAAAAGTTCTTTTTTGGTAATGTATGAGAGGCATTAATGTTAAAGGTTTACTGTTTAAATCCAATTTTTTTGTTTGTTTTTCATAGTCTAATTTTTGGTGAATTGTATTGAATCCAATTATACCCAGAACATAACGATTGTAGTTAGCTGGTTAATTTGACCAACAAATTTCATGGTTAAATGCAGCTGCAAAGACCCAAAATTAAACACAAATGTCAGTTTTTCAGCTACTCTCTGTGGGTGTTTATGCGTTTTAATTTTTTGATGCACTAAAAGTTGTTTTTGCCAAATAAATACATGTAAATGTAGAAACAATGCATCAGAGAGTGGGATAAAGCAACAGCCATAATGCCCTTCACTGTGAGTTTCTGGGAAAATAAGGGACGAGTTTATGGAAAACAGTGTCATATGAAAAGGCCAGATATGCAAATGAACGCAGTCAATGACTTTATGACAGATCCAGAGCGAAACGGAGACAACGACGTTTGTCACAATGAAACTTTCATAGGTAATATGTTATTTCCTCTTTTCTCACTCTTATTCCTTCTTGAATCGTGTTTGTGTCGGTCTTGTGATCATTTTGGTTCAGGGTTTTATTTCACCTCATTCTTTGGCTGCATCAGAGAGTTGTAGAAGTGAATAGACACACCAGGACGAAACCTACCCACCATTTACCGTTTTTAGGAAGGTCTGGACAAGCCCCGGCCAGAGCTTTTCTTTGATACGACGTGTGTAGGTAAGATCCGATTCAGTGATGATAATAATAATGGTAAATGCAGCCTTTTGTTAGTCATTGACTCATACTGTATTGTGAGAGGCTTTGTGACTGTTTGTGACTCACTGTTTCAAAAGAGAGTGAGAAGGAGAAGTCGTCTGATCCCAGATCAGAGATAGACGCACTCACTGTCTGTAGCTCTCATTGAGGGTCTTGGGATTTTGTGTAAAAACATAATTTTTTTGTTGGAATCCTTAAACATGATAAATTTAGTTGAGAAGCAAAATTGCATGATATAGTAAGATTTGTTTTTCAGAGAAATGTATCTGAAAGAGTCTCTTCTGCTCACCAAGGCTGCATTATTTTGATCAAAAATACAGAGAAAATGTGAAATATTTTTATAATTTAAAACAGCTGTTTTCTATGTGAATATATAGTAAAGTGTAATTTATTCCTGTGATCAAAGCTGAATTTTCAGCATCATTACTCCAGTCTTCAGTGTCACATGATCCTTCAGAAATCATTCTAATATGATGATCTGCTGCTCAAGAAACATTTCTGATGATTATCAATGTTGAAAACAGTTCATATTTTTGTGGAAACTGTGATACAGTTTATTTTTCAGGATTCTTTGATGAATAGAAAGTTCAAAAGAACAGCATTTATTTGAAATGGAATCTTTTGTAACATTATAAATGTCTTTACAGTCACTTTTGATTCATTTCATCGTCATCTATACTAAAGGGGAAAACCCAGGAATAATTGTGTAATGTAATGCAAACATTGATTCATATACAGTAGAGTGTCGTTCTTGTTTTGTAAAGAAATTTTACAAAAGAAAACACTGTATAATCCTCCATGTTAGTGTTTTTTTAGTTTGTTATTTTATGAGTGATAAAGTGTGTTTGTTGGGTGAAACCTTTGCTAGTGTTATCAAAGAATGTCTTGATTTGAGACTGAATGAAGTGTTTTGGTAGTTTCACTGCATTTTGAGTGTGAAATAAACTGCCGTGAAGCTGAAAGTTGGTTAGGAGAACTGTTTGTAATGGAAGAGAATCAAAGCTGTATTCTGGTTCAAAGACGCAGGTGTGTGTGTGTGTGTGTGTGTGTAACAAATATTCGCTATATCCAGTTCATCCTGTTCACCTAAATGCACTTTGAACGTGACATAGGTAGGTTTGTGTTTGCTTGTTTTGTTCAAGGTAGGCACTATAAATATTCCTCTGCCTCTCAGTACTTTAGGGAAATTAGTGTATTTGCATGTATGTTGTGTGGTTGTCCGTTTGGAGTTCATGTCATCAAACACTTTTAATAACGTACAGTGCATTCAAGGTATAGACAGTAAGAAATACAAAGGTGTTTATTTGAGACTCTTGTCTTAGATCTGATTTGGCTGTGAAATGGCATGTTTCTCATTGTATTTCACTGTAAACCTGTCCTCTCCGCAGCCTGTCATCACGTACAGCTGTTATTTTTAGTGACGTAAAACAAGCACAAAGACATTTCCTTCATGCTCTTACAAATAAAGGTTCTTTAGTGTAGTTGATGAGGGTGTGTGTGAGTGTAAGAGAGAGAGAGAAATTGCACAAAAGGTTCTTCAGATTATTAAAATATTCTTCAGAATAAGAAAAATTGTACTTTTAAACCCTCCTGTTGTGTTGGGTTCAATTTGACCTCTATTTGACGTTTCAACTGCCTGAGATACTGGTTACACTATTTATTTCTTCTTGAAATTTGGTGAATATACACTGATCAGGCATAACATTATATAAAATGGGCAAGCGTAAGGATTTGAGCGAGTTTGACTAGGACCAGATTGCTAGACGACTGGGTCAGAGCATCTCCAAAACTGCAGCTCTTGTAGGGTGTTCCCAGTCTGCAGTGGTCAGTATCTATCAAAAGTGCTCCAAGGAAGGAACAGTGGTGAACCGGCGACAGGGTCATGGGCGGCCAAGGCTCATTGATGCACGTAGCGAGCGAAGGCTGGCCCGTGTGGTCCGATCCAACAGACGAGCTACTGTAGCTCAAATTCTTTAAGCAGTTAATGCTGGTTCTGATAGAAAGGTGTCAGAATACACAGTGAATCACAGTTTGTTGCGTATGGGGTTGCATAGCTGCAGACCAGTCAGGTGACCATGCTGACCCCTGTCCACCACTGAAAGTGCCAACAGTGGACACGTGAGCATCAGAACTGGACCACGGAGCAATGGAAGAAGGTGGCCTGGTCTGATGAATCATGTGGATGGACGGGTGTGTGTGCGTCTCTTACCTGGGGAACACATGGCACCAGGATGCACTATGGGAAGAAGGCAAGCCAGCGGAGGCAGTGTGATGCTTTGGGCAATGTTCTGCTGGGAAACCTTGGGTCCTGCCATCCATGTGGATGTTACTTTTACTCGCACCTACCTAAGCATTGTTGCAGACCATGTTCACCCTTTCATGGAACCGGTATACCCTGGTGGCTGTGGCCTCTTTCAGCAGGATAATGCTCCTGCCGCAAAGCAAAAATGGTTCAGGAATGGTTTGAGGAGCACAACAATGAGTTTGAGGTGTTGACTTGGCCTCCAAATTCACCAGGTCTCAATCCAATCGAGCATCTGTGGGATGTGCTGAACAAACAAGTCTGATCCATGGAGGCTCCACCTCACAACTTAAAGGATCTGCTGCTAACATCTTGGTCCAGATACCACAACACACCTTCAGGGGTCTAGAGGAGTCCATGCCTCGACGGGTCAGGGCTGTTTGGTAGCAAAAGGGGACCAACACAATATTAGGAAGGTGCTCATAATGTAATGCCTGATTATAGTATTTTATTTAGGCTCATGAATGTGCATGCAAAATTTTGAATTACTGATCTGTTTTGGAAAGGCTGCACACATTTTCTTTACTTCTACAAATCTCTGATGCAGCTAAACTTTTGTGTTGGGGTCATTTTGACCCCTCCATTGGTTTTCATGCAATTTGACAAAAATGAACACGTTGAAAAAGTCAGGGTCAGGCAAAAGAGTCAGGCGGAAAACAGAAAACCTAGAATATTTGAAGACTGGTCTTTTGAATCATCCAAAGAAAGTTCAATGTTTCTTCATCTATTTGAGTTTCACAGTCAAAAATTGTCAAAGGATGTTTTTGTTTTGTTTTTGGATTTCAATTACTAGACTGTTGCAGCATTGAAAATAAGTGTAAGAAACCCATTTTAACCTCACATGGGTTTGAGAACCAGACAAAACAAAATGGCAGAGGAAGTACAAATAGCAATAAATAGTACTTGCACAAGTACAAATAATGATGGATTCTATTTATACTTATTATTTGCACCTCAGTGTGCAAATAATCACAATTTTGTTTGTGCAGCTAATTTTGAACATTAAAAAATATGTGGGTCAATTTGATCACTGTTCGATTTTTAACTGCCTGAAACACTGGTTAAACTATTTATTTCTTCTTGAAATTTGGTGGATATATTTTATCAAGGCTCATGAATATGCATGCAAAATTTTAAATCACTGATGTGTTTTGGAAAGGCTGTACACATTTTCTAACTTTTGTGACCCCCACTGGTTTTGACAACAGAAAAGAGTCGGGTAAAAAAAGAAAGAAAACACTTACTGTAGCTTTTCAAACACTAAAATATTTTAAGATAAAAAGTTTAGACTCACAAATTGTTTGTTAGTTTTTTTAGATCTCAGTTACTAGACTGTTGAATCCAATAATTCTGTTTATTGATTTGAAGTGTCAGCGGTTTGACCTAATGTTCTTCTTTATCACTGTGTTCTTCAAGCGCAGATCTAATGGCTAACAAACCTGCAACTCTTCACACAGAGGATCGGAGCTTCCCTACATGGATTCACTTCAAGAGACCTACAAGTACCTTTTGAAAACCTCTGAAAACATTCATTTGGGAAACAACTGGCCTCTGCTCTCAAACCCTGATTTGGTTTGGACGATGTAAGTTTTACCCCTTGTTAGCAGACATTTATTTCTATGTACTGAGTGTGCCTAATGAAGAAATAATCAGGCACTTGGCGTCTTGCTACGTTAACAGAAGCACAAATAAAAGCATCAACCGTAATGCTGGACAACGCGAAGACTTACATCGAACTGGGTGTGGCCAAGCTCGAGAACGTCCCCGAACCCCTGAAACCTCGCACGTCGTGCAGGGATGAGAACCATCTCAGAAACTCTCCCACGTCCCTCAGCGGCAACGTTCACAATCAGAATGAGGAAAGCCCCACAAACGCACATAGCAAAAGCACTTCTCAAAACATCTCAGAATGGATCGAATCTGATGTCACTGACAGGAGAGTCAGTTTGGCAACCATATCTGAGACCTCCAGGACTTCCAGTGCCACCACTGAGTTTTCTCATAGCTCTCAGCAGTACCTAGTGGCTACTGCAGACGACGAACCGCACAGATCCCGTCGGAAGTGCTGCGGAGACGTGTGCTGCTGTTTCCACGCGGTGCGGATGGTGTTTCTGCGCTGTCTGGAGGAGACGCCGCTCATGGTGTCTGGACTAGTGCTGGCTATTCTCTTCTGCGTGACCATCATCATCATCATCCCCTCCACCGGCAGGGTAAGAGCCGACCGATTGGTTAAAGTATTAGTTCACCCAAAAATGAAAATTACCCCATAATTTACTCACCCTCAAGCCATCCTAAGTGAATATGACTTTCATCTTTCAGCCGAACACAATCGGAGTTATATTAAAAATATTCTGGCTCTTCCAAGCTTTATAATGGGAGTGAATGGGGGGTGAGATTTTGAAGCCCCAAAAAGTGCATCCATCCATCATAAAAGAAATCCATATTGCTCCAGGGGCTTAATAAAGGCCTTTTGAAGTGAAGTGATGTGTTTTTGTTAGACAAATATCCATATTTCTAACTTTATAAGCTAGAATCGCTGGCTTTCGTCTGCAAGTTGAGTTCCAGCGGAAGAGTGACCTCTGATGCAATGATATAAACTTGCAATTTTGAGTTATGAAGTGGGAATTGCGGGATCTAAACTTTTTTCTGCAATTGCGACTTTATATCCCACAATTCTGACTTTATAACTCAAAATTGCAAGTTTATATGGTCAGGTCAAAGGTCACTCTTCTGCTGGAACTTGACTTGCGGACGAAAGCCAGCGATTCTAGTTTATAAAGTTAGAAATATGGATACAAAAACACATCACTTCGCTTCAGAAGGCCTTTATTAACCCCCTGGAGCCGTGTGGATTACATTTATGATGGATGGATGCACTTTTTTGGAGCTTCAAAATCTCGGTTACTATTCACTCCCATTATAAAGCCTGGAAGAGCCAGAATATAACTCAGATTGTGTTCGTCTGAAAGAAGATAGTCATATACACCTAGGATGGCATGAGGGTGAGTAAATCATGGGATAATTTTCATTTTTTGGGTGAACTATCCCTTTAACAGACATATTTCCAGCAGGTGTGTGTTTTTGTCAAACATGTGTTTCTCTCACTCGTTCAGAGCCTCAGCGCTCACGTGGCAGCGTTCGCAGTGGTGTGTGTGGTGGTGTGTGTCTGCGCGTCTCTTCTGGTGTGTCTGCCGTGTTTGCCGGTGGTTCGGCGGGGAGAGACGCCACTCGCGGTCTTCATCTGGTGTCTGCTCCTCATCGTGGCCTTCGTGTTCATCTTCACCGGAGGCGTCGTCACCGCCTGGGAGCAGGTCAGTCTTTCTGTCTGTGACACTGATGATGACACTGACACTTATTATGTATTTTAGGTTACAAAATAGTAACAGGACGGTCAAGCAAAAGGAACCTATAAAAGTAGTCCATATGACTTGCACACTGTAGAAACATGCTTTATGCAAATCATTTTAACTTTAAGTAAAGTTTTAGTCATTTTGTTGTGTGCCTTTTGTCATTTTTATTAGTTTGTTAGTCTATATAGTTTTAAATTAGTTTTTATTTATATTTTCCGTATTCATTTTTAATTTTAATTAAAAATTTTTAGCAATTTTGTTGTACGCTTTTGACATTTTTTATTCTTTTTAGTTTTTTAATGTCTATATAGTTTTTATTAAGATCTTAAATTAGTTTTTATTTATATATTTTCCATTTTAATTTGTTAAAATTGTAGTCATTTTGTTGTGCGTTTTGTAATTATTATTAGTTTTTTGTTTTGTTTATATGGTTTTTATTAATATTTTAAATGAGTTTTTTGTTTTTATATGAATTTTCTGTTTTTATTTAAATTTTAGTTAAAATTGTAGCTCTTTTGTTGTAATTATTATTAATTTTGTTGTGTTTTGTCATTTTTATTATTTTTTGTATGTTTTAATGTTTATATAGTTTTCATTAATATCTTAAATTAGTTTTTTATTTATATATATTCTATTTATATTATAATTTGAGTTAAAACTGTAGTAATTTTGTTGTTTTTGTCATTTTTATTAGTTTATTAATATCTGTAATGTTATTAATATTTTAAATACATTTTTAAATTTTAATTTTAAAGTTTTAGTAATTTTGTTGTCTTTTGTCATTTTTTATTTATTTATTTTTTTTACATGTCTATGTAGTTTTATTCATTTTTATTTCAGTTTTAGAAATGAAAATGAGAAATTTAAACTAGCTGAAATAAAGTAAGCTTGTTTTTTATATTTCAAGTTACAAAAATGCCTTTTTATGGTTTTAGTTTTTGGTTAATAACAACAACCCTGCTGTATATCTGAAAAAGACAGATTTTGGCCTTTACACTTGCTGTTTTCCTTCTTCAGGTTGCGTTCTTCCTCTTTCTGTCATTGTCCGTTTATACGGTTCTTCCTCTCCGGCTCTCATGGGCTCTGAGCTTTGGCATCGGAGCGAGTGTTTGTCACATCGTCATCATCAGTGCGTATGTGTCCGTCACCAGCCCAGAGACACGTGACCTCGCCGTGCAGGTAACACTCACACACCTCTGTACACTCACCTGAACGCTTCATGGCTGGTCAGAGGAAATGTTATATGCAAAACCTGTGCAGCGGAGGCCACCGGCTGATTTTCCTGTCACCACACGTATTCAAAACCTCTTTCTGTGTGTCTCAGTTGGTGGCGAACGCAGTGCTGTTCATGTGCGTCAACTGTGTGGGCGTGTTTCACCTGTGGCACACTGAGCACGCTCACAGAAAGTCCAGCAAGAAAAGAGAAGATTTCAGCAAAAACCGTTCCACGCAGGCCAAACAGAAACGTGATCAGGTACAGATTCACATATGTGTGATTCGAAACTCTGCTCGACACACAGAGCTCACAGAGAGCATGTTGCTAAGTTAACACACGTAGTAATAATAATAACACTTAATAATTGTTTTTATTATTTTTTATTTTTATTAAGTTTTGTATCTGATTTTATTTTTGACATTTTAAATTAATTTTGTTATTAATTTTATCATAAACTAGGCCTATTTTTAAAGTATGTAAACTATGGAAGTTTGTTTCTGCCATGGAATTAAAAAAAAAAAAAAGGTAATAGAGCACAACAATCCATTCCAGAAGTAAAAACTCCTTTAATTTTCTCCATCGGGAAATAGATTTTTAACAATGACGTATGAAGTCATCATTCTGCTTTATTTCACCTTTTGTTTTAAATAATCACGTTTAACAGGGGAGTTTGTGGTGAAAAACTACATTACCCATGATGTTGTGCAGAAAATCCCACCAATCAGAGAGTCGAAACAAGCGAAACGCAGCAAAAATCTTGTTAGCCCCACCCACTCCCATGAAGCATTGCGAATGACGTAATCAAATTGTGAATGACATAATCAAATATGCATATATATATATGCATATTTTGCAATAAATTCGATTATGTCATTCACAGTGCTTCATTGGATTGTAGTTCTTTCCCTCACTAAAGCCGCTAAGTTCATGGTCTCGTAACTTTGAACGATTTTTTTTGCTTCAAATCAAAGTTTGTAGCGTTATGATTTTCCATGTAGCTGATTGGTTTAGTTCTTTTCTTATAACAAAGACCATTTTGAAATCCCTAATGGATTAATGGGAATTAATTAATGGAAAAAAAACAGTTTTTTTGTTTTTTGCAAATGCGAGTTTATATCTCACAACTTTAAGAAAAAAAAGTCATTTTTATTTTTTATTCCGTGGCAGAAACAAGTTTCCATAGTAAACAGCCTACGTTTAGACTAATGAATTATGTCACATGGCAGTTTATTTAATTAAACTAAACATAATAGTCTCTTATGTCATGTTTGCTTAAAGAGAAAGTATTTAATTCTTGATAAGAGTCTTTAAGCAGTTTTACGGTTCACCCGTGTGTTCAGGAGCATCTCCTGCTGTCGGTCCTGCCTCGATACATCGCCATGGAGCTGAAGACCGAAATCGTCAAGCGTCTGTCTGCTAAATGTTCCGCCGAGGAGAATCGACCCAATTTCCACAGTCTTTACATCCGACAGCACAAAGACGTCAGGTGGGACGGCACACAATCACACAATAATTTATGTAAATATGAGGATATATCATAGACTTCTGTTGTGTTTATATGAAGCTAAACATGCTGACTACACAAAACTCAATCCCTCAACGAAAGCCAAACTTTATTAACTTCATTTAGGAATCATTTGTATCTTTGAGGACGACTGGGAAGAGAAGTTGATTCATGGCTCATTTCTAGACACACACACACACACTACAAATCAAAAGACTGGAATAATTAAGATTTTAATGAGCATGCAGTACAGTCCAAAAATCATCTTCTTTGTTTCACTGTTATTTTGTAACTGAGATACTATTATAGTTTTTGTTAACATTTTTATTTTTTAATTATATTATTATTACATTTTTAATTACTTTATTTTTATATTGTATCATTTTTGTTTTAACTTTAGTTAAGTTTTGTTGTGTGTTTGTATTTTCATTAGTTTTTTTAATTTATTATTTTATCACTAGTAATAATAATATTTTATTTTTATTATTATTATTATCAAATTGTTTTTTTAATTAACTTTTTTTTATTTTATGTTGTTATTAACTTTATCATCAGCTACAGTAGTCAACATTTGAAGTGGATCAAAACCATATGTGAATAACAATAATTCCTGTGAATAAAAAAGCTTTAATCAAACACACACGGTTATAATTCTGCAGTATCCTGTATGCCGACATCGTGGGCTTCACGCACCTGTCCAGCACCTGCACACCTGAGGAGCTTGTCGCTGTTCTCAACAAACTCTTCGGCAGGTTCGACGACATCGCCAAGGTGAGGAGATCTCCGTCACTGTTGCTCCTTGGATGTTTGACTCTTCTCTGATTTTGCTCTCGCTCTCTGCAGAAGAATGACTGTTTGCGTATTAAAATCCTGGGCGACTGTTATTACTGTGTGTCGGGTCTTCCTGATGCGATCCCTCATCACGCACGCAACTGCGTTCAGATGGGCCTGGACATGTGCGCCGCCATAAAGTGAGTCCCAAACACAGTACAGTCCAAAAACCAGTGTTTGCCCAGGCAACTAGCTGACATAAAATAAGATTTAAAATTTTATTTCAGTTACTTGTGAGAAGTGAGATTATCTGACTTTTGACCCTTGCAGTAAGCTGAGGGAGGCGACGGACGTGAACATCAACATGCGTGTCGGCGTGCACACGGGTAACGTCCTGTGCGGCGTGATCGGCCTTCAGAAGTGGCAGTATGACGTCTGGTCAGATGACGTGACTCTAGCCAATCACATGGAGTCTGGAGGAGTGCCTGGGTATCTATCACACATTTACCTTTTTCCTCTCACTCCTGACAGTCTTAGTAATATCAGTGATGATTATGGTGCGCGATCGTCCCTCACAGGAGAGTCCACATCACTGAGGAGACGCTGGGTCATCTAGGTGGGAAATACCAGGTAGAGGATGGAGACGGTGGAAGTCGGGATTCCAGTTTGAAGGGAAGGAGAACATTCCTGGTGATTGATCCTAATACAGAACAGTGGAGTACAACACCAGAGGTGATTATCAATAATGATTTTTGACTCTATGGATAAATTATCTGTTGGTTACTTGATGGTTTGTTTACTTACTGACCGAATGACTATTAACTAATGCTCTGCTAGCCTTAGAATCGAGTTAGTATCAGTATTTTATTACATCCCTAGTTACTACAGTTACTGAACGACTACTAACTAATGGTTTACTAGCTTTAGTATTGATTCCCCAGTGGTACATTAACACTGTTCTGTGTTCATATGGGAACCACCATAAGAGTGTTAAAAGAAACACCGAAGCAGTGATGATTGTTCGATTATTAAACACACCTGATGATAATGCGCAGAATCACTGAAGGAAAACTGACTTCCAACCACAGCCTTAGATGAAATCAACTGAAAAAGACATCAAATCTCTCTTATTACACACCAAACTGGCTTAATTTCTGTCATTTGTCTACAGTTCTTTTTAATAATTGACAGATGTTTAGATGTTGATGTTTTATTGAAAATGTGGTCGCCATTATGGTGATCAGTGTTTCCTTGACTTCACTTTTTATGTCCGTTTGTGGTTTTTGTAACAGTGTTTGCTAAAACACATAAGAAACAGAAACAAAGATGATCAGATCAATCATTGTAAAGAAAAGTGATTGATTAATCTCATAACTGATCAAAAGTGGTTATTTGATATTGATATATTTTCACCAGCGTTATTTTGTTGGTACAGATCAGGCATTCTGAATTTTGATTTTTAAATACATTGTGGACATACAGAATAAGTATATGAATCTCAACAATGGCGACAAACTTGAGTCATGCGTTTTATACTATCGTGGCTCCCAGGATGCATTGCGCAATGAAGAATGTCACCATTGTTGAGATTCATACACTGATTCTTGAGGTCTGAGTGTCTGAATGTATACCTTCTCTAAAAAAATACAGCTAATTTGGAAAATAAAAAAAAATCATTCAGTCACAGACATCAAGAATCAGCACATGAATCTTAACAATGGTGACATGCTTCATACCGCAATGCATCCTAAGTGCCACCATAGCATAAAACGCATGACTCCCAGCATACATTGTGGCATGAAGTATGTCACCATTGTTGAGATTCATATGCTGATTCTGTATGTCGGTGTGTATCTAAAACAATTCCCACAATGTATTTAAAAATCAAGATTCAGAATGTCTGATCTTCTTCAGTCAAACTGTCCAACTAAAGAAAACACTGATCAACATAATGGTGATCAAACGTTTTCAATAAAACAACATCTAAACCTCAGTTAATTGTCAAAAGAATTGTAGACAAATAACAGAAATAATGTCGGTCTGGTTTGAAATAAGAGAGATTTAATGTCTTTTCAGTTGATTTTATTTAAGGCTGTGGCTGGAAGTCAGTTGTAGTTCTTGTGTTTCTCTTTCCTTAAGTGAATCTGTTCGTTATCATCAGGTGTCTTCAATAATCAAACAATCATCACTCAGTTAATCACTTAAGTATCTAATTTACTCTAACACTGCTTCAGTGTTACTTTTAACACCCTGCTGGTGGTTAATTTAACACCGGGGAATTTACTGTGTTAGTACTGGTATTTTTTACATACCTAGTTAGTAGAGTTGAAAAAAACTACTAACTAATGGTAAAGCAGTATTTTTGACTTTTCAAGTTTACCACAATTAAAATAAATCTCTTGTATGTTGGCATTAATGATTACTTCCATTAATAAATAAATAATTCAAAATAATTCTGGAAGGTTCTCATATTAATTCATGATTTTAGAATACATTTTATTTTTCATGATTCTTTGATGAATAGAAAGTTCAAAAGAACAGCATTTATTTGAAATAGAAATACACATAATAAATGTCTTTACTGTCACTTGTGTTTAATTTAATGCATCTTTGATCAGTAAAACTATATTTCTTTCAAAAAAAGAAAAGAAAAGAGCGGTAGACATGATTGTTTTTGTTCTCCGTGTGTCTCTCAGACTAATAAGCTGAAGGTGAACAACGGACTCGCAGACCGGCAAAAGCTCCGGGCGTCGGTGCGAATGTCGCAGTACCTGCTGTCCTGGAAAACTGTCAAACCCTTTTATGGACTCAACCAACCAGAGGCTTCGCTTGCAGCTCCGCCCACTGCTGACAGCGGCATCAGCCAACCACAGCCAGCTAGAGTCAGTGTCAATCATTATCATTGTCCATTTACACTCAGTCACTTTGAATATGTTCAACGGCACATATTAATTCTGGTCATCCGTTTACTTTCTCATCAACAGGATCTCTCGGGGGTGAACACTCACAGGTGAAAATAAAAGGGATATGAAAGTAGTTTGCGACTGGTTAGCGTAATTAATATGTTTGGACCAGGTACCAAAGTTCAGCTAAAATAGAGCTCAAATAGGAGATCAGAGTTCACGTTAATGGTTACTTTGTGGTTCACTTTCACTCGGTTTACTTCACATAATGAACCACATAACTTTGCCACTTTTTAATACTCAATTTTGAGAATGCTGTAATTTTTGTTTCTGTTCTCAGATCATCACAAGTTCTGGAAAATGGACTGACAGATTCATTAGACCCTCTGGAAAACGAAAGGTAAGTGAAAGATTCACTAATATTCGATCTTTACAGGGAATCAATCATAAACGAGCATTTGAACTAATGTTGTCTTTTTTTATTGTTTAGGAGAAGAGCGAAGCTGAACTGGGTGACGTTATTCTTTAATAATATTCAGCTGGAGAAAGAGGTGTGAATATTTTTTTTATATTTAAAAGCATGTTGTCGTTTTTCAATGCACTCTTATTTTCTAACCGTCTGTGTTTGTGTGTCAGTATTCGTTGAGTGAAGTCCAGGGGCTTCATCACTCTGTCGGATGTTTGGCCTTCATCTTCATCTCTGTGTTTGTGGTTCAGATGTTGACCTCGCAAAAGTGAGTGTCGTACATAACGATAATAATTTACAGGAAAATAAATATCACTCCATTTACTTTAATACATGTTCCTTATTGTGAACGATTTACCAGTTTATGTTATTCTACAGCAGGGTTTCCCAAACTCGGGTTTGGGAGTTAATAAAAAGCTACATAAAATAAAATTAAATAAAATTATGTTAAATTAAATATTAAAAATTCAAAATTTTAAATTAAATTAAAATGTAAAATTGAAATAAATGATTTTAAAATAAAACACTTAGTAGGAGGAATTTTATTTCTTTACCTGCATGCCATGTGACTATTAACTGACATCAGAGAACCGTGTACATGTGAATGTGTTGTTAGATTATTAAAATATTAATTAATTAATTATTAGAATTTTAAATGATTAAACTTTAAATCTCGGCTAATACAGACAAGATAATATTTTAGCTCTAGGTGTTCAGCTGACAAAAACGTTTCATCTTACAATCAATTCACCATTGATTACATTTCTTCTTGTTAAATATATTCCAGAAATTACATAATTTGGGACCTGTCTTGATCCAGAATGGCAGATTTCTGATCACATATTTTTGGCGAGGCTTAGAGTGCAGAAGCCTGTTATTTATTTCCTCACATTAAGAAAAGTTTGAAAGAGTTTTCTTGCATGAACACACAACAGGAATCTTTGTTCTCTTTGTGTATGTACAGAAACTTTGCGCTTGCGGTGTCATATGGTGCCACTTTCCCTGTGCAAATACTGATTGTGCTGGTGGTCTTTACTAGATTCCTGAAGGTACGACTGCATGTCTTATATATGTGTGTATTTTGAGAAAATTGAGATGAGAGGTTGACCAATGTGGCTTTTTAATGATAAATTTATTGTTAATTAAGTATGTAAAATTTGGGGCTTTTTTTACATTTCAATGTGTGTGTGTGTTTGTGTGTCAGCGCTGGAGCTCCAAGTTTCCCCACAGCATCCGGTGGGTGCCGTTGCTGTTTGACAGTGTGGCCACCAGGGCGGCGCTGCGGCTGCTGCTGGTGATTCTGTGTCTGCTCATCACACTGCTCATGGCAGTGCTGAACATAGTGAGTCAACAAAGTGAGAAATACCTGCACAAACATGAGCTCTGATGCTAAGCTCAGAACCTACAGGACTGTTTGACACAAGACAGAGTCAAAGCAACCGTCTTTACACTCCAATAAAGATGTTTGTAATACATTTATTTACAATAGAATCACAAGCGTGGAAAATTGAGAATTTAACACTACAGTCAGAACCATTGTTTTTTTAATGCACTGATCAAGTTTTGGTCTATTTTGCTTACATGTGTCTCATTTCAGACTAGTGGAAGGATAAACATCCAAAATACACATTTAATTTTTTATTTTATTGCACTTTATCTATTTGCATCTCTAGATTTCAGTTCCAGTACACATCTTTAAATTAGTTTTTTTCTCTACTTCAGTAAAACTTACATTCACCAAAATTTAGAGTTTTATTCATATCTATATTCTGAAGGATTTTACTGTGGGGTTTGTTCATATATCATTCAACCTGATTTATCGAACATTTTATTCCTAAAAACATGGTGTTTTTCCTGTCTGTTGACAGTATTTTCTGATTTTTGGAGTGATAAACAGAGAAATCCGAAATCCCTTCTGTAAAAACCTTTAACTCTAATGTGTCAACAAAATCAAACAATAATTTTGAATCTGGCTTTATCCAATGTTCAGATTTATGTTCTGGAAATGTATGCAAATTAGTGCATATTTTCAAACATACAATTTCAGAAAACTTAAAACAAAAATTGTTTGCAATTGTTAATGTAATCAATCAACTGAGGAAGTATAGTGATATCTATTAGTTAAATATTTTTATCAATTAGTTTGTCTAAATGTACCTAATTTTTTTTGAACTTCACTGAAGAACTACAGCTTAATTTCTTGTTGTTCTACCTGGTGCGACAATCAGAGTTAACAACACAAATTTATTGCTTTATTAAAAGAAAATAAATATTAGCACATGTACACACAAATGATCTACTGCCTTTGTATGTCTGTCTGTACAACCTCTGTAGCTTGTTTGTTTGTTTCGTAGGTTTTCATACCAGGCGATAACTGCTTAAATGTTTCCCACAATGTAACCGAATTGAACAATCTCAATCTCTACACTGTCCCGGTAAGCTTTACCATTATAAATAATCAATAGATATAATAATTTACAAGAGTGTTGATGTTATATTGATGATATGTTAATGTGTGTAGGAATATTCTGACTCTTTCTCGTCTTTGCAGTACTATCTGTATTGCTGTCTGTTGGCGATGCTGGGCGTGATTGTGTTCGTGCGTGTGTGCGTGTCTGTTAAAGTCTTCCTCCTGACGCTGGCAGTGGTAGTTTATCTGGCGCTCTTCCTACACGTATATGTGCCACGATCCGACTGCTACGTCAAACAGCTCTACAGTGGCAACAGCACGTAAGAGACAAACACACTTTGTATAAAAAAAAGACAGAAATATATTACTATTGAAATAATACAGTTGTACTGTAAATAAAAAATGAATGTGAATTTAAAAAAAATAACAATTTACAGTGATTTCAATTTTATTTTGATTAATTGCGCAGTTAATCATGAATTTAGTTTACAATGTGTTGAAATTGACTGCTGATTATATATTAATTTCGTGTTACATTCAGTTTTATAGCCATCATGAAATGGAACGTGCTGCACATTTTACTTCAGTAACGTGACGCATTTCAGAGTGAAATCGAATACTTAAGTGAGAAATATTTAGGCGCGACTTTATTCATGAGGTGTAAAGTGTCTCTTTATTACAGGCGGTTGAAAAATATGAAGGATTAGTGATGTCAGGATATTAATAAAGATTATGAAGACAAACATTTTTTCTTTATTATAATGTCACTGATGAATCATTCATAATACAAGCAGGAACATGAAATAAGAAGGAAAAAGTTAATATTGAGTGTGTTTTACAGTCCAGGTTCAGATGGTGTTTGTATAATTATTTTACATTATAACTCTAAACTGTTATTGTTATACAATTTTAATAAATTGTGTAGAATTATTATTTATTGTGATTATTGTGTATGTTTTAGACCGGGAGTTCTTAAGGAGCCCAAAATCATGTCCGGCATTTGGCTGATCATTTTCTACTTGACGTCCCTTATTCTTGTGCGACAGGTAAGAGTGTATGTGTGACTGTGTGTGTTTTTATTTTTATATTTTTTGTTTGTTGTGTTTTTGTCATTTTTATTAGTTTCTTTAAATGCTAGTATATGATTTGTATTCATTTTGTTTTAATTTTAGTTATTTTAGTACATTAATTTAAACTAAATGAAAATGAGTGTTGACTTGGGAACTAGCTGAAATAAAATATTTTATTTTTTATTATTTAAATATTTATTATTTAAACATTTAAGTTAAAGTTTTTTTTTTATTTCAACCAACATTTAATTAAAGGTTTTTTTTTTTTTGTTTTTTTTTTATGATTTCAGCTTCAGTTGAGTATAAAACCCCTGCTCATGTGAGTAATCTGTGTGTATAATTCATGTGATTCAGGATGAGTTGGGCTCTCGGACAGAGTTCCTGCTAGAGAAATGTTTCAAAAAAGAGACGGAGGAAATGGAGACGACCAAGAATGTCAACAGACTCCTCCTGCAGAATCTGCTGCCTGGACATGTCACAGACTTCTTCATCGGCAAGGACGTCCCAAACCAGGTAACACACTCGCAGATGAAGTCCTTGTGCTCCACTGCTGCCCACTAGAGGCATCAGAGCCCATTTACACCTGATATTAACCCGAGTGGATGGATGTTAACCCTATAAAGCCTACTAAATCATATTTAATACATGAATGTCTGAATGATCAAATCCTTGCTGTCACACACAATCTCCTACAGTCCTTCTGTCATCTGATTGATAGTTTAGACTTTTTTATCAAGTAAAAGTCTTGTAGTATAATTGTACAAACGCTCAGCTCATGCTTCACGTGTCTTTCTGCTGTCAAATCTGCACTGATTATTATGAAGTAAATGTAAGAATAACTTTGATATTGTGTAATATTTCAACTGCACTGAAGCAGATTTACTTTATTATCCAGACATCATTTATTAGAAAAATCACGAGTATCAAATATGATCATCAGGCTTTTAAGGAAGGTTTATTTGTTCATCTCTCAATCATTGTATTGCATTGCATTCTATGTTTTAAAACTACAGAGCTTTGATCATAAAACTAAGCATTTAAATATCATCCTACTAAGACATATTATTGGCAGATATTGATATTTATATACATCAATATCTGCTGAGACTTCATTGATTTACATTACAAGCATCAGAATTTCATCACTTTTTGTCCATATAAATATCAGCATCTGCACCAAATTGCATATACTCAGTTTATGCCTCTGAATAAAATTGAGCTGTTTTGTCCTCCGTATTTTCACTATATCAGACTAAATGAGCCATAAAAGCCTGATGTTTCAAATATGATACCCAACAAAAAAAAAAAATTTTTCTTTGATATTTTGTCTAAATGTTCAATAAATGCTTTCATTTGGAAAAAAAAAAAAAAAAATTCTATGATGTAACTGTTTGTGGTTGTGTGTGTGTTTCAGGACTTGTACAGTAAGTCGTGTGAGTGTGTGTGCGTCATGTTTGCGTCCGTGCCGCAGTTCTACAAAGAGTTTTACAACGAGAGCAGCGTCAACAACAACGGACTGGAGTGTCTTCGCTTCCTGAACGAGATCATTTCAGACTTTGACGAGGTGGATGTCCATCTGATGTCTGTTTATCTGTTTATCTTTTCAACCCACCTGTCTCATAATCTGTTTTCCTCTCACAGCTCCTTAACAAGCCAAAATTCAGTGCCGTTGAGAAGATCAAGACCATCGGCAGCACCTACATGGCGGCTGCTGGACTGACCAATCCTGCGAAAACAGAGGAGCAACTAGTAAGCCTCGAGTGTATACGTGCATGCATGTGTTTTAAAGGGCATGTTTTGAATATGTAAATATGTGGCCAGATGTGGGTTTTTATCAGTTTTTTTGTCCATCTACAGGCCTGCGACAGGTCATACAGTCACGTCCGCTCCATGCTGGACTTCGCCATCGCTCTGATGGGCAGGCTGGAAAACATCAACATGCACTCATTCAACAGCTTCAAACTGAGGATCGGTAACAATGTCACATGATCCTTCAGAAATCATTCTAATATGCTGATTTGCTGCTAAAATTATTAAACTTTTGACTGGTGAAATGGTTGATTGTTCTTAATGTGAGTCACAGATTGGCGTTGTGTTTTGTTCAGGGATAAACCACGGTCCTGTGATCGCAGGCGTCATCGGCGCTCACAAACCGCAGTATGACATCTGGGGAAACACGGTTAATGTGGCCAGCAGGATGGACAGCACTGGAGTCCTGGACAAAATACAGGTGTCAGAATATCAACATATAAATCTGTCTGTGTTGTAATTTAACCCTTGAATGCCAATCATTATTACATATCCGGGCCTTTAGTGACCCAATACAAATGGATCTCTATAAAGTAAATAAATAAAATAAAGCATGTTTCGTTACCTTTTGGAACTTGAAGGGCTCAATTTGAGCAGATGCTTTTTTCCATTATCACTGTCCTTGTCAGAGCTTATTTCCCAGTACATTCAGCATCTGGCTTATATTCGTGATCTCAACCATATTCTCAAAACTATTATTTTCAACATCTTCAAAATCAATGTTCTGATCGCTGACAGCTTCTTCACCAGATCCACCATAACACTAATATTTGACTGCGATAAGATACTTGCTCTGCAGTAAATCGCTGAGCCATCACGTCATCATTGCGTATCAGACAGTGCCACCTAGAGGAATAAAGGTGAATTGAGTCATTAGCGATTCAATTATTGTTGTGCAGAAAAAAATATAGCCTATTTACCCATTACATTCCCCGGGTCACTAGCGACCCTATACAGTTTTTACAAAAAAAAAAATTAGAAAACAGCCATTCTTTTATAATTACATTGTTTTTCTTGCTTTTTTATTTACAACAAAAGTAAAATACAAAATATGATAGCATTGTAATACTTGAACATACCTGACGCCATAAACACGGCTTCCCAAAATCACGTTTGTTTGTGTTGTTTGTTGTCTTCTCAGGTGACGGAGGAAACAGCACAAGTAGCTCAATTGCTGGACTTTAGTGTCACTCTGAGAGGAGTGGTCAACGTTAAGGGCAAAGGTCAACTGACCACATACTTCATCGACACAGAGCAAACGCTGAAGTCCTGATAACACTGACCACTGCAACCGAACGCTTGAAACAAGAATCTGACATGTTACAACAAAGCGCTGTCAGATTGAGTCAAAATATACTGTGAATGTTAATGGTGGCCCTACAAAGAACTGATTAGCACTTAGATTTAACTAACTTAAGTACTTTTAAAAATGAAGAAATAGTAAAGTTAACCATTTTGATGTTCTTTTTCGAGTTTTTCTTTTTCTTTTTGAAGCCTACCATAATGGTTCATTTTTTTAAAATAGTGTAAAGTGTAAATTCTATAAATTTCCAAGGTTTTGAGTTTAGTTTTATATTGAATACATTTTCTTTCACTTATGCACTTATTTATTAATGTTTGTTATTATGTATTTAAACTTTTGTATGTTTAATTAATGTGAAAAGTGTATATAAAAATGTTTTATAAAAAAACTGCTGTTTGTTGTGTTTAAATTTTAACCATCCATGTGATTGACTAGAAAATGGTTGACTTAAAATGTGACACTTAGAAATTTAAAAATTAATTACATTTTTTATTTAATAAGGGGTAATTTTATGGAAGCCCATTTCAGCCACACAAAAAATGCTTTGGTAAATCTTTATTACATCAAAAGTCAAAATTATGACATAAGTCGTAATTATGTCATCAAAATGATAACTACAACTTTTCATAAATATGATTTATGTCATAATTTAGACTTTTTATGCCATTATGATTTACAAAAGCATATATATATATATATATATATATATATATATATATATATTTTTTTTTTTTTTTTTTTTTTTTTTTTTTTTTTTTTTCTTCTTAAATGGCGGGAATGGGCTTCCATGGAATTTACAATTCGTTTTTCAATGTTTCTGCGTTCGCTTCCATAACATTTGCGTTGCCTGAGAAAATTTTATTCGCTCGTAAAACTTCTGAGAAAGAACGCAAAAACCTTCATGAAATATAATTTTTCCTCTTACCTCATCTTTTCCCATTAAATATGTCAATTTAGGTTAATTTCTTTTAAAATATCATCTCACATACTCCTATCTTGAAAGAACAGAGGCATGGTTTGAGATCAGTGTACGTACCGTTGAATTCTCGGAAGATGAAGAAAATATCCCTCAAAAGAATAAAGTAATTTCTCAACCAAAACACGAACCGCAACAGTGGAATTTCCCTCAGAACGAAAGCCCCGCCCATCCGCCGTTAAGAGCGTTCGCTGCCTGCCCAAACGTTTCTTCAATCTGATTGGTCCACTCAGCCGTCCGTCATCTCGCTTCCTGCTTTGGTGAAAGTGAGGCATTATTGTGTTTTCGGAGCGATAAAGTGTCGCACTTTAAATCGAGGTGATGACTTTGTCGGTAAGTTAGCGTTTGTTGTCCATTTCGATATGTATAAAATCAAAACGATGTTTTAACCGAGAACAAATCAAATCAAACAGGTTTGATTAAGGAGGAAATGTTTTTGGTTCACTTTGCATGTAGTTTTTCAGTACAAAATAAAAGCGATTCGATTCAAACTTTGTTTTTATGGTCGACTTCTACTATTTTATTAAGTTTGTCAAATGAAATGTGTTTTCTCCTGGATCGTGTTCTTTAATGCAACAGATTTAAATGTTATTACTCGCTGTACGTGTTTCGTGCACGCGCAGGTCCGGAGGTGTTCACATCACCATGTCTGGCGACGCGCATCACGGTAGGAGGCGACGACACCCCAAAATGTACATGTTCGCGTCCGACTATAAAGTGCAGGACCACCTGGAAGGAACCATTCGCCTGCAGCGGGGGCAGCTCTGTCTGGAGCAGGAGGGGGGAGGACACAGGGCTGGGAGAGGAGACTACCTGTGGGTGAAGGTGAGAGAACTGCTTCCGCCACAGAATACTCACAATTCTGAGAAAAAAGTCTGATGTTAACTGTTAGAGATATAAACTCGCAATTGCGAGAAAAAAGTCAGAAATGTGAGTTTTTCTTTATTCCATTGCAGAAATAAGCTTCTGTGGAGAAGTGACCACATACGCACTGTTTATCTGCCATTATCACCTGAACATCTTTCTGTGGTGTTCTTTGGTGTCACGGTCACGTGTTTTTGTTGTCATACCTCAGAACGTGTTGTTTTTGTATGCAGCTCTGTTTTTTTCTATGGAGGAAGTTCTTAAAGAGACATGACGTTTGTACAGGTGATTGATAATGGATCCGTGGTGAAGGTGGACCGGCAGGTGCTCAGTGAAGTCCCCGTGGATCTGGCTGGTCTGCTGGAGCCCGTCCCTGATCTGGACGTCCGTGTGAAGCTGCTGTCCCGGCCGCAGATCCTGCAGAGGTTTGCTGCTCTAGCGCTGGGCTCAGAGGTGCGGGTCTACTGGAACCGCAGCCAATCAGAGTTCGCTGAGGCGGAGCTTCGTTTCCGCGGCCCCTTGACCAGAGGAAGCTCTGCTGTTTATTTCGGGGTTCAGCTCAAGGCAAGTCAGAGTGTCACAAGTGAACAATACACTGCAAAAAAAAAAAAAAAAAAAATGTATTCATCTCACCCTATTGGCAATTTTTTTTATTTTATTTTTTTTTCTTCCTTGTTTTAAGCAAAAATGTAGTGTAAAGTAAAGTTCAATTTATAAATAAATTAATGTAATGGAAAAATTAATTAATAATAATGTATAATAAAAAAAATTATAATTTTTATACTGATACTTATTGTTATTAATATATTTAATAATAAATACATTTAGTGTAGTTTGTTGAAAAAAGCCGAAATATTGTAACAAAAGACATAATGAATTATAATAAAGTATTAATTTGTAAACTTGTGTATACAAATTATAAATATATAAAATATAAAATAAAATGTATAAAATATAATATATATATATGTGTGTGTATATATAATGATTCATATTTTCAATAAAAATTCATTATATTCATAAAATTCATTATATTGATGAAATATACTTTATAACAAATCAAATAATAATGTATAATCATTTTTAAATTATATTTATAATGATACCTGTTGTTGTTGTTATTATTAATAATAGTAATAATAATATATTTAATAATACATTTATTTAGTGTAGTTTATTGAAAGCAAGCAAAAAAGTAGCAAAAAATTAATTATAATAACATTTATTTATATTTATTATTAAATATAATATTTAGAATATATTGTATATACATAATAACATTATATATAATTTAAATATGTATATGTATATCATTAAAATTCATATTGCTCATAATAATTATTACATTTTTTTTAAATTAAATTGAATTATACATAAATAATTGTGTGTATATAATGAATTATACAGATATGTACTAAAAATATTCAATATATTTTACATATCTCCTCCTCAAATAAAATATTATTTTATAAAATGTATTTATACATATTTATATTTTTATTATATGAAAATTAAAATCAGAATATATATATATATATATATATATATATATATGCTTTATAAAAAAAATCAAATAATAATGATTAATAAAATAATATTTATAATACTTATTTTTTATTACTAATCATAATAATAGTAATTATAAATCTATTTAGTGTAATTTATGTTGAAAAAAAACTAAGAAAAAAGTAGCAAAAGAAATAATGAATTATATAAAATATTAATTTATAAGTGTATTAAATATATAATATAAAATAATATATAAATTAAAAATGTATATATGTAATGATTCATATTAAAATTTGTATTGTTCATAACGATTATTACATTTTTAAAATTAAATTTATATGTAATGAAAAAAAATCTCTAATAAAATAATTTTATTTATAAAAATTAGTAATGAAATATTTATATTTTTATCATATGGGAATTAAACTCAGAATTTTATAATGAAATTATAGTGAAATATGCTTTATATAAATTGGTATTGAAAGTTTTCGGTATCTCTCTGTCTGATGGTTGTGTTCTGTGGTTTCTCTCAGGGATGGGCAGCAGGCCGCGGCAAATCTAACGGCAACTACAAAGGGCATCAGTTGTTCACGTGTCCGGATGCCTGCGGCCTCTTCCTCCCGGTCAGCGAGCTCTCGCTCCCTCGATCGTCACGAGGAGGCAGTTCCGGCGACCACGATCGCCATCCGCACCAGTCCAACCAGACACCGAACAACGGCGTCAGTCCGGTGAACATCCTGTCCCGCGCGGCAGAGTCCGCGGTTCTCTGCTCTCCACAGCCGCTCGCTGTCGGACAGAGAGTCTGTTTCACCCAGGACGAGTCTATCCATCGGGGAACCGTGCAGTTCTGCGGGCCCTTATCTAACCGGGCCTCCTCCGCAGTTTACGTGGGAGTTTTACTGGTGAGAGTTCGTCAAGTTGAATGTAAAGTTCATTGTTAGAAAGATAACTTACTGTGTCCAGATAATGTTCATCTGTTTGTTTAGGATCAAGCAGTGGGATCGTGGGATGGATATTATAAAGGCACCAAACTGTGCTCCATCCCATCGCCTGAGTTTGGGGCTTTACTTCCTCTTTCCAAAGTAACCCCAGGTAACATGACAGGAATAAATTACACTTTACTATATATTTATATGTATTCCTGTTAAAACTAAAGGCTAGAATAACTTATATAATCTATATATATTTATAGCGTTTTTTGTTTCACAGAAAGTAGATCTGAACGGTCTCCTCTGGCAGTAACCAATCCTAAACCGCTTCCTAAACTGCCGGCGTTGCCCAATAAAACCGCCCTTCAGCCACCGTCGCCCACCCACAGCAGAGAGCCCGCGCAGACCGCGACACCCTCAGACCGACCCCTCATCCAAGCGGCCATGCTAGTGACGGCGAAAAAAGCCCTCCAGCCTCCGTCCTCCTCCGTCCCTAAAGCCGCCCTGAAACCTCCTCCGCTCACCACGCCCAAACCTGCTCTGCAACCTCCCGCCGTCCCGCCCAACAAACCCCAGGCCCCGCCCATGTCCCCACCCACTGACCACTCGCGCTCTTCAAACGGATTCCACAACCTCCCCTCTCCACCAATCGCAGAGCAGAAGGCGGAGTTTGGCGGATGGTTAGAGGTGGGGTCCATGGTGGAAGTCAATGACCCGCCCCTTTTCGGAGTGATTCGCTGGATTGGACAGATCGGCGGCGTCTCGGAGCCGGTCGCTGGAATTGAGCTGGTACACAAACAACTAATTTAATTTAACAAAAAAGAAATATATCAGTAATAATAATTTAATAGTATGCAATATAAATAAGAATTATTATTATTAATAAATATATTTAATGTGGTTTATGTTGTAAACAGGATCAGGAGTTGTCCGCCGCCACGGATGGCAGTTATCTCGGTGAGCGTCACTTCCGCTGTCCTGCCAACAAAGGGCTGTTCGTCAAACTGAGGAACTGCAGACGTGACTCCAGGTTTCCTGAACCTGAACTGCCCATTAATCAGGTCGATCGCTGCAACTCTATAGGTGCGTTCCTGTTCGTGGAGCTGATCTGATTTATGTAGCGCTCAACACTGTTTCAAAACCGCTTTAAAATATATGTTATTGTATATATTATGCATATATATTATGCAATAATATAGAAGGCATAATATATGTGACCCTGGAGCACAAAACCAGTCATAAGTCGCACGGGTATATTTGTAGCAATAGCCAACAATACACTGTATGGGTCAAAATGATAGTTTTTTCTTTTTCTTATGTCAAAAATGTATTTTTGTGAGTGGATATGCATTGCTCAGGACTTCATTTGGACAACTTTCTCAATATTTAGACTTGTTTTTTTTTTTGTTTTTTTTATTTGCACTCTCAGATTCAGATATTCAAATAGTATCTCAGCCAAATATCGTCCTGTCCATACATCAATGGAAAGATTATTTATTCATCCTTCAGATAATGTATAAATCTCAATTTAAAAAAATTGACCCTTATGTTTTGTGGTGTAGGGTCACATATTATATATACTGTAAAGCATGAGAATGCATACAATTGCAAAAATATATATTTCATATTATTGCTACAAAAAAAAATATTGCAGGAATAATGTTTTAAATTCTTAAAAAAAAAAAATGCTAAATCCATAAAAATGCATAAAATTGCAAAACATATAATAATGCATATTATTACATTTATTAGTTTAACAGATGTTTTTATCCAAAGCAACTTACAAAAATATATTGCAGCAATAATTCTTTAAGATCCTCATTAAGCAATTTAATAAAAAAAACTTCATATTTATGCATAATCCATAATAATGCATAAAAATTCCAAAATATATAATATTGCATATTATTACTGGAAAAAATATTGCAACAATGTCTTAAATTCTGTAAGGTATTCATTAAGCAATTTAGTTTTAAAAATATGGTTTAATATTTCTGGATAATGCATGTATTTGCAAAATATATAAGCATGCTTATTATTACTGTAAAAATATTACAGCAATGTCTTAAATTCTGTAATGTCCTCATTTAACAATTTAAGAAAATTAAACTTTAATATATTTATACATAATGCATAATAATACATAAAATTGCAAAATATATAATAATGCATATTACATTTATTCATTTAGCAGATGCTTTTATTCAAAGCGACTTACAAAAACATATTACAGCAATAATGTCTTCAATTCTGTAAGGTCTTCATTTATCAATTGAATTTAATAAAGTGATAATATTTATGCATAATCCATAATAATAATGCATATAATTACAAAACATAATAATGCATTTTTTTATTTTACATTGCTTTTATTCAAAGCGACTTACAAAAAATTATTGCTGCAATAATTCTTTCAGGTCCTCATTGAGCAATTTAATTTAAAACATGCTTTAATATGTATGCATAATCCATAACAATGCATAAAAATGTCAAAATGTATAATATTCCATATTATTACTGCAAAGAATATTTCAACAATGTCTTAAATTCAGTAATGTCCTCATTTAGCAATTTAATTAAATAACAATTATGCCTTAATATATTTATACATAATGCATAATAATAATAATACATAAAATTGCTAAATATATAATAATGCACATTATTAAATTTACATTTATTCATTTAGCAGACACTTTTATTTAAAGCGACTTACAAAAAAATAATGCAGCAAACTTCCTGTAAGGACTTCATTTAGCAATTTAATTAAAAGAAGATTATTTTTTAATATATATATATGTATTGCACATTGATATCAGTGCAGTTTTGTAGGCTGCAGTAGTGTGTGTGTGTGTGTGTGTGTGTGTGTGTGTGAGCGAATGTGATCAGACGGTCTAACAGTGAGTGTGTGTCTCAGCGTTTGCGAACTGGAGCAGCGAGCGTGTGGAGGACAACACTCCTCCTGTGTCGGGTCTGGACGCCCGGCTGACCTACGAGGGCTTCAAGAAGGGCATTCAGGGTCACCTGAACTCCTGCTACCTGGACGCGTCTCTCTTCAGGTACACACACCTCCACTGGCTAAAACATGTAAGCGATTCGGTGTTGAAGCACCACCTTCAAAAACAGCTTGACGGAGTGAATATGGCGCCAAAGGTGCTCATTTAGCAATTTAAATAACACAAAAATATATGCCCTTATATATTAATGCATAATTCATACAATTGCGAAACACATAATAATGTTGAAATAGCTGCTAGTTGCAGGTTGTGTGTGTCTAATGCTCTGGTGTTCCTCTGGTGTGTTCTCAGCATGTTCTCGTGCTGCAGCTCGTTTGATTGGCTCTTGTTCTGGCCCACGGGACCCGCCAACAGTAAAAACGCTCAGGATCTGCTGCGCTGTGAGATCGTCAATCCTCTACGCAGGTGAGAGTCATACCGCATGTGTGTAAACCTGTATATTTGAATTTAAAATAAATCTGACGCCATCATAAGATGATGTGAATGTGTGTTTCCTGCAGGTACGGCTACGTGTGCGCCAGTAAAACCATGGCTTTACGCAAACTTCTGAAAGCAGAGACGGCCGATTCTGGATTTACCAACGAGGAGAAAGGTGTGTGTGTGTGTGTGATAGAGAGCATGAGGAAAAGAACACATCCCACAACTGTTTTAAGATTTTCCGTTTGATCTGATCATTATCAGTCTCCTGTAAACCTGCTGTTCTCAGATCAGAGTCAAGTCACCTTTATTTATACAGTGCTTATACAAAACAGACTGTTTCAAAGCAGCTTTACAGTGATAACAGAAGAATGATTCAATGAGCTTCATATAGACCGAGAGAAAAACATTGATATATGAATAAAAAAATGTAAATGAGCCATTGGTGTAAACTGGTGTCCCACAAACAATAAACACATTTAAAAAGCATTTAAGTATTCAAATTTTAGATGTTTACTAAGATTCTTCTATTATCTATTGAATCCCACAATAATTTTTAAAATATCAGTAAGATTAATATTTATAAAATCCTCATTTATTGGGTACTTTCAATTGGGAGGTGTCTGTCCTAAACTTCAACTTGTGAAAATGACATTGAAATAATTTTTGATAGTTAAAATATATATATATATAATATTTCTATTTTTAAATCATGAAACGCATGTTCATGTCACTACCGAAACAGTGTGTGTTTGAGTCCATTGTCTGAGACTGATTTTAACACACTTCTACATTTCTGATCAGGAAATATTCCTGTGTCTCTCACAGCCTCTCTTTCAGAGTAGATAGATCCTTCATTCTGAGTTAAATGTGTTCAAAAGTCTGAAAATCTGTGTGGAACTTAGAGGAACGTCACTACCAAACACCTTTTTCTGCAATTAAGCAAACTTTTTTGGGTGTTATTCCATTAAATTTAGTTTTTGTGTGTGTTCAACTGTTCAGAACTGTGTTAGCTAACCATGTGCTGATTAGCATCTTTGAGCTAGGCTCAGAAATATCTAAAATTATCACTACCGAAACATTCCATCATTGTTTTGGTAGTGACAAAAGGGAACACAATCATTTATTTGGGTGAAATAAACACAATTTTAGTACAGTTATGCAAATCATTAGTATTTTAATATGTTTTAGTATGTGAGTTAAATCCTGTCATGTGATGTGATGTCACTACCAACACATTACTGTCACTACCGGAACTGTGCAGTCACGACCGAAACATGGGATGTTTTGTCAAAAATAAAGTATATTAAATTATCAACTAAGATGTTATTATAGTGTTTGGTTCAATGTTTATTCAAACTAATGAATCCTTCACTTTGAAATCAGTTTGATAAACTTTATGACTTTTACAAAGAAAGACTGGATTCAAAATACAACAAATCTCATAAATTACAATTTAAATATTGTTAAAATTGTAATTGTTATTGATTTACCTGTGAATTCTTTTTTTTTTTAAATAGCAAAAAATATATTTACAAGGTAGATGTAAACAAAATCTTAATAGGTCAATGTGACCCTTCTTATTAAATTATTTATTATTGTGTTTCGGTAGTGACAAATTTAGGAAGAGGAAAAATAATCCAAAACTTTCTGAAAATACAATATGAGAATTAACTGCACTAGAAATGTGTACCTTGGGTATTATACAGTTTGCATACATACAAAATTTGTGGAAAAAGAGACATTTTTTCAAGACGTTTCCAACTCTGATTTTGAACCAATTCTGTTGAATGATGTGTGTGTGTGTGTATATATATATATATACACACACACCTTTTTTATGGATTCAGAGCTGATATTTATGAAAACATTTATAAAAATCAGGTCATTTCATCCTAAAGTTCTTTCCATATTTCACCTGCTTATGATGTCATGAATGTCACACAGGCTCTATTGAGTTTTATAGTTTAAGTAATTATGCTTATATATTCTGTCACACACATACAGACATTGACGTTTTCATATAGTTTTACATATTAAAAGTTGGTCCTATTATTAGTGGCTTCTGAATTTAATACGTGACACGTGTTGACAGTATTATTATTTGACTTTAAATCAGGCTGAAATCATCCTGTAGTCTTAATTTGTTCGTTTATTGAAGTGAACAGATTAATAATGATGCCTTGTACATAATACTGAGAAATTATCTTACTTTTTCAGTTCTGTAGTGTTTCTTCCAGTTCTCAAGCATCTGTGAGCTTCAGTCATTTAACAGCCGGTGTGTGTGTGTGTGTGTGTGTGTGTTCAGATCCGGAGGAATTCCTCAACCAGCTTTTCCTGCTTCTCCGGGTTGAACCACTTCTGAAGATCAGGTGAACATCCACCCATCCGTCTCTCCGTCTGTCTATTTAAATAATTCATATGCAGAATAAAGGGGCGGGGCCTGGTTGAGTTAGTAGTGTGTTGAAACTGGCGGTTATGGTAAAAGGGGCGGGACATTTCCCAAACACACAACACACTGCTCCAGCCGACCAATCAGAGCACATCGTGCTTTTCAGAAGGAGGGGCTTCATAGAGACAGGAACTAAACAGAGCGTTACTGACAGACTGGGAAGAGAGGAGCTGAACAATGGAGAATATGAGGAAAATAATAAACCAGTTCTAGTAGAGAACAAAAACACCATCAAGACTTTGTAAAAGAGCGTAATATGTCTCTTTAAATCCGTATCAGTAACACCTGCAGCAGTGATGGTGGATTCATCTGTTGAAGTGTGTGTGTGTGTGTGTGTGTGTTTGCAGGTCTGTGAGTCAGAAGCCGCAGGAGTGTTTCATCTATCAGCTCTTCCCTCCGTCTGTTTCGGCGTCTCCAGCGTCTCCTCTCGTCTCTCCGGTGTCTGTGTGCGCGTCTCCTCCTCTCTCTCCGATCCCGCTCTCGTCTCCGGCCGCGGCGCTCCAGCGTGTGGCGAGTGTTCAGGCGCTGCTGGAGTCCTCCTTCATGCACTCGGGGCTGAAGCTCACAGAGGTGACGCACAGGTTTATTTCTACACAGATGTTATTGTCATTGTCGTGAGTGAATCTCTGGAGCGTCTCGTTTTCCTCAGGCTCCGTCCTGTCTGCCGCTCCTCATGCCCAGATTCGGCAAAGAGTTCAAGATGTTTGACGCCATTCTGCCCTCGCTGACCCTCGACGTCACTGACCTGCTGGACGAGGGTGAGAACTTCATTCATTTGTTCATTATTTATGTTTTTAAAGTGATTAATCATCATTATTTATTTCATTTTTATTTATGATTATATACATTTTTAAAGTTAATAAAATATTTGTATTTCAGTTCACTTGTATTATTTTTTCATTTGATATTCTTTAGTATATATTTATACATTCATACATCTGATATTGTATATTAATTTATGCATTTAAAACATATTTTTGTTTTTTTGTTTGTTCATTATTTTTTTCATAATCATTTGTCCTTTTCATTATTCTATCTGTTGACTTGTATATGTTATGAAATATTTTTGTTTATTTTACTGTTCATTTTCACTCATTGATTTTTTTTTTCCCCCCATTATTTTTTTCCCATTTCAATTATTTATTTTATTAAATTTATTGTATTTACTTTATAATTTTATCATGTTTTTTATTTAATATTTTTATTTTATTTACATTGTTATTCTTTAGTATATTATGCATTTATTTTATAGTAAATTTATACAATAAAAACATTTAATTTTTTTATTTATTTAAAAATATTTTTATTTGTTTATTATTATTCATAATCATTCATACATTTTAATCATTCTATTCATTGACTCCTATAAAAATAAAATATTTTTGTTAGATTTTATTTGTTTATTATTTATTCATTATTTGTTATTCATTTTCATTCATTCATTTTTCACCCTTATTTATTTTTTATTTATTAATTTTCATTATTTATCATTTATTTTATTTATTTTTTCACTTTATTATTGTGTATTTTTTATTTAATATTTTTTTTTATTTCAATTACCTTTATTTCTTATG